>CAJFCJ010000050.1:0-122262 GCA_904063045.1 Dimorphilus gyrociliatus | reverse complement strand
TATCGCTTTTATGATATGGAAAATAATAGTGTGCATTATGAAATTGAAGAAAAACACAAGATATTTTCAGGCATTTTTCAGATTTTGTATAAAAATTCTTGGTATAATTTTCGATTTTTGGAGAATTTTGAAATTCTAACTATTTGTAAATATTTTGGCTTTAATTATGGAAAAATAATTCAAGAAACCAGTATTATAAATTTTGTATCAAGTCCAGAAAGATATGAAATGAATAACATTGATGCTTTTGAAACAATAATATGTAGCAATACAACACTTCCTCTTTGTACATTGCAGAGGAAAAGGTAAGAGTTATTTAATTTTGTTGCTGGTAATCAAACAATCAATCACTTAAAAAGAAAATCAAGAAAATGGCTTCCCTACTTGATTGAATGTTCTCATGAAAATGTAATTGAAAGTAAGAATATTGAACTATTTACCAGTCTAATTAATCTAATGTTTGAATAATGTTTACTGATTGCCTAACAAAATCCACCATTCAAATATATGATGTCTGCTATTATACATTCAAATATAATAAGCTTCTGTCAATATCAAAAATGAAACAGTTTTGTATTCAGAGGAATCTAACATTCTCTGATTATCCAACACAAAATTCACAATTTGTGGCATTATTTTTATCTTATGTGAAAGAGCCAAAAATGGAAAAATATTCAGAAGAAAATCCATTTGGTTTCCAAAGTAAAACTTTTGTTGCTTTGGGCACACAAAAAATAATTAAAAAAATTTTTTTTTCAGTTTTAGTGAAAAGACAATATTGGAGAGATAAATACATTTATGTGACGACCAGTGGAAGGACATTAAGTGTTCCTCCATATTTAAACCAAAAAGTAAGTTTCTATGGTTTATTTGAGTTTATATTACAAGCCTGATGCATTCTTGTTTTGATAGAATATGAAAAATCTCAGATATATAAATAAACACTTATTTGAAACTGGTTATACTGCAAAGATTAATAAGCTATGTGAAAATTTTCTATATAAAATTAAATTTTCAGTACAGTATTTGTATTTCATTTTTTCAAATATTTAAATTAATGTATCCATTCACATTTTGATTTCAGATTAAACAAACTGACTATTCAAGATATTTAAGAATTTCATATTCACAGATAACTTGTTTAGGAAATTGGCAAATGTATATTACTTGTCAAAAGATTATAAGTTGATAAAACATTAGAAATTTTCAAAATTCACCTGAAATAATTGTTTTTTTTATAGAATTTAAAAAAAAATTAACTTTTATTAACCAGCTTCCATTGACAAAAGATATAACAAAACATCCAAATGCATTCTTTTGTTCAAAATTTGAATTTTATATAAATATAATTTATGTAGCTGATGGATATAATGATTGTTTTTCAAATGAAGATGAACAACAAAATGAAGGAAATAATTCAATCAAGTTTTTTCATTGTTTTACATCAAATGAAACAATCTCTCTCCTAAAAGTTTGTAACTTCTACTATGATTGTCATGACAAATCTGATGAATTGCATTGTGGTATTAAGAGGCCAGAATTTGGTCTTAGTACACAATCAATATGTTCTATTTATGTGGATTTTTTTCTTTACAACAGAATATAAGAAATGCAAAATGGGAAAAAGGTAAGAAAAAATTGGGGTAATGGGAGAAAATGTTGCAAGGAGATATCTCAAACTCCAACCAATTAAACTTCTCCTATTCTTCATTCTGTGCACTTGATAAATGATTGAGCAAGATCTCTTCACCTCTTAGAAGTTGCAATAATAAACAATGTATTCCTGAAAAATATGTTTGTAATAATAAAAAAAATTGTCTGGATGAGAGTGATGAAATCTGCAATAGTTTATATTCAATATCTGAAAATTTTACTGAAAGTAAAACAGGAAACCAGTTTAAATTAACTTGAATAATTTTCAAATTCTATTTTATATAATTTTATTATCCAGCTTGTAACAAAGATACACAATTGCAATGCAATGAATTTTGTATACCAGATTTCTTGATCAATGATGGAAAAACAGATTGCGAGAGTGAAGATGAAATAAATTCAACTAAAGTAGCAGAAAACTCAGCTGGCTGCTTCTATAAACAAAGCTCTATGGGGATTTCAATAACAAATCTATTTGAAGAAAGAGAGAAATGTTCAACAATTACATGCAATGTTGGTGAATATTTATGCCATACAAAAGATTTTTGTATATCAATTAAACAAGTTTGCGATGGAATTCACCATTGTTACTTGGGAGATGATGAAACTGAATGTGGTAGGAAATGAATAATAGTTTACTGGAACCAGTCTATTAATTTTAATAATTTACTTTCAAAGATAACTTTATCCCAAGAGGTTATTTTAAATGTTCAAATGACACAATTTATATAAAACTTGAACATCTTTGTAATGGAGAAATTGACTGCCTAAGTGGAAGTGATGAATTAAATTGTGACTTACCAAATTCTATTAATGGAGATGTGAATAGAAATTGCAAACAAATAGGATATTTTCAGTTAGAATGTAATTCTGAAAATAATTTAAATATGGAGAATAATATTTCAATTGAATATTTTACTGAAATAAAACTGAATGGAATGATTCCATCAAATTTTCATAAAATGCAAATTTCAAATACCCTCAAATATTTACATATTGAAAATGCATCACATTTAAATATTTCAGTGTCAAAATTCTTTCCAAATTTAGTATATTTATTTATAAAAAATACAAATATAGAAACTAATAGAGTTCTTATATCACAATTAAATTTATTACAAAATCTAACAATATCAAACACAATGATAAATTCATTATCATTTTTTATTCAGTTAAATTGTACAACTTTGAAATATTTAGATTTTTCATCAACAAAAGTCTCCAAATTGTCATATACAGTTTTTAAAGCTTTAACTCATCTACAAGTATTAAAATTTGACAATTGCCCTATAAAAACAACTGAAAATCAACCATTTCAATCATTAAATCATTTGAAATTTCTATCAATGAAGAATACTTTTTTCAAAATGAAAATGTTCATTCAGTTAACTAAAAGTTTAAAAAATACCCAAACAATTCATGTTGACTATTTTAAATACTGTTGTTATGTTTGGAAAATGTTGAGTAGTAATGCAGTATGTGAATTTGAATTTAATATTTCAAAACATTGTAAAAATATTTTAAATTTAAATTTTATTATTATTACATTTTGGGGTTTTGGTATTTTTGGTGTTATTTTTAGTTTTTATTCAATCTATCTATTTTTAAAATCAGAGAAGTCTTTTAAACATCATAATGTCTTATTGAGCATTGTCTCATTATCACTTTCCATATATTTTTTGTCAATTTCTGGTATCAACCAACATTATAGGGGAGTTTACATCGAATCAGAGGACATTTGGAAAAATAGCAATTTTTGTCATTGTCTTAGACTACTAGTGATGTGGTCATTTTATATTTCATCCTTAACTATACTCTTCATAACTATAGATAGACACTCAACTATTTGTAGCATTAATAATGAGACATTTTTTAAAAAGAATATCAAACTCATTGTTGGTTTTACCATTTGTTTTTCAATGTTATTGTCAAGTTTTTCATATTTACTAGATTTGGTAGATAGTGCCTACATACTTACTCATCCAGCCATGTATTTCTCATCCTTTGTTTTTTATAGACAAACCAACACAAATCACCAATCTGTACTTTTATTGCAACCAGAAATGTCAATTCAAAAATCAAGATATTCTTTATACTTTCCTTTTGTGTCTTTGACCCCATAATAACAATAATAATTTCACTTTTATATTTAAAAATCATATTTTATGTAAAATATTTATCCAAGGAAACTTCTAGTGACATCAGCTTTTCTAGTAAATCATCCAAGGTCTATTCAAAAGTTTTTATAATCATTCTTGTTAATGTACTTAGTTCAATTCCTTTAGCAATTTTTGGTTTGACACCCTATTCAATTTTATTTCATATTATGTAATACACTAATATTTTTGTCACACAATAGGCCTTCTTATACTCTTTAATGAATTTGAAAGCAGCACAGATGCTGATACAATAATACCAATATTTATATATTTGAAATTGCAACTGAACCTGATCATTTTTTCAATTGATGAAATTTTCTTATCACTTCAAAGGAAAAAGGAGAAAATCTTGCAAGAAAGGCTACAATTTAAGAAAAATATTGGAGAAATGTGGTGCAATAAATGTAAGTGTAACCCATTTTTTGTATACAACAATTTTAAATTTCTAAAACCTTGGATTCAAAAGTCACGGAGCTTCTTCAAAGAGCTGACAATCACTTTTTGTATCTTGTTCATGGAGGAGAAAAATTAGGGGATGATACTAAGTCAATTGTTTGCCAAACATTTTACAAGAATGTCAAATATTTTAAATGTAGTTTAAAAGTTATAATTGCCATAAAATACCTCCATGATAAACAGCTATCATTAAAAAACTCTCCAAATTTGGATTCAATAGTTTATGAGGTATGTAAATATATTGATAATGATAACACCTGGTTAATCTCTCTCTCTCTCTCTCTTTCTATAGAAAAGAAGGGACTCTTATTTCCTTTGTGTCAATGATCTTTGTGTAAAAACACCACAAAGTGAATTAAAGGATATTTTTAATTTTGGTATTATTATTAGAAAAATTCTGCAAAAAAGAAATCATTTTTTCTAATAAGATTGTTCTCTGTTGTATTGAAATGCATATCTTAAGTAGTTTTGTTTAATACAACACTCAGTAGTTAAAACATCTGCTTTCCTTGTCAATTCTTTTACCAAAATGTTAAAATTTCTACTTGCCTTTTAAAATTTAATCAATCAATCAATCTTGAAGGTCAATTAACAGTAAAGTAAGCAAACAATGTTCTTCATTCAAGAATTGATTAAAAAGAAATGACAAATGGGATGGTGAAAAAACTGACAGAAGAACAGCAAAAGATATTAACATTAAGTTTAAAGATAATATTGAAGATTTGCCAGAATTAGAATCACCAGACATTCTTTTCACAACCACTTTTTAAAACATTCATCAAACAAAAACTAAGTTTCTTAATGTTTGTATTAGAGCTATAAAAATCAGTTTATCAGTACTTTGGGTATGCTGATTGCAAATCTGTTTACAGGATTCAATTATCTATTGTGGTTCAAAAGTTAAGGCATCTTGAATTGTTAACACCATATATATAGGCTGAAGAAGAGAATTCCCTATTGGAACCCTTACTAACCTAATCCTGAATGTGGGAAGGAACATTGTCAATTATTACCAGAACATAACCTAATGTAACAATTAATATATACCTGAAAAAGGTACTTTTCCATCGATTACTCTTCAAGATTGTAATCACTGATATAAGATTAAATGGAATTCCATAAACAATGCCAACTGAAGGGTAAAGTATCTACTGATTTGTAATTAGGAGGCGTGCCATCTAAGGGTTAGGGGTAACTAGAAAGGATAGTGAGAGACAAGGGCTAGATGTCTATCTACTGTCCTCTACTTAAGTAGAGGATTTCTTTGCAACAACATAACTTGAAATGTTTAACACTTTTTGCAGTGTCATTTAACAACTTACAATGATCAGTTTAATTTACATTTAAATTAAATGAAAAAAATGTTTCTTATTTGATGGTCACGTGACAGTTGCCCAGTGCCAAATACCATTGTATTAATTTATTTTCATTTTTTTCCAATTAATGCAAGGGATATTTTGTGCAGAAGGAAGGGGAAATTAGTTATTTTTCTTATTCAATCAGACATTAACAATAACAAAAAAATCTCTATTTAAAGACTGTAGTTTTGATTGAAAAGTGATTAAATGAATGTGAAAACAAATATTTGGTTGACAATAACACTGAAAAACACAAGAATCCATCATATCAATTTCAGAGTAGTAACCATCAGTAGTATTCAACAGCCTGCATTCTTCAACATTATTCTGTGAAGATGTATATGTTTTTGCTGCCTCATTAAAGCAAGATTCTAAAAGTGATACACCTTTTAATTCAACAATAATACTCTTTGTTTTGAATTTGGCAATACCAATTGTATGAGAAGTTTTCAAGGAACAAATCCTATTATCATGAGTAGTATAATGTTGACTTGTAGAGTTTACAGTATTAATTACCCAATAAACAGAAATTGTATCTTGTGAAGAAGAACCAAATACTTCAACTTCACAGATGGAGAGAATGTTTGATGCTAGTTCAACATATTTATACAATGCAACATATTGGCCAATTGTGGATTTTTTACATCTTCTAGTGATGTAAGATGAAGCTGTTTCAATTTTATTGCAAAGTTTCTCTGGTATCCAAGGAGGATCAGTATTATTGCTTGATACAAGTATTTTTACAAAATTTAGACGGGCTACAAAATTTGCCCTGCTAACAATAGATACAGCATATATCTCACTTTCACTTTCCAAATTAATCATCCACCAACTAGGAAATACTTTCCTCGTTTCGCCACAGTTCACTGTCCTTCCAGAACTACTTTGACCATCATTGATAGCTATTAATCTATAGCCAGCTTTACCAGTAAAGTCAACTTTATTTCTATCAAGATCTCTCATAGTCCAAATTTCAATTTCACATATAGAAAGACTACCATAATGTAATCTTTTCTCAACAGCAACTGATTTTGCATATTGTGGACCTTTTAAACAATCAATTGTTGCAGATTGTTTAATTGGTATTAAAATCTCAACAAAACCACAAAGTGTATATTGATCAAAATCTAGTGAATCAAAGACAGTAGTCAAAAGAGCTAGATGTCTCATACTAAAATTATTATCAGAGTTAAGAATTCTAATTGACCTAATAAAATATTTTTTAGAAAATGATACCAACAACCATTCATTCACTGCTGCATCAGTATTTGACTTGAAACAATTGTCTACATCAAAATTTCCATTTACTGCTGTATTACTTTCAGTTCCATTTGCACTTGAAGCATGTGTAGTTTGTTCCATAGCAATATTAACATGTTTATTATCACCATTTATACAGAGAATGGAAGCAATTTTAATGCAATATATAATCCAAGATAGGGTTTTATCCTTCTTGAGCATGTTTTTCCTCTCCTGCTGTAAACTTTCTAAATGTCCGAAATGTGGATAAATATACAAATTGGTGTTTAATTATTCATACATTTGCTAGAAAGCTTTACAATAAAAAGTTCATATTATTTAAAGAAAATGTTTCATACACTAATTGCTCATTAAGTGAGCACTTAACACTTCAAAGTAAATCACTTTACTAATATAAATTATTCAAATTTATAATATACAAAGTTTTCTATACTTCATTTGTAAGCAGTTTATTGGATAAAGAATATGACAAGGATCTAAAGCTAAAGAAGATAGACAAGAATATAAAATACTATTGACCAATTTCTTAATAATCTATACAGTGACATTTGTTGTACTTTTGAGATTGTCATACACACAGGATAAAATTTTATAGAAGTTATTTTCTCCTTGATCTATGAGCATTGCTATGCATTTTAGTTCATTGGATGTCATATTAAATAGAATATAAATACCTCAAACTGGGGCCGACAGAAAACGTCCCCAAATGAGATTTTTGAAAGCAACATTTCGGATTGAAAAATGGTTAGGAGGGGTAAAGTAGCTTTTGATTTATAGTTAGGGGGGTTCCATCTAAGGGTTAGGAGCAATCAAAAAGGTTAAGGAGAGACAAGGGCTAGGTTAGGGTTAGGGTTAAATCATGAATTTGGGGATGTTTTCTGTCATATCCCCTCAAACTTATTACTTGTTACCTTTATTTATAAAACAATTTTTTTAGGTTAAACAAATAGACATAACGTTTGGCTTAAATGCCTTAAACTAGGCTGAAATATCCTGGCCACACATTGAGCAATTGCTTTCAAACACACCTTCTCACATAATGAAATTTTCTTCTCTTGTATGATAAAACCATGTATTTTTCATGCTGTACAATTGAATTGCTTCTCTTTTTGTGATTCTAGTCCTACATCAGACAGATATTAATTGCTATCATTTATTCATTTTGCACTGGCCTCAATAAAAAGAAACAAAGAGAAATTTATTAATTAATAACTCAATGAGTGTTTTTTGATTGCAATAATTAAGACTAATTATATTTATTGTTTGTGGAAATGTTCATTTATATCAGTAGAATAGTATTCTATTATTTTAATGTCCAAAATATTTGATAAGTGAAATCAGCTCTGTTTCTTTTCAAGTATCAAAAAGTTTTCTAGTTTATTATCTCCCTAAAAAATATATCTAGTATGTTTTTAATGAGAAAAGCAAAAAATTTTCCCATTGCTTTATCTTCTAATTTTTTATGACTGCATTTCAAATATTTTGAACATTTTGTCCAGGGTATGTTTTAACCAGATCCCATTCTTTTATTATTATCAATTGTTTTGGAAAATTGTTTTAAATAGGTGAAAATAAAAGGAAAGAGTCCCACAATGTTTGTTATGTTGGCTTTTAGGATTTCAAGATCAACTGAAATCAGTTAACCCTTCTTATTTATTTTTTAACTCTTTCTAAACCATTCAAATACTATTTAAATTTTTTTTGAAAAGACATTCACAAGTATTTTGGAGATGCTGTACAAAAGTTTCATAATAAAAAAACCCCCTCAAAATGGATATTTAAAAAAACTACATGTATGTCATTCAAGAAAGTTTATATGAATTAAATGAAAATTTTGAATATTTTTTTTTTATGGGTGATACCTTTCTATACTTGAGCTATTCTCCAAGAGAAGAAGACCAAAATTTTAATAATGAATATTCGCAAAATACATTAGTATCAAAAGTTCTTTGTAAAAAATATTCAAACACTTGTTTATCATTGATTGTTGAAAAGGATTTTCATTCAACTTTTCAAGTAAAAAAAAAATACTATTATTTTTAAAATTTACATTTTTTTAGGTTAATTTCAGAGACTTGGCCAATAATGAAATAACCAATGCAATCACATATGATCTTTTAGCTTATACTAATCGTGTCAGGAACTGTGAATTTTTTATTGAAAATGCTACCAATTATCAAGTAAATTCTTGCTATTGTATTTTGTATTATGAACTTTGGAAGTATGTATTCTCATATGCACTCAATAAATCTTGAGTTCACTTGATCAAGATGTAACAATTTCATATTTCATATGTAACATTTTTGGCATGCATCTTTTCAATGTTCTTGTTGCCCATTGCTGAATTAATTGTGGCTCCATCTATTGTGATGCAATATTCTATTTATAAACAATTAACAATTTATAAATTTATTTTTTCTAAAAGATTTTATTCAAATCAGTCAAAGAAGGAAATTTTCAAATATATTCTCTTTATAGTCAAAATTGTCAAGTTTTTTCAAGTCTGTGAATTTCTATTTTAAATTAGAAAGTTTTCCTTTATCTAACAAAAATTTTCTACCTTTAAAGAAAAACAAGGAATTTCTTGTTCATTCAAAAAGGGTCTTTGTGGTTATAAGTTATTACAAGAAGACAAACCAAAGGGGTATTAAACATTATCATTATGTCTATTCTTGTATAGTGTAACAATTTAAATTGAATTTTCAGAAAAACTATTAATGTTGGGAATATCTTTAAAAGAGATTTTATTTCAAGAATTAGGGTTAGGGTTAAATTTTATTTTTATACTTAGTTTATTTTGGAATTCAAACACAGACAAGATGATATTGTAAATTTAAAAATATCATCAATTCAAAATTCAAATAGAAAGGTTTTAATAATGAAAAGAAACTGTAATATTTTTGTATTTTATAGATGAAATTCAAAATTTATCTTGCTTCTTTCATCATAAAATAACCAACTGAAATAATAATTGTAATACTGTTATTATAATTAAAATGATGGAAACAATTTGAAATAAAACAAAACATTCAAGAAAAACAGTCTAATAACTGATTTTAAAAGTGATAAATGTTTTATTATTTCAATGACCAAAGGCCACTTTCTCCCTTTTATGTGTGTATTTATCAAATCAAGATATTCAAATACATTTAGGTGACTAATTTTTTTTCTTATCATTTAATAGACTTTTTTTACTACTTTACATATTCTCACAGACCTTTAAAATATGGATGTAAACGTTTTGGAATTAGTAATGATGTTGAACAGGTAACCAGTTTTTAAAATAAACAATAAATCAAAAACATTTCAATATTTTTAGATCAAAATAAGTTTTGTTAATGAAAACAGAAGATTCATTTTGGGCGATACTAGATTAATAATTAAAGGTTTTGAATTAAGCAATCATCATTGTCACAAGTTGCATCATAAGAAATGTGATAATGAAGTATGCTTTTCTTATTTTAATAACACAAAATGGACAAGCAACATTTGGAAAATTGAAAAATTCCAATATTTAACAAATATGACATGTATAAAAAATATTTGCTGTTCTAACCATAGTTTTATTGTTGTTTTACAATCTTTTAAGGCAAACAAGGAATATTATTTGAATCAACAAAACCAATTGTAAATGTAATTGGTCATTTATCAACAAGCATGATTCATCCACCACATATGAAATGCCTAGTAGTTGTAAAGTATACTTTGTGTGGACATTGCAAAGAAATTTCAGTAAGAATTAAATATTTTCAAACTTTTCTAAAATATTTTCATTTTAAAATCTTTTTTTTATCTTCTCTTTTTAAGATTTTTATTAAAACTATTGATGGAAGAATAGTTAATCCACTTTCAACAAGGAAAAAGGGACAATGTTAAATTAACAGAATGCTCTATCACTAAATTAAAATTAGACAAGTATTCTAAAAAATTGGAAATATGTAATTTTATGTTTTATATTTATTGTTGAAAATTTTTTAAAAAATTAACTATTTGAAATGCTTTTTCCAATTTACTCTATACTTAACCCTCTTTACATCTACAAGAGGAGATCCTCACCTTGAACAAAAATGTTTGATCTATTTAAGATTATTGTAATAAGATATGGGCAATATTGTACACATTTAGGCTGTTAGCATATACTGTACTGAACTACAGCATACACTATTATTTACATAATTTGAAAGTCAGTTGTAAAATACATTTACAACTGAAATATTAGGCCTAATTATTATACACATAATATGCAATGAACATTAGTTGTGTGCTATTTTACGGGACCGGTCGAAAACGGCCATAAATGAAATATTTGAAAGTTAGATTTCAGCCCGGGAAATGGTTAGGAGGAATAAGATAACTGTTGATATGTTCTTAGGAGGGTCCCATCTAAGGGTTAGGGGTATTCAAAAAGGTTAGGCAAAAACAAGGCCTGGGTTAGGGTTAGGGTAAAACCATACATTTATGGCCGTTTTCTACAACATCCCTATTTTACTTACATTTGGAGTTTATAGATTATTGTCACTTTCAACAATATTGTATGCACAATACTGTTTTGCATGATTAAGTGTATTTAGTTTTACCCTATCACTCTTTTATACTAGAACATATTATTTTACACAAACAATTATTATTAATAATTCGTGGTATATTAAAACAGCAGTAAAGTTGACCTTTGTCTATTTTTGTGTTTTGGAATCAATCCAACTCAGACTAAAATTGTTACATCTTATACAACTTTCTAACCTACTAAAAATAGGGAGCAGCAGTTCTTCAAGATAAAGAAAAAGTAACAAATATAATGTGAGCCTAAACTGCCTAACCTTAACACATATTCATTCTTTGTCTCTGATATACATTCACACTGACATTGAACAACTTTTGTTCTATTTTATTCGTATACTATACTATTATCTATAACTTACTACAAACCTACACAATGAAAGTTACAGTTTTAAACATTAAATACAATAACATGTGGCCTAATACAGACCTTGGTTGGTCATACTTAAGGTTTGTCCTTAAGTGCCACTTAAATTTTGCCCAAGATATGATTGATGAACTTGTCTAAGGTTTGGGCCAAACTATGATTAATTATCTTTCTCAAGTGTGCAACTTTGTAACATATTGTTCTTAGAACAAACATGAACTAGGTTAGTTCATAGTTGTAAAGTGGTGATTGGACAGTAGAGAAAAGTCTACAATTATATAAAGCTATATTCAGTACTCATAAACACTGTGTCCAATAAAATATTGAAATACTTTTTAGTTTGACAGAGTTGAAAGGATTGGCTACAGTCATAATGTCTGTCTTATATGTGACATTTAGGACTAATTATCCCTTGTCAGCAAGACTTCTAATCTAATTGAATTATGTTTGTTTAAAATTTGACCCAAATCAGAAAAGTAAATAATTACAGCACTCTGAAGACTATAATTAAAAATTATTCTAAATATTGATCCATAGATATCTTTTATTCAGCTATAGGTATTTAAATTTCCAATTTAAGGTTCCAATTTATTTGTGTTTAACATTTTGTGTATATACTTATTGTTAATGTCCCAGATGTCAGGTGAAATGATTTCTCTGACAATCCAAGTCTTGGTTAGTGGTGTTGCATGATTATTAAGCAACATATGGTAAAGGGTATATGGGGTTGAACCCAGTTGTAAAGTAATTTCCAGGTGTGGAACATCAGGATTTCCAACATCAAATCTGTCTTCTGCAATAGTATCTTGATATTTTTCCAGGATTTTTGTGACTTTTAGTTCCAGCTCTGAATTTTCCTGTTCAATATTTGTCTGAAGAGTATGTATTTGACTCTCAGTTTTCTTTGTGATGGAAGGAACTGGGTGAAGTCCTTTGAAGGATAGAAGTTCAGTTCCAAGTGGATAATTCTTTTCTGTAATTGACTGCAGTATAATCTGTCTTTTGAAAAAGTCAAGAACCCTGGCATCAAATTTGAAACTAGTATTAGTGTCTTTCTGAAATACCTGTTGGTTGAATTGTAATTGTTGGAGTTGCTGGGGTAGAAGGATTAGAGTCTTCTCCAGTGGTAATTCCATTTCCTCCCTCTGCCATATTTCTTTTTCTTCCAAAGTTATTTTTTTAAATAAACCAAATTAAAGATCCTGTCAGCTGTGCCAAATTTGTACTGCTCTGGTCTTGCCAATTTATGTAGTTGCTACTGATAACAGTACTGGTTCTACTTGAACCTTTAAACAAAGTGTTTCAATTGAAATTCAATCTATTATTAGCCTTATTATAAAAACAAGCTAAGGAATTGACATCCATTGACAGGTTATGGCAAATAATTCTACACAAGTTTAAAATGTTGATTTTTCTTTTAAAATTTTGGTGGAATTAGACCATAGTTTTCGATTCAAACAATATGTCAAACTCCAATCCTGACATGTTGAACAGGGTTCCAATTAAGGATTGGTGTAATGGCGCCACTATAGATTTATATCTCTCATGCGTCAACAACACTAAATTGATACTGGAAAAGGCAAATGAAAATGTCAAGGACAGAGCAAGAAATCTGCAAAATGGACTATGACGCCATATTTCATTATTCATAATATAGTTGTTGCGAAAGACACTATCTGCAATGGTAATTGATAAAAAGTAGATTGATGCCAAATTATCATTCATCACCAGACAAGCTCTAAAGGTTTTTGCTGAAATTTGAATTTTATAAAGGCATAATAACGCCATTAAATTTGCCAATAGACCAAAAAGATTGAATTTGAATTGCTTTAAACTCTTTTCATTGAATTTCAAATTATTATTTTTCAAATTTAAATAAATTAAATTTGCAAACATTTTCAAATTTGAAATTTGAAAAAAATTATCATTTTTATTCAATGTGAATAATTGAAGATTTGTTGTTTGCAATTTTGTAAATTTTACACTGATTCCACCATAAATTTCCAGCAATTTCAATACGTTGTTTGTCAAAACAATGGACGATGATTGGTCGTTGTTTCCATATGATTGTTTAGTTTTATTTAAAGAGCATACCAGTTGAAAATAGAATTTTGGGTAATTGCACAAAATTGGAGTAGAAGGTTTTGTATTAATACAGAAAAGTTCGTCGCTTCCGCGTTGACAATTGACAATTTGATCGCAAACTGGGTGAAAATGATAGCACCTTTTTTCATCTATACATTTAAAATATCCTTGAGGACTTGCTGTTGAATTGAATTTGAAGAGTTGGACAAGTTAAAAAGAAATGATTACACTGGTGTATGTTGTTGAAATGTGCCCTACCGCAATAAAATTCGTCTGATCCATTAATGCAATCATGTATAAAATCACAAACCAACTTAAAACTGATCGTTTCCGGTGAAGTAAAACATTGAAATTCTTCATTTTTATCATTTTCATTGCACAGATGTTCATCTTCATTTGAAAGGCAGTCGTTCTTTCCATCGCAAACATAGACAATATTTATATAAATGTTACTCTTTGAAGAGTGAAAAACGTTTACGAATGATGATGGTAGATTTTGTACAGGCTTTAAATCAAGACTTTTGTAATTTGAATATTCAAATGAACCATCTATACGAAAGAAGAAAGGAAGAGTGGTACTGATGTAAAATAATCAAAAGACAAAAACAAACAAGAACAAACAAATACACATACTGAAAACTTTTTGACACAGAAAGTATCTTATTAAAATGTTACTGCAAAACCATCTATTGATTTTCCACGCCTCGTGTACAAAAACAAAGTGACGTCATCATCGAATAGTCTGTCAATTTGGAGGGTTAGATGATTACGTGTTAGGTTTAACTCGCCTGACGCGTTAATAGTCTTGTTTTTAGAATATTTTTTCAATAGTTTTTCGAATTGTGTAATTGTTTCTTGAAATGAAGAGCATATGCTAAATGTGATACACTTTAATGTCTTTGTTGATTGTTCAAGTCCTTCACAAATATCAAAGAATCCATTTCCCATGTTCACATTCCCTAATAAATGTATTGTTTCTATTTCAGAACAGTTTTTTTTATAAGATTTCCAAGATTTTTACATTGATCTTCTGTCAAATTGCAATTTTGGACATCAAAAACTTTTAATGTTTTTTTTTTCTATTCTTTCTATTTGTGAACAGTTTTCTAAAAGATTTCCAAATTTTGTACAAAAGTCTTGTTTTAATGAACATTGGCTGAAATTAATAGACTTTAATGTCTCTGATGAATGGTCAGGTCCTTCACAAACATCAATAAAGCCATCCTCTATTAATTTATTATCTGATAAATCTATTGTTTCCATTTTAGAACATTCTTTTAAAAGATTTTTAAATCTTTTACTCTGTTCAGATGTTAAAGAGCATTTGCTGAAATTATTAAGCCTTAATGTTTTTGATGACTTTTCAAGTCCTTCACAAACATCAATAAAGCTATTTCTCATATCCCAATTCTTAGATAAATTTAATGTTTCTTTTTTAGAACATTTTTTCAAAAGATTTCCAAATATTCTACAATGTTTTGGTTTCAGAGAACAATCACTAAAGTTAATAAAATTCAATGTTTCTGAAGATTGTTCAAGTCCCTCACAGATGACAAAAAATCCATTATTCATTTACTTATTCTCAGACAATTCTATTTTTCTATTTTAGTACATTTTTTTAAAAGAATTCCCAATTTTCTGCATTGTTCTTGTCTCAAATCACAGTACATCAACATAACAGACTTTAACAGCTTACGGTCAGAACGCCCCTGGTCAGTTCGCCCCAGGTCAGAACGCCCCATTCTTGATTTCGAACGCCCCACTCATGAGTCAGAACGCCCCACTGATTTTTGAAGAATGTAATATTTTTTAATGCTGTACTTATTAAATTAAAAAAAGTCAATTGAATATAAATTATATATGCATAATGTATTTTTTGTCTTAAAGTACAAAAGCTTAAACAAATATAATAAGTGATCACAAAAAAAGAAATAATTTTTCAAGCAATGTTCAAGTCAATTAAACCCTTTAAGAGATTATCTAAACTTAATTCTTTCTTCAAACTTCTTCCACAACTCAAAGATAATATCCTGCAAATCTTTATATTTATTCTTCTGATTCTGTCTCATTTTATTTTCCACCAACATATCCTCATAAACTTCAATAAGGCTGCTTTCTCTAAGAATTTCAGTGATAAGAGTATAAAAGTTTTCATTGCTTTTCAAATTTTGATTGATTCTTGTATGCCAAGACTCTACATGATTATTTGTATGAACTATTAATTTATAAACTGACCAATTTTCTGGTTTCCAAATATTGCTTTCAATATAAGTAGATTCCATATACTCAAGAAGATCAGCATATAAATTCAGTTCCAAAAGTTCCTCTTTAATTTGATAAAACTTTCGTTTGATGAATGATGCTGGTAAGTATGCTAGACACATTAGTTTTCTTAACATATTTCCTTTATAACCTTTCATTTTATAGTCCTTGATGTATCCTAATTTCTAAAAAGAAAATTTGTATTTGTTAATTTCTTAATTTCACAAATTAAATCTGTAACAGAATTGTTATAATTACTTTAATTTACCTGTATGTTTTTAAGAATTGCTTGTTTAAAATGAAAAGCACATCCTTGTAGATCAGAATCAACAAAAGCATTTTTTAAAGATATCCAAAGAGCTTTTTCAAAATCAAGAACAAACTTTTTTGGGCTTTTTCCATCTATTAAGATTTTTAACTCCTTGTAAAGAAAAATATATCTTTAGAATTTTTACTCAAATATTTACTTTAGAAAGCCAACCTCAAATATCAATGAATAATGTTTCTTCTTCTTTCCTGTCATGAGGACAAACATTAAAGGAACTTGTTTATATTCACCTTCTTTTCTTATAAATCCATGAATTGTAAACAATTGGTAAAAAGGTTTTCTCACAATTTTAAATGTGGCATCAATAAACCATATCTTACAATGTTTCAATAATTTAATTTGATGGTCAGTTGCAAACATCATGTTTCGGCTTTTCTTCCCTTTTATATCTTTTAAGAAAAAATTATCTGGAATTTCATTTAAATTTAATTCAAATATAATGTTTTCTGGGTGCTTTGGTCTGGCACCTTCTCTGTATCTATTAGCAGATCTTTTCATGACATCAATGCTTGGAATATGAGAAATATCCTTTCTGAACTTCAGACTGATATCTTCTGCAATTCTTTTACCAGATTTGTCTTTATCAATAATTGCAGCTTCCTTTAAATTTAACCTTGCTTCAATAATTTTTCTCATATCATTTTTCTCTCTTTTGTGAATGTGATTAGAATTTTTCAAAATGAACTTTAAATCTTTTTGAATTACAGATGCAAGACATGGTGATTTTTTAGTTCTTTGACTACATTTCCAGGTAATGGTTGTTTCACTTGATCTTTTTACAGTATAAGTAAAATTATTGTGAAGAAGAATATCTTTTCCTTTTCTGCTCCCATTCTTAAATATTTCAAAATCATGTTTTAAATTATCATTTAGACAAAGCTCTCTTGTATCATTAAAAGAATATTCATTATTTATATCAATTCTTCTTACAACTGGACTATTTTCTGTAAAACAATTTTAGCAGGTTGATGTTGATCTTCTCTTGAAATTCCATCATTATCAATATCAATATCTTTATCACAACTCTCCATTCCATTATTCCCTGGAGTACTTGAAACATCAGAGAAATTAGATTCAAAGTCAAAAGATAACCTCAGCTATAGTAAAACATTAAATAGTTTTTTTAACAGATATTTGTTAAATATTTTGTACCTGTTCAGAACTTTCACTTTCACTAACAGTTTCATTTCCAAATACTTTTGAACATGTTGGTGATTTTTTGTTTTCCAGCTTTTTTATTTTAACAATTAGCTTTTTGTTTTTTATATTAAAACAGTCTATACAATAATCTGCATCTGAGGAAATGGTTAAACCTTTTTTCAGTGAGACATTAACAGCAAAAAAATTAATTATACTAAGATGAATTATATTTAAGCAACACAATTTCTGAGAATAAACTGATAAAAAAAAACTGGTAAAAATATTTATAATAACTGGTATTTAAGAATATTTTTCTCTCAGCATTGTTTTCTATAATTCTCTAAAGAGAGTGAGGCATTCTGACTCATGAGTGGGGCGTTCTGACCCAACCCCAACTTTAACATTTCTGAAGATTGTTCAAGACATTCAAAGATATCAAAAAATCCATTTTGAATTTCAGAATTGAATGAAAAATCTATTGTTTCTATTTTAGAACATTTTTTCAGAAGATTTCCAACTATTGAGCAATGTTCTTGTTTCAAAGAGCAGTTGTTAAAGGTAATGCACTTCAATGTTCCTGAAGATTGTGAAAGTCTTTCACAAATATTCAGAAAGTTATTTTTCATGATTTTGCTGCGAGTATCTCTAAGCAAAATACAATTCTAAAAATTTCTTCTCCTGTCTATATATTGAAATATATAAATTATTCTTTGAATTTGGATATACAAATGTACAGATTCTCAAATATAGGAGTTTATATAGTTAGCTGTGAGGGATTTTGGGTTATAAAATAGGTAAAACCCTTCGAAAATACTGTTGTCATCCTTAGTTTTAGTGTAGCTTTTACACAAAGCATGATAAATACTCAGAATGAAAAATTCATATGAGTAATATTGGAAATTTCTATAAGATTGTAGAGATAAATATTTTCATCTTTTTAAGAATAATTTATACTTTTAAACAAAGGTGAAAAGAAAGGTAGATAGATCTTGTAGAAACAAAACAGCTACCAAAGATTTCTTTGAATATAAAAGTTTGGTTATCCAATGAATTTAATATGATAAATCTCAGTAATATAAACCACAGGCTTGTTTATATATGATTATGACAATGGTTATAACCATTGACAGTCCCCCATTAAGCCTTTACTTTCCTGCTGTAGGGTTGTAGCTAAGTACTGGTCCAAATTGAATGTTGATGTGTCTACCTTATCTGCCACAGGAGTTTTTAATGAAAGAGCAGGCTGCTGGAAGAAAATTTATACACTGATCTTCTGGATTATTCTGAAAACAACATGGAAGACAAAGTATTAGTCTATCTATCAATTGGTAGCAGAGTTTGTAGAGGGAGACACAAAACAGGTACAGACAATATAGAATGTAGAAGATAGTGAATATTCTCAAGTCAGACAGTTTGAAAGGAGACAATCATGTAAACAGGGATTTGGCTCTTGTGTCCAATTGCATAGAGGCATCAGATTGTATAAAGGTGTTTGCTTTAGGCATATTGTATTAAGAACAGGGAAATTTTTCAGTAGGATGGAACTGATTTTCACATGGCCACTAAAGCAAAGTACTACTTTTGGAGAAAGGTATCACAATCTTGCAACAGTTTCTAGCCAATAGCCTCTGCCCATATTTTTTGTCACCCTAAAGTCATCAATTCCTTTGGTTGTTCAAGCATTGAATGTGGTGAAGTTGGAACTGAGCCAAAAGTTAAATATAGTGATATTTTACCTTTAATAATGGTTTGTATTAGAGCAATTATATTACTGCTATTAAGTTTGTTCAAATTTCAACAGACCTATTCAAAATTTGGTAACTACTTTTGGAACTTCAAGGCCAAAATGTATAAACTATATTTTTTCAGTTAGGGGTGCGAACGTACCTGGGTTCGAACGTACCCAAGGTGGGTGCGAATGTACCCAGGTACATTCCCACCCTCTTTCCTCTTTCATTTATTTATTGATTTTTCATCAAATGGTTTGGTTCCAGAGGTGCACACATGTTATACTGTTGATTAGATATTGTAAATACACAGTTGAATATGAACTGACTGATATGTATTTAAACAGCTAAACAAACACTAAATTCTAATACTAAAGAACAAGATAAGTTAAAAAATGATGTTTATGCTGGAGAGTAGATATGAGATGTCTGCATCAATAAATCAATTGATGTCAATTTGCTCCACTTGAAATCAATTTGCTCAACTTGAAATCAATTTGCTCAACTTGAAATCAATTTTGAAAGTACCATCAATATGCCAGTAGTTGGATTTGGATAATAAGTTCAGCTGATGGTTTGTTGCAAAAATTAAGATTCTTTCTCCATTTTCACAAATGTCTTTCTGGAGAAATTCATCAGGTAAAAAAGTTGTGTTCAAGTTGAAATTATACACTTTTGGTTCAACTGGCCTGAATTTTTGTCTGTTTGAGTTTACAATCCTTTTTAAGTAATTGATATCAGGAAGACATTTAGCATTAGGTTCATATGATAATAGAACTTTTTCAGCAATGCTTCTTCCAGATGCTTTGTTATCACTTTTGCAAATAGTTTTTACATCAGTTTTAACTTTAACATCTACTTCCAAATTAGGTTTTCTGTTGTGATTATGTTCCAGATTGCCTTTAATAAATATACTTCTATTTTGTCTTATTCTAGCTACACATCTTTTTTTCTTACTTCACACACTGCATACCCAAATTGTTGTTGTAAGTGTTTTATGTTTAACAACAAAAGAATATCCATCATTCAATAAAATGTCATGTCCTTTTCTGCTTCCTCCTTGTACAATCTCAAAATCATTCCTCCTGATTGAGTCATTTTCATCTTCTGCATTTTCATCAGTTCCTTCTACATCCATTGATTGGTTTTCTGATTGCTGAGGACTTTCATAATCCAATGTTGAATCTTTAACCTCAGCAGGATCACTTCTGTTATCATTGAAGTCCTTCTTATTACTTTCTTTGTATTGATCAATTTCCAGATTTGTTAATTTCTTAAGGCTAACAGTACATTTTCTTTTGTTACATCTTGTGCAAACAGGTATGCTAGGTGTTTCTGTGTCAATGTGTTAAGAAAAGATAGTTGCCTAAATCATAATTGAAAACTGATGTACCTGAACATTTTCTATGGATAAGATTCTCACAAAGGCAGCATTTCAAATATTTTTGCCTTCCATAAATTTTTGAATCACAATTGTTGCATTTTGAAGCCATGTTGTTTCAACAGAACAAATTCACTTGATTATTAAAAAATCACTGTCCTTTCCAAATATTCAAAATGGCTGAAATTTTGTTTATAGCAAATATTGAAATAATTTGTTATTAAAGAAAATATATTAAATTGTAATATTTTACATCAAAAATCTAGTTAAAAAGCTTTAAATATTTACCTGTTCAAAATCTACAAAGAAGCACTTTGTCCAAATTTATTCAGGAAATACAGCTTACCTTTGGAAGTATATGCTGTCCAAAGTGAAAGTTTATTTCAACCACCTTCACTATTGAACTTCCTGCCATTTCACTTTTCAACAATATTTAATATTTTTAAATAATACTTCACATTGATAAAATATTACTTTTTACAGTCTGAGTATATACATATATATCTATTATTAACAAAACCATTTGATGAAAAATCAATAAATAAAAGAAAGAGGAAAGAGGGTGGGAATGTACCCAGGTACGTTCGCACCCAACCCCTATTTTTTCACTTATTACTTCAGAAATATGACTTGTTCAGTAAAGGAGGCCTATTTTGAGTTTTTAGGTTGAAGAGTTGCAAAAGATATAGCAGTTTTAATACAACAATTCCAACAATGAGAAAACATCGGGATTTTATATTTAAAAGAGAGTTAAAACTAAAAATCTTTTATGTCTCTATAAAAAATATATAACTGTATTTTCCTGCTATGGGGTTGTAGGTAAGTACTGGTATCAAATAGAACTAAATTAGGAGTAAGCCACTTAGAAGAGATGTAGAATTGAATAAAGATAAATATAGAACCAATTTGTAAGAACAATATAACTGTATTCTAAACTAATACTAGACCTGTTCACTAAGAGGCTTCATTCAGGACTGAATGCCTCTTACTACCTATGCCCTGTCTTATATACAATTCCTTATCAGTTGTTTATGCCTTAGGTATCAACAACAAGGGTCAAATCCCCAGAAAAGGACTGTTCACAATAAACAGGGTTAAGGTATATCATAATATGCAATAGTGATGTAAACAACAACAGGTTTGTGTTGGTAAACCCTTAAGGGTCAATGGTTACATCATATTTATGTAAATAAACACTTGATGTTGTTGTCAACATGTTGGGTAATTTAACATCTTATCCTTTGGCTATAAAAGGGGTTGATTCTGGTAGTTGAGTATCATCTACCCTAGAAGCAACATCTACTCTAATACTTCTATATTATGGTAAGTATCATTCATATCATATCTATTAGCTATAGTTCATAAGTGTACAATAATCAATATCATCTTTATCATTATCATCATTATCATCATCATTACAGAAGTTGTCGCTGTGGTTGTAGCTGTGGCTGAAGCTGTAGTGATCATCTTAATCTCATAAGCATCAACATCATTATAAAAATTATCAACAGAGGGTAATATATCGCAATTTTGAAACATTTTCCCTAGATATGTTTATTGATCTAACCCTTCTCCTAGCCATATAGAATACAGTTATATTATTCCTATGTTTTGGTTGTATATTCATCCTTCATCAATTCTACATCCCTCTTCTAAGTGGCTTACTCCTGGTTTGGTTCTATTTGGACCAGTACTTACCTACAACTTCAGCAGGAAAGTACAATATGTAAAAGTAAAATATGACATTCAAGATATTTTGAAAAGTTTAGTTGAAATTAACAAGTTACTAAAACTGAATTTCAATGAAAAATCCTAGAATCTCAATCTTGATTTGCAGATATTGAAACTGTGCTGCAAATTTATCTCTAAGTAATTGTTTTTATGGATTGATTTAACTTGTAAATAATTCAAAATCTTTCCTTTGAAATGAGTAAGCAGGTAGCTAGTCATACCAATACAAAATCTCTAACAATACTCAATAAATATAAATACAAGTTTTTTGATGTTATATTGAAAATATTCTTTGGAAAAAGAAACCTTTTAGTATGTACTAATTATTTATAGATCTTTCTATTCTTAAAAATCTCTAAAGAATAATTGAAAATTGAATAAAAAGAATTAATTGGTGTTAATTGACACATAAATATTTTAGAAACTACTTCTTCATTGTACAATTCTTTTCCAAAAGTTATTTTGCTTATTCATCACAAAAGTCAAAAAAATATGTCAATACTGTTATCAAAAGCATTTTCAACTATAAATGGAAAACTAATTGCCAAGTGTAAGATCTTTCAGAGAGTGAGCAATCTGTTTATAAATTCTTACATGATTTTCAAGATGAAAGCTATTCCCTTTCTTGTTGTGATTTTCAATGCAACTGTTTGTTATACTTTACAAAGGAGTACTGTATTTTTTTCATATCAAATGTTAAACAAATAAATTTTTGTATCTATTTTAAAAAATAGACAGAAGAATTATTAATGTTGCATCTGTGGAGAATGGAGCAACATGTCAAGCCAGTTCTGTGCATCCACCACTTTCTACAGTAGACTATACATGTCAGAATGCCTTAGAACCACAATGGATAAATGTTTGTGATTGGTCAGCACATTGTTCTGGTTTAGCATGTACTGAACATTGGATTAAAATAAATTTTAAAAAAGTTTACGAGTTAATTGGAATTTGTCTTAGTCAAAGAACTGTAGCGGATGAGCATAAAATAAAGTCAGTAGAAATTTCATTCAACAACTCTACTTATAAACCAGTTTACCAAGTTGATACAGTTGCAAATTGTCTCCTACTAGAAGAAATTGGATTACAAGCATCCAGTATAAGTTTGAGACCTGTTCCTCCTTTTTCTCTACTATCAAACATTGGTTTTAATGAAATTTTTGCGTATGCCTATGAGCAGGGTAAAATTTTTTACAATACTGATTGAAAAAAAAATTAAGTTATGTGCCATTTAATATTTTTTTATATAGTCTCCAGTGCTAAAGATGACAATGAAGAAGAATTTATAAATATTGCTGATTCTGCATTAGGAGCTACTTGTGTAAGCAATACTTCAAAAGAAAATTATCCATGTGATAATGCTCTTAATAGACTTATGCCTCTTGATTTCATACTAAAATGTGGAGCAAATCAATCACCTGTGACATCATGTGTAGGCAAATATATAGAAATAACATTTGCATTTCCAGCTGTACCACAAATTATTTGCTATAAAAACAAGTATATATATAAATTTATTAATCATTTTTAAAATATTAACATATCCATTATATTCTTTTTTCTTAGAAGACAAATTCATAGTTTAATAAAAGCTGTGAGTTTGTTATGGAGTTCAGGGTTTGCTGATGAATTGAGTAATTTGGCTCAGGATAATTTGTATCATTGCTTAACCTATAAGCATTCAAAAATTGAGTCATCATTGAAAGTTACCATAGCAGATGTTTATGGAAACAATGATGTTGGATTCAATCATTTTAAAGTTTTTACAAAAAGTACATATAGAAAGAGAGAGAGTTTTATTCTAAAATTCATTCTTTTTAAGAAAAGTGTTCAATGCTTAATGTTTTTCTCTTTATTTTAGAAACTGAAGAGAATATACTCTGGATTCAAGGTACAAATTATACATTCTATAGTCTACAAGATATATACCATGGAAAGTACAATCTACAATCCATTAAGTTCAAGGTTAAAGGTAGACAAGAGGGAAACAATAGCTGTTCATCACTAACAATTGCCTTTAAGAGTGAAACAACTGAACAGATTACATTGAAGATTGATACAATAACTACAAATAGTCAGACTCAATCTTCAATAGAAACTAGTGAACCTTTTGTGGATATTGTTACATTTGGTTTGTCACAATCATTAATTCAATGCAATGAATGGAGTATATTTTGGTTGGATATAAATGACAATGAAATTAATTTTGGTAAAGGAGAAACCTATGGCAAAGATATATTGGCAACTATTCAAACAACACTTTCTTTTGATATTAGGAAAATTCTATTCAAAAATGATTTAATAGAAAAAAGTCATTATGTTCAAATCTTACATAAAAGTAATTTTCAATTTTTAAATTTTCAATTCCTTGTTTCATTTTCATGCTTTTTTTATTTATTCAAAAGGAAAAAGGAAATTAAATTTCGACCTACTTTCTAAATGTAATAAAAATGATAAAGATTTGAGTACATGCTCAAAATTGTTAACAAATACTTTAACATTTGAATATAACTTTACAATGGGAAAGGAAATATTTAGTAATAATAGAAAAATAATGATAACTTTAAAGAAAATTACTGAATTCAATAGTAAGATTTCTATCTATATTGTTTTCAAGATAATCAATAATGGAAAAGAAGACAGTAGAATGTGCCTAATTGACAGACAATCTGAAAACAATTCATATCTTTCTTATCATTTAACATGTAAAGAGATTGACAAGATAGAATCAAATGAAATTTCTGTTTATATTTTGCCAGATGATTCTAAGAATATCAAAAATTTGCAATTTTGTGAAATGTTCTCTTAAATATTACTCTATTAACAAAAAATCTAGGCTAGTTTCTACCTTGCAAATTGTCATCTTTTATATATAATTAACCTAGCTACTGATGATAATTCTGGGTGTTTTTTTTTGTATTTACTTTCAGTTTGAACCTGAATTGACGTTTCTTCATTTAATATAGAATGTTGAAGATTTTGAAGTATTCCAAAACTTGTATTCTTTATTGAAATGCAATATTGTTCTCTATGATAGAAGTAGTAACCATTTGGACAATAAAAAACAAATTTCTTTTAAATGTCAATTTAATTATTTCTTCAACAAAATTTAATTCTGATGGTTAAATTTAAGAGACAGAAAAAAATCCAGAAAAACACTGGAAATGCCCACAAAAAATAACAGAAAATCTTCACAACAGACAGTAAATATTCACAAAATGACAAAGACACTTTCATACTTGTGTCATGGCACAATAAACTGTTTAAAATAATATACGTAGTTAAGCAAGACAATTTTGTGGGTGGATTCTCTCTAATCAATTCAATAAAATATTCCATTACCAGTTTTCTTTTCATTTAAATAAGATATCTATCTATGTTTGTAATATTGTTCAAGACTTAAAATTTGAAACAGCTATTAGAATTTATGAACCAGTTGAAATCACTGTTTTATAACTTCTATATAATGACCTTTTTCAATCAAATCATAAACTTTTTTGCCACAAAAACAACTCTTACAAATGAATATTGTGAATTTATCTATACTACTCATTTGGCAATACATGAAACTACTAATTTAAATTGAACTCTTTTCTCAGCCAAGAAAATTAACTATCAAATTGTACAGAAAATATCCATTTAAACAAAAATTCTTGACAATTGTTTAAAAAAAATATTTCATTTATATCTGCAAGGTCAAAAGCTTATACTTACTAGCTTTATTTAATGTACAATAGTTGAAATTTAAATATATCATTATTTTATGCTGCTCTAAAATGCATTTAGTAAACAAAAACTCCAATAATGAAATAGTGAAGATAATCTAAACAATATTCTTTATATAATTTAATAGGTTTTATTGCTGCGTAATGTGTATGCACTGCCCTACGCGAAACTAGGTCACTACTGCTTATCTTTATCAGTGCTATCTGCATAGCACAATACTGGTTCAATACTACTCTATTGTAGAGTATAGCTGACAAATATATGTGTACAGAGGTAAACATCAAAGTATAGAAATCCTCACTGTTTCATTTGAAACATCATCTCTCCAACTGATCATTTTCTTTGTTTTCAAATGTTGCTTTTGTTTAGTCAACATTGAAATTTGTGAACTATAAACCTTTAAAAGAGTATATAAACCCTACAAAATAAATAATTGATAGTTCAGTTCTCTAACCATCAACTGGTTGTTTAAACTTGCTTGTTTAGAACTAGAATCCCATTTTTACTCAATACACGTTCTTTGGACTTGTTGATTCATTTCTACTGAAATTACATTTATTAAGACCATTTGGAGATGAATTGGAAAGGTTATATTTCTTTAAGTAATGAATTGGTAAATGATTGGAAAGGACCAATGATATTAGTTGAGCCATTTTTAAATTACAGCTCAAAATTAGACACAGAATTTTTTTGGACACAGTGTATATCTGCACAATTCTACTGTTTTCCCAATGACAGCAGAAAATGAACTTCATTGTATGCTATCATACAGTCAACATACAATTTGCATATCTGTTTTATTTATGAAAAGACTCTGTGCTGGGAGTTGGGAGAAAATAGTCCAGTAGGCTAGAGTATAGGGTGAATGGTAAACAATAGAAAATTTTAGCCCAACTAAAATTAGGAACTGTTCAAATTCTTATGTTCGTATTATTTAAATAATATAGACCTATTACTGTAGCAATACTTTGTTGGATGAGCATGATGGGCAAAAATAATGTGAATATATCCACCAGCACAAGGTTTAAATCCAGTACATTGTGGATTGGAACACTCTGCAGACTAGTCATTAACATTTGTCCAAAAAGGTTCCATTGCATTTTCCCATTTGTAATTAAAGGGTTCATTTATAGGATATATATGAGATGCCTGATGGGTTGCCTCATTCACTTTTGATACAACATTTATGAGCATTTTTGAACAAGAAATTCTTACACATTATTGTTTTTTCTATAAGAATAGATTTTTAGAATATGATTTAAATATCTTTATTGTACTTGGCAAGCATTAAATGTTTGCATATATGCAGAAAAAATGACATATTTATATTTAGACCTTAGATATGAGAAAACTGTAGAAAGACTCCTATGTGCTAGGAATTTTAATGATTGAACTATGGAAATTATTTCTAATATATATTATATATATAATAATAATTTCTGATAAACCTTTATCTTTTTGAAATTGTCTCTGAGAGATTTGAGAGTTCATTGATCAAAATGTCATCATATTTTTTTCTAATTAATATAGACCTTAAAAAAAGCTGATTAACTTTTATCTTTTTACAAATTAATGGCTATCTTTTTCCTCCTAGCAGATATTCCTACAATCACAATACAACAAAGTTCAAAAATGAAATATAGATCAATTGAAACATTAATTAGGCTTTTGTTTATAATTCAAAAAGATATTCCTACAATCACAATACAACAAAGTTCAAAAATGAAATATAGATCAATTGAAATATTCATTAGGCTTTTGTTTATAATTCAAAAAGATAAAGGTTAATCAGAAATTTTTATTATATATGTAATAGGACATTCTGAAATTGTCTCTGGGAGATTTGAGAGTTCATTGATCTGTTGCTAAAACAAATGTGATATTGAATCATGTTGAATTTTTTTTTTCCAATTGAACTATATTTTGGTGTTTTGTCGAATTGGACAATATTATGGAAGTATAATTAATCATGTGAATATTGCTTATCAACAGTTTACTAACCAATCTTCTACATATGAAAAAGGATATAGTTTTACAGCTGTTGATGGACAGTTTAATCCTGATTTTGCATTTAGATCATGTGCTCATACCCTCAACGTAGATAATCCATGGCTTCTTATTCAATTTCCTAGAGCATATATTGTTAGAACAATAAGAGTTTTGAATAGAGATTCATTACCAGAAAAACTACAAAAATTGTCCATAAGAACAAAACTGTCAAAAGATATTTCTTTGATAGATCTCAACACTTTTCAACTATTTGGATATTATGATCAGTTTACAATAGCTGGTGGCTCTAGAACATTTCACTACAAATACAGACCCCATTATGCAACAACAGTCATCTTTGATATCAATGCTGTTGATGCATGGTTAACAATATGTGAAATTGAAATTTGGAGTTTAAAAAATCTTGCAAAAAATAAAACAACTTCAATAAGCAGTATATGGGGTAATAGTGGTGGAGAGTATGCTGTTGATGGAATGAGTAGTGGAAAGTATATTCAACAAAGTTCTTGTTCTCATACAGATGATTTAGCTACTTTTCCATGGTGGAAAGTTGATTTGGCTGATAAAAGTAGAATTTTTGCAGTATCAATTATTGGAAGAATATCTTATCTTGAGAGATTGAATAATTTAATGATAACAGTGTCTGAAAGAGATGATATTCCAACTGAATCAATGGATGGACTATGCGGAGGCTATGATGGAATTGTACCTCCATTTACAACAGTGAGATGTTCCAATGTGACAACTGGTCGTTATGTGACAGTTTGGCTGAGGACAAGTCCAACTTCTAATATACTTACTTTATGTGAAGTTGATGTATTTGGTTATTATTTAAATGAGAGTCTCACTTTCATAACAATTATCCTGAACAATACAAAGTATGAATATGCCAATAATACAATCACTAAAGACTGTAATGGAAATTTCAAATCCATCACAAATATATCAAGCTATGGAATTCAAACATTCAAAATTCAAGTTCAAAGTGTGGCAATAGAAAAATTCTGTCTGATTGGAAAGTTGAGTCTAATGACAAATTATGAAAAACATGGTAAAGAATTTATAAATGAATGTACATTTCTTAATTCAAACAATGGATATTTTAAAGAGAGAGATATGTTTGATACATGCTCATTTCAATGCGCATGCTCAGATTTCCATTGTCAGTCATTTGCAGTTTTAGTGAAAGAAGACTTGGAAAATCCTTTGAGAGAAATATTTACATTTTTGTCATTTCAATTCTAAATGAGTATCATTTTGAAATACAAACACAACTAAATGTAAACAAACAACTGTCAATATTATCTGATCTCTCTTGTAGAAGATTTTTAATGGTTATTTTTATTGTCACAGAAATATATGATTTAAGCCTAATCTATAGACAAGAGTGCCGTGTCGCTTAAGTACAAATGAATAACTAGCCTATTCTTCCTAACTACTTTTCAACAAAATATCTTCTCTCCTATAAAAAACAAACACTATCTATAAGGATGTCTATAAATAGTGTTTAGAAATAGCTAATCAATCAATTGTCAGTTGACAATTTATTATTAATAATTTATTTGTACTTTTAAAAATAACTTTTAACTTGATAGTGAAAATGTATTAATTTACTGCTGTTGAACTGTTTTATGAATGTTTTGTCCCATATTTTCTGTAATAAACAAATTGGAAAGGAGTAGCATGTTTTGTTAGTAAATTAAAAGGTGCTATTACTATAATTATAGATATATATTTTCAGATCCGCCTACAATAAGATGAATTGTCAATTTATAAAATACAGTCACCAAAACAAATGAAAAATCAACCAAGTACATATTAAATAAGAACTCATAACTTTCAAATGATATATATGTCAAAGTGCTATTTCTTTCATTACAGAACTTTTCATTGTTTTGAATTGATATTTTCTTTTTAAGTTTTAAATGCAGATAACAAAATTTGTTGTAGAGAAATGTATCTTCATTCTGGCAAACTATATTTTTTGGAGAAATAGTAATTTTTCTATTTATAATTAAGCCTAGCTAGTATTACCTACTCCATCATTACTACATTCAATAAATAAAGCTGATCTTCCAAATAATTTCACTCCTTCCGTTTCAGTATGAAATATTGCAGTTACATCATCAGGCTTTATTTCAAAAGAACAAGATGAATGATCAAAGGATTTTGAACAATACATTTTTGCATTATAGAACTTTGTAATAGTAATATTATTTAGAAAACCATAAAGACTTCCATAATCAAAACCAAAAGTATGGCATAAATTCATTATATTTTTAAATTTGAAGGATTCAAAAGTTGGTTGGAACCAACTATTTTTGTAAAATATTTGCAAATTTCCAATAAAATGAGTATAATTATGATTTTGTCCAATGTTTAGAATGTTTTCTTTTGGCATAGTTCTTCAGTATACTTTAATGTTATTGATGCTTTATTTAAAATGATGTATATTTTGAAAAGACAAATAATCACCACATCAGATAGAGAAACCACATAAAATATTGGAGTAAGAATTCGCTTTTGATACAACATACATATAGAAAATGCAAATTTTTCCCAATACCGATTATAATCAGCCAATAATGGTGTAATACCCAATGTTTTTGAATTTATTATTAATGTTTTACTAGAACTTATAATGTTCTTAAAGAATGTATTTTTCATATAATCTGGTGTTCTTTCTATTTATAAAATCTATGCAATTCACCCTCAAATTAGTAAATGACTGTTGTGGACAAAATTGAATTGGGATATATGAGAAATTCTTATAATAGCCAATAAATAACAGGAAACATAGAGAGGAGAGGGTGGAAGACAGAAGGATATATGAAGATGTACGCTAAATAAGGTTTGTGAGAGTATTGGCTTACAATATCTACTTTTCTATCAAACAATAAAAAAGTTATAAAATGAAATAGTAGTGTTCAGAATGCTTTTATTCTAATAAAGAACACCAATTGAAAGAGCAAGAAACATATAATTCATAAAATGTTTGGTTTGGTCAATTGTCCATCTAAAATATAAATCAGTAACTATTACCGTCAGCCATAAAATAGACTGTTTTTGTAATTTTAGTAGTTTTCCCATCAACTGTATTTGAAGCAGAACAATTAAAATGATGACATTCACCTTCCCAACTCTTTTGAACTCTTAACTGATTTTCATTTGATTCAATAAGATTGGAATTTTTCTGTAAAATTAAATGTCGTAATGCCATTTATAAAAGTAAAAATTAACTTACCTTTTTCCGTTCATAGTGAGGTGGAGGATTCCCGAAAGCTTCACAAACAATAACATAAAAAGATACAAAAAAAGTATATAGCATTAAAGTTACCATAAACTAAAATAGAAGAATATTTAAGCTAGTACTGAGTATATGTTAACATCTCTCCTTATATATGTCATAGAGTGGAGATTTTATCTGATAACTCTAGGAGAAATTTAGTCATTAATACGTTTGCACCCGGGTACGTTCACACCCAGGTACGTTCTCACCCCAACTCGGCCTACTTTTGTGTAGGGTGGTGCCTGTACAAGGTGCAGCAACATATTTTCAAGCTAAATATTGTAACTTACAACTTAACTTGAATATTACAATTTGATGAATATATAAGCTTATTAACCCAGCTAAAATGACTTTATTGTATAATATAATAATATTTTCTCCCAACCCCTATTCTTTTTCATTTAACTTAAATTGCTTTTATTGTAGCCCTATTTCTAAACATCTAAATCCTAAAACATCTAATTTTGGTAACAGTTTTTCTTCAAGAAATCTATGGATAACATTGCACTCTTCTTCTCTTGATTGATTTGCAATGCCAATGAGCAATGTTGATTTCTTTAGCATACTCCAGACCAAGAAAAGTTGATAAACGAAACAAAGTAAACCACAAAAGCGATAATCAATTTAACGAAACAAAGAACTCATTGAATATATATCAACTGATATTTTTTAATTTATTGAACTGAATGAAGAAGATTTTCAAGAATGTTATTGTTTGAATTTAAAATATATATTTACAAAGTTTTGAAATATTCATATTTCTCTTATAAAGATTGATGAATTTGTTTGAGTCTATGAGTGTTAAATAATTTTCGAAATTTGGTAAAATTGGAAATATGCCAAATTTACATTGTTTTCTTTCATCAGAATAAGATAGACTTTCGCATTCTTCATCTTTCAAACAAGATTTCAAGCATTCCTTTATATTTACATTATCTTTTGTCGCATAAATATTTGTCGGTGAAATAAGTTTATTTTCAAATTTCAATACATTTTGTACTTGAAAATCAAAAAACAAATTCAAAATATTTTATTCAAAATTTGCTATTTTTGTTTATGCTAACCTGACAAACTGGTGACTATTTCTTTACTAATTACGTAATAATTGCAAGCCCCAAATATCTCAGTTACAGAGGAAATTTTCAAGTATTTTGCAACTATTTCTTTTGTGCATGAAAATGTAAAAGAGGTTTCAGAGCTGAATCTTAGTATAGTTGAAATACTTGTACAATGAATTTCTGTATTATAATTTACACCATGAATTTGTAATCCATCTAAAAAATTTGCTGATTTTACTAAATAAAATCCTACAGCATGAAATCTATGATAAACTGGTAATTGAACATAATATGTTTGAGTATATTTGGGATGGTTACAATACGAATCTAGAAATATATTTGAATTATATGCTGAAAGTCTAATTTTCGCATGTGATAAAACACCAAAACCTGTTAAAAAATGCAGGGAAATGTTTGTTATTTCCTTATTTTTTGTATATTTTGAATTTTCAAAAATAGTATACAAACTACTCAAATTAGAAGATTCCTTTCTACCAAAAACATGAATACGACAGAAGTCGCCCAGGGCAGAAGTCGCCCAGGACAGAAGTCGCCCAGACATTGATAGAAGTCGCCCAGAGCTGTGACAGAAGTCGCCCAGAAGTGTGATAGAAGTCACCCAGGACTATGACAGAAGTCGCCCAGAAGTGTACTAGAAGTTTACAGTATGCTTAATAAAATGCAAAATATATGAAAATAATTTATGAAGTAGTTTGTATTTATTATTTGTAATCTCTGAGTGATAATGAAAGAAATTGTTTTACCAGTTTTTTTTGTAGAGTAATGTTTTACCACTTGATTTGTTGTGAAAATTGAATTGTTAGCTATTCGAATTAAGTGATTTTCTGCATTGTAATCCTTCAAAAGTAACAATTGTTTTGATAAAAATATTAGTCTCTTTAAAATCATGTATATATCTTACAATTTTTTTTTAATTCTCATGATCTTTGACATAAGAGGTATTTGAAAGAAATTGATGAACATGGCAAAATTCTGCTTTGAATGTAGAAACAAATTTAATAAATTAAATGAAATGCATAAGATTTTTAGTTTAAAACTCAATACTGTACTTTGTATTGTGATTGTGGGAATTTTCTGCTGTACTGATCCAAATAGAACCTCAAGTTTGTGCACAAGTTTAAGCAAATAAATGATATTTATGTGAAACCTTCAACAGAATGCCAGTATTTTATTATTTAATTCATTCACTATTTAGTTATTATTAAATGATGCATTCTATATTTATTAATACTTATTATATATTTCAATTGTCAGAAATCAATAGAAACAAAGAACAAACACATTATGTCTTCTACAGTTCTAGGCGACTTCTGTCATAGTCCTGGGCGACTTCTATCACAGTTCTGGGCGACTTCTGTCACAGCTCTGGGCGACTTCTATCAATTTCTGGGCGACTTCTGTCCTGGGCGACTTCTGCCCTGGGCGACTTCTGTTGTTCCCCAAAAACATATACTTCACAAATTTTCAATACTTTTCTTGTCCCATTAATTATACGAAATGATATTCTATCTCCAATAAATTGACAATTATAGAATAAATATTCAAGTGTTGCTTTGTTTTTTAAAGAGCAAATTTGCCTTTGTAAGTATATATCCAATATTTCAACTGCAACTTGAATAGCAGCATCACGATAAATGTTTGAAATATCTAGAAATAAACAAATTATTCTTATTAAATCTTTTAAAAATAGTAATATAGTTGGCTTGTTGAAGATTTCATCTAGATTGACCAAGAAAAGTGATCATGAGTCAACAAATTAAGGACAACACATGCCCAAAAGTTTCATGAACAAGGGAATTTTATTGGATGAACTGTGATGAAATCTCCAAATATTCGACAAAAAATATATTACAAGTCATTGAATTGATTGGAAGAAGAAGAGTAACTTGGTCCACAGTATGAAGACTATCCATATAAATGGTAATTCTTCCCTCATAGTCATCATTCATACTAATTCCAGTACATGAGAAAAAACCATTTTCTGTTTTATCGTTCAGCGCTAAACCATCAATAGCTTTCAAAGGTAATTGCTCACTTTCCAATTTAGCAATAAAACCTTGTTTATTGACAGTTCTGTCACTCTTAACTAATGGTATTAATGTAAAATTATCATTGATTATTTGTTGACCAAAAGCTTCAATTTCATAAGCACTAAAATATTCTTTCTCTTCCACGTGAAGATAAATTGTTGCAAATCTACCAACCGGAAATGGCTGTTGACAAGTCCAAATTCTGTATTCGCCACTTTCAAAATCATTGTCATTATTAAAGCATAATTGAGAAGAATTGTATTGATCTTTTATAATAAATTCTGTATAGTTTGATAATATTCCTCTTATAGATCTGGCTCTATTTGCATCTAAAAGTGATACAAGTAAATAGGTTATTTGATCTAAAATTAACATATATACTATGTACTTCTTCTACTCATAATAGCCATTTTAAAAATTCTATAATTTCCAAGCAAATCCACTCTTGCCCAAGGATATCTCTCTTTCTTTGTTTGAAAAATATCATGAAAAATACCATTTGTTAATTTACAAGCAGCAGTTTGTTTATTATGATGGGAAATTGACCAGGATGGTTTATTTAAAAAGATATTAACATTCTCTTTATCCGAATTTCTTAAATATCTTCCAATTACTTCAATTTCAATAATTTCAACTTTTTGAAAAGGATTGAAATTACTTCGAAAAACAACAAATTGACCTTTGACACCCCCTTTATTACAGACAATTGAATAATAATGATGCATCTGAATTAAATAAGTCTTTTCGCCACAATAATTGAAATTTGCAGAATTTTTAACTAGAGCTGGATTTTCATTGGCTAATTCAATCAAAATATTTTGATTGGTTCCCTCAGAAGTTAACGAAGGTTTCAAATCTACAATAAAAACATTATAGTAAGCCAAAAGGTTAATTGTAACCCAATAATCAATCCCAAGATTCATTGTTGCAAAATCGCTTTCATGTCCATCAGTTAATTTAGATAAATGTTCATTTGCGATTTTGGCGAAAACTGGTTTTAAATAAGCTACATTTTCTGAAAGAGAAGGAAAAATATAAATTGGTTGTTGTAAAACTCAGCAAAATATAGAAAAAAATTAGATTTTGAAAATAAATACCTGGATAAATTTCTACTTCACAAAGATAGAGGGAAGTCAGGAATATTTCTTGAATCGTGACGTCATCAGCTCTATTCATCTTTAGATTATTACAATAGACTTTAGTAGGTAAATCAATGATCATATTGACATTGTTTGCACAGAAATTAATTGAATTTTCTGCATAAATGTTTACTGTTTGATTTACTAAAATAAAAAAAAATATTTGAAAAAAAACCAAATTATATTCTTTTGTTTTTGTCTTACTTTTACCATTTGTTGGCCATAAAACAACTTTTTTAATTCTGTGTTTTCCTTGTAATTTTATTGAAATTGTAGGATTCATTATATCATACAATTCTGAACAGGCACCTAATGAATAGTCACTGTGCAATAGGCCATCAACAGCATGCAATGGACTTCCTAATGGATAATAGGATTGTCCATGATCATTTACTTCCTTATTAAATGCTATATTTTTTTCGGAACTAATTCTTTTAAAGCAGATTAGTCTGTAAATTTCAGAATTTTCATTTACACTAAATTTCTGTGCAGCCAATTTAAACATTTCTTTCGAATAATCAATAAATTCCGTAATAGTCATTAATTTTTCATAATCATTAGGCTTAAATTCCTCGGCAAAACAGCCATTTTCTATCCATATTCTTATATAACATTGTTCCATTGGTGGTGTTAGACTAAAATTTTCACCACATACTCCTAGAGTTTTGTCTATTTTTTAAAGGAAAGTAGTTAAATGGATATTTGAATTTACAGAGAGAGAAAGTATCTATTGTTTCTTTACCTTTTAGAATAATTAGATATGAATTTTCATTTTCAATTAATGGATAAGATATTTCACTGAAAAGATGACATTGATAACCCTCATTTTGTTTTATGTATGATATTCCAGCACAATTGAATTGAGTATTATTTAAACAGTGCATATAACATTGGCTAATAGATGCCATTGAAAGAATTTTTTTGCTTGTATTAAATTTACCAGTTTTCATTCTTATTAAAATCAGATTGTTGCCTATTTGAACAATAGATTTTTTATTTAAAAAGAATATTTATGATAAAGATATTCTTATTCTTACTATTATCACAAATTTCTTGACCAAATTCTATATTACACATGCATTGACCTTGTTCGCACAATTCAAATTGTGAACAATCATCAATTTTGTTAGAACAAAGCATTTCTGTAACAAAGCTATCATTAATGATCAATACAAGAAATTCAAGATTGTAAAGAGAAGCCTTATAATCTTAATGATTTTATTTTATAGATAAATGAATTTGTGCAGAGTAGCATTTAATATTTAACAAAGTAAGAATTAATAGAAATTCAATATGGAGAACAAAACTATATTTTTTAACGACATATTTAGATGTAAATAGAAAAGAGAAGCGATCAATTTTATCATTTTCATAATGCAAACTTGAATAGAAAAAGTTTTCCTTTAACTTGTCTAAAAACAGAGAAACTTCAACTTTTAGTATAAAAGGTCAAGCACTATGACCAAAACTCGTAAAACAATGCACCCATCTCCGTCTGGGGATGAATAAAAGTAGATGACTCTAGAGCTATAAGGCTAAAGGGATTGCAACCTACATCAAAAGAATAACCTGTCTATTGTACAACTTTGGTTATATTTTACATGCTTGAACTCTATTATTTTATGCAACATATACATGTACATCTTAAAACCTACGCAAGAAAATGCTATAACATTGGCCAAACATAAGTCTGATTAGTCAGCTTGAAGGCTCATCTTTAATTACCAATAAAGGTTTGGCCAAGTTATAATTTAATTAACTTGCCTAGGGTGTGGCCAAGTTATAATTCAATTAACCTTCCTAAATGTTGAACCTTGTAACATCCTGTTACTAAAGATAAATATGAACTACACATTTCGGCAACTGTAAAGTGATGATTGGATGTCAGAGACAAACCTCAAAGTATATAAATTCTCATTATTCTCATTTGGCATGCAGCTTCCATCTGGACCCAAGGACCTGGGAAAATCATCTGGAAACAACCTCCACTGGAACCATCCATCTACTCCTCAACATTGGAAGACAGTTTGGTAATTTGGCAACCTGCTTTTACAAACTATCTACTCTGCTATCGAACTCTCATATTGTTACTTGCTTAAGTATTATTATTGCGAATAAACCATTTTAATTTAAACATTTGTTTAAAGGTTCGAGTAGAACCAGTATTGTTATAACTTGCAAACGCATAGATTTTGCCAGCAAGAGCAGTACAAATTTGGCGCAGCCGACAGGATATTCTTTTGGTTTATTCAAAAGTTTTGAGAAAGTAAATATGGCAGAAGGAGAAAATGGAAATACCACTGGGGCAGTTACAGACTCTAACCCTTCAACCCCAGCAACTCCAACAATTACAATTCAGCCAGCAGGAATGTCAGAAAGGCAACAAAGACTAATTGAAGACTATGATAGATTGGTGAGTGAAATGAAAAGAAATCGAATCACAATTCCAACAGATCATGGAGATGGAACACATCACCCAGCACAGAACCCAAATGTTGATATCACAACAGTAATTCAAGCATTAAGGGCTGCTTGGGACCGCCCTCAAAGAACTATTCTCAAGTTGTATGATGGAAGCAAGGAGTGTTCAAAATTCAAAGAAGACTTTAATCAGGCATGTTATGCTTATGGTTGGATAGGAGAAGATGTTGTGAAAGCAAATCTTTTAGATTATTTAACTGGTCCTGCAAAGGATTTGGTGTTGGCTCTGGATGGAGAGCCTACTGTGGAGGAAATATGGAAAGCCCTCCATGACGAATTTGATCTAGATCCTTTGGAGTATCAGGAGAAATTGCTTAACTTAAAGCAAATGAATGGCGAAAGTGTGGTTCAGTTTGTTAATAGAGCAAAGAAATTGATAAAGAGGTTTTCTCCACCTAGACCAATGGAACCACAATTGCTTGCAACTATGAAAGAAATAAAACTGATGGAAGTTTTACAAAGAGGATTACAACAGGATATTCTACATTTAGTGTACACCTTACATCCTAAATGTCAAACATTGGCAGAACTATATGAGGCTGCTAAGCAAGCAGAAACTTCATTAAAACTAACTCAAAGAAAACCGATCACAATGGTGTCAAAATTGGAAACTCAACAAAGAAAAGAGACCAAAAAGACCCAGGTAATCAGAAAAGATGCTTCTACAGAAACCCCAAATTTCTGGAATAGAAAGCATGTACCTGACAACAAAAATGCTACTAAAGAAAAGTTTTCAAGCCAAAAAGTCCAAAAGTATGCACCAACTACAACAAACAGGTATTATAAGAAAAATCAACCAGCAAAGACGATACTGAAAGAGGAACCTAAGCTACAAAAATTAGAAACATTAGACAATGAAAGCATGTCAGAAAACGACGAAGTTCAAGATATTCTCTGTTTTTCAGATAGTGACGAATCCACTTGTCAGCTGTTACAAAGCAAACAATCTGAGCGAAATGCTTCAACATTTATTGGACAATTTGAAACTAATACTGGTTTTAAGTTTGATGCCTTGATAGACTCTGGTAGTGACAGATCTTTCATTTCAAAAAAGGTATTAAGACAAGTTCAAGGAAAAGCATCCTTCCCAGAACAAACTGTGAAAAATGCTAGAGATGCTTCAGGAAATAGCATTGAGATATGTGGAGAAATCATTCTCAGACTTTATTTTAATGGAAAGATTATTAAACAACGCTTTCTGATCAACAAAATCATTACACAACAATGTATTATTGGGTGTGACTTTCTACAACAAAATGGAGCTACCCTTGACTTTGGCAAGAGACAGATTATACTCCAGCCAGGTACAGAAAAGAATTACCCTGTTGGAACACAACACTTATCTTTCAAAGGGTTTTACCCAGTTCCTCTTATTATGAAAAAGAATGAGAGTCAAATACATACCCTTCAGACAACAATTGAACAAGAAAATCCCGAGATGAAGAACAAAGTTACCCAAATTCTGGCAAAATATAAAGAAACTATTGCAGAAGACAGATTTGATATTGGCAATCCAGAGGTACCACCCTTGGAAATAACTCTTGAACCAGGTTCAACACCATATAGACAAAGGCCATATAGAATGCCTCCTCAAAAACAAGAAGAATGTAAGCAACAGATAGCTGAATTGGTAAAAAGCAAAGTTATTCAACCAAGCAAGAGCAATTGGGCTTCACCAATTGTTTTCGTAAGAAAGAAGGAAGGTAGTCTACGAATGTGTGTAGATTATAGAAAACTAAACAAAATGACAGTTAAAAACAAGTATCCACTGCCAAATCAAGATGATCTTTTTGACCATTTGGGAGGAGGAAATAAATTCTTTTCTACAATGGATTTGACAAGTGCATACCACCACATTAACATCAAGAAAGAAGATAGGTCTAAAACAGCATTTATTACACCTTTTGGCTTGTTTGAATTTATTAAGATGCCTTTTGGATTAACGAATGCCCCTCCTCATTTTAGTTATGTAATGAATTCATTTGTGCTAAAGGATGTAAAGCATTTGTGCCTAAACTACCTTGATGACATAATAATATTTACCAAGTCGCTGGACCAACATTGGGAAGCATTGGAGACCATTCTTCAACAGATTCAAAAGTACAATTTTAAGATTAAACTAAGTAAATGTGTGTTTTTGAAAGAACAAGTTCAATTCTTGGGACACATTGTATCAGAAAAGGGGATTGAAACAGATAAGTCCAAGACAGATAAATTATATAATTTACAGCCACCAGTGTTTGCAAATTCACTACTAAGCTTTGTTGCGTTTTGTGGCTATTACAGAAAATTTATACAAGATTTTGCAAGAGTAGCTAAACCTCTGTATATGTTAATGAAACTACATGGGAAAAAGGATAAATTGCAATGGACTGAGGAAGCCAAGCAATCATTTTTCAAGTTGAGAGATGCAGTAGTTAACCCTCCTGTATTACAACTACCTGATTTTGCTAAAGATTTTCACTTAACAACAGATGCATCGAATGTAGCTGTAGGAGGAGTTCTTGAACAAGTTTATGTAGATGAGAATGGGAAGAAAACAATGAAACCCATTGCCTATGCTTCAAAACAATTCCAACAATAATCAAATGAAATATGCAGCCTACCAAAAGGAAGCATTTGGTATTTACTGGGTTGTAAAGAAATTTTTACATTACCTTCAAGACAAGGCATTCTTTTTATATACTGACTGTCAGAGTCCAGTACAAACATTCAAGCAAAACAAGTTGAATGTTAGCACAGCAAAATGGGTCATGGCTTTAATGGATTTAAAATTTACAATTAATTATGTGACAGGACAAAAAATAGAGCAGATGCTTTAACAAGATTAGAAGAATATACACCCCCAAGGAAAGTATTTTTTGAAGAGCTAATTCATGGAAGAATCAAGGAGAATTCTCCCTCTATTTCAGTTAAAATGGAACAGTATGAACATACACCAGATCTATCTTTTGTATCTACCAGTGATAACAGTGAAGAGAAAATTGATTTGTCTTCTGTTGACTTACAGTCAGAGCAAGAAAAAGATGTGAATTTGAAATCAATTAAAGAATATTTAACACTGGATGGTCAGCTACCTATTCCTTATTTTGGAACTTTTACACCTTTCATAATGGAGATGTTTGTTCACAAGGAAATGATCTGGATTATCCTTGAAGAAAGAAACATTCTGGTTTTACCTGACCATTTGATGCTAACTCTGCTCCCTAAATTCCATAAAAATAAAATTCACAATCACCATGGACCCAGAATGACATTACAAATAATTACAAAGACCTTTTGGCACCCAAAATTAAAGATTATGATTGAGAATTCAATAAAGGATTGCACTTTGTGTGAACAAATGAATGGTAGGAGTAGAGTATACCCTTTGGTAGAAACCTTTCACCCTGCATCACCAATGGAGTTGGTAGCCATGGATATAATGGGACCCTTACCCATGGTTAAGTCATACAGATTCATACTTGTGATAGTGGATCATTTCAGTAGATACACAGTTTTATATGCACTCAAACAGCAAACCAGTAAAGAAATTGCAAACCTTCTTTTCAACAGATTTTTTCCCATTTTTGGAATTCCAAAACAAATGTTGACAGATCAAGGAAGAAACTTTGTTGGTAAAGCTTTTAAAGAGTTTATGAAGGTATTAGGTATTGAGAAAATCCAAACAACAGCTTATAGAAGCCAGAGCAATGGACTAGTTGAACGAAGAAATAGAGAAGTGAGGAAGGAAATCAATAAATTAGTGGTGGAAGAAAATCAGCATAACTGGGTTGCAAACCTACCCTTGATTCAAGCATTTTTGAATCAATCACCTGTAGGAAGTACAAGACTACCACCCCAGGAACTTCTTTTTGGCACCAGCACAAGAACACTGATTGATGTAACAATGCATACTACCTCTCCTGAAACAAATGTACTATTTGTATTCAATCACCAGCAGCAATTGGTACAGTTAAGAGCTACAGCCTTCTGTAAATCCATCATGGCAAAAGAACAATATAGGGAAAGAAAGAATAGAAATCTCAATCTTCCAAAATATTTTGAGGTTGATGATGAAGTATTCTTAAGAAATGATGCTGCAAGAATTGCAATAACAAAAATCCCTTCTTTAAAATGGTTAGGCCCATACCGAATAACAAAAGTCAATCATCAAAAGTGGATATATGAAATACAAATGGATGATAATACATGCAAGTTGGTACATGGTAGCAGATTAAGACTAGCCAATGAATCTAATAAGTTGGAAACAAGGAAAGAAGCAACAACAATCTTTCACCTTGTGGAGAAGGAAATAACACACCTCCAATATCTTTCTCAGGTAGAAGGAAGAAATGACTTCCAATTCCGTTTGAAGAATCAAAAAGGCCAAGAAGTCATTGCCTTGTGTGACACAGGAGCATTGAGATCCTTTATTACTGAAAAAGAAATCAAGTTAATGGATGTTACAATTATGGATAAAGAAACAATTGGCTTACCAATTATAACTTCAGCTGATGGGAAAGCTTTAAAGCAAAAAGGAAGCGTAAAGCTGAATATCCAATTTGCTGGAGAAAGTATGAAACAAGAATTTATAGTTATGGAAAATCTAGACATAGCAATAATACTTGGTTGTGATTTCCTACAAACTGTGGGAGCAAACCTCAATTTTGAAGCTAAACAGTGTTCTCTCAAATTTGATAGAAGGAAAGGGAACCTGGCTGAAAGAATAAGGCAACCTCAACTAAACAAAGTCACTATAGCCATGATGGGACAGCATGACTCTTCATCAGAAAGTTCAGATAGTGATGACTCAGAGATGGAAGTTACTAATTCTGATACTGGTTATGACACAAGCAATACTTTCAAAACAGACAGTAATTACAGTCTCAATGAACCTTCAAGCTCATCTGAAAGTGATGACACAGAAACAAATAATGAACTGGATAAAAATACAGATTCAGAGGCAAACATTATCTCTGATAGAGAAGATGAAATATCTAGTTCAGACAATGAGTCAATAACTATTGAAAGCGAAATTATTGATATAACCCATTCGGATAATGAGTCAATAATTATTGAAGGTGAAATTATTGACATAACCCATTCGATAATGAGTCCCTCATAGTGGTAGATTCATCCCAAGATGAGAAAGAAAATACAAGTGACACAGACAATGAGTCAGTGATATTTTTAGATGAGACTAAAATCATCTCTGAACAATTAGATTCCCAACAAGAAGTGGAACCACAATATATAGAGTTAGAAGATGGAATAACTATCAGAGTGGAACAACAACACAAAATTTTCAACCATTCAACTATAGCCAACACAGGAAGAGCTAACATGAAACAGATGTTGTGGCTTCCACTAGTGATGACTGTAATGGTGATCTGTGGCTGCATCCACTCAATAACAGTCCCAAAACCATCCTACCAAGGTGCACATGTTACAAGTGCAAACATTACCTTAACATTTAAACCACCATTATACTTTTGTTCTAACCAACTACCAAGCCAGGCATTTGATCTAGCAGATGAGCCAACTTGTAATATAGAATCACAAGAAACCAAGACAATTACAGCTGATATCTATGAATTGAACTTGGAAGAAATTGAAACAAGAGCAGTAAAATGTCAAGTGTATCTAAGAACTAATTTTTACACTTACTATTTCTTTGGAGCAAAGAAGAGGAGAATTGTTAACTCAGTTATCAAAGTAACTCATGATCAATGCAGACAGATGGTAAAAGACAAACGATCTTTTCAAGGAAAACCTTTAATGGTGAAAAGAAACACTTGGATCCACCAAGATCAGTTTCCTGCTGCCTACACATGGCCAACAACTACCAAGGTGCTGGAATACACCACAATTATCCAGTTTGGCAAAGCATATTGGCAACCTCCTAATATGAAAATTACAACTAATCTGGACTACCTGGAAGATTGTTTACCAGGGCAGTCCTATTGTGAGACAGAAGAGGCAATTATTGTCTTTAGAAACCTCAAGAATAATTACACACTTGGGCAACAATCACCATGGATAAAAATTAGCAACAGAATTAGTTGTATCAAATTTGCTGGTCACTATTCTTGTCCAGGGTATTCTATTCTGGACATCCCTTATCAAGATAAGTTCATTGATGGAATTGGTGGTCCTGGAACAAAAGTACTAGTACCACTGGAGGAACAGAGTTTAATACAGGAAACAAGCAAGGAACACCTATACAATTTGCTACAATATCAGAAGATTGGCAAAAATGAAGAAAAACGACTATTAAACTATCCCAATAAAGTTAAAGAACAAATTATACTATACAAGCGAAACAACCCCTTACCAAGTCTTAACCAATGGTACAGAGAAACAAACACAAAGTATAAACTAATGAGAAATAAAGGCACACTCAAGGAAGTTGTGATATATCATCTACAACAACCCATTAGTCCATCTTACTGGGAGCTGGATAACTATTATATCCAAGAAATGCTGCAAGCAGTCAATTGGACAAGGGCAACAAGACAATCTGTGACGATTTCAAAATATGTATACAGTGAGAAAAGAATCAAAAAGAAGGTATTACCAACATTGGGCATATGGTATAAAGGACCACCAGCCAGAGAATTTAAGATTACCTATGAAGGAATTTATTTTACTCTACACATGAGAATGGCTAAAAAGCAGATGAAGAAGGAAGCAAAACTGAAACATAAGATAAGTAAAAACCCATACCACAAATTCCCATTGGAAATGAGAGAAGCTGCCCAAACATCTACCTTACTACATGGTATTGATTCAAATTTTAAGAATTTAAAAAAGTTTACCCAACAGCTGTCAAGTCTTCTCTGCAATCAATTTGTTCAAAGAAGCAGAATGATGGCATTACTAGCAAATTTGGATCCTCAATTGACCACAGTGTTAACAAATGAGTTGGGAATGCACAGTAGTCAGATGGGAGAATTAGCTATAATTAAACAATGTTCACCAATAGCCTCAACAGAAGTAGTTTGTGACTTAAGCATGATAAAAAAGAATAACAAATGTTCTCAATTTTTACTTGTCACCATGAACAACCTGCTTTTCCAAGTAGAACCAGTTACTCATGTTTTACAGCAAGTCAATCCTGAAGAGATTACCTATAATGAGTGTAAGTCTAACAAGTTATTCTACAAAACAACTCACAACCCATTAAATCCTATAAGAAACCAACCAATGAAAGACAAAACGTATGTGTATTATTCAGAAAGAGGATGCAGATTTCACACTGTGTCTGCAAAATCCATGCAGTTACATATCCACAATCACCTTTCTGAACCAAAAATTGAAATTGCCAGATTAGCTGATCTACTCCACCATGGGGTAAAGAAGGATATTGCATACCAGCACTCAAAAATTAAGCAAGTTATCAGTTCACTGGAACAGAAGCAGGCAAGGTATGATAACATGGTCACTGTTGCAGAGAAAAATGGCATTGTACCCAATTTATCTGGAATTAAACAGTTTTTCCATAGTTGGTACTATAAACCTGGGAAAACACTTTATGTTATCATACGAAATATTTGTTTGAGTATTGTAGTGTCAATGGTATGTATCATCATTTTCAACTATATTATTGGAAGAAGAAAACAAAGAGAAGAAATTGCTACCCCAAGTGAGAGCACAGATAACTCTCCTGAAAACCCAAAACTAATGAAACAAAGTTGTAGCTTTAGTCAACATCAAACTAATGAAGAAGAACAACCACCTGTAATTCTCATTAAATCAAGATGAAGGGACTCATCTTCACAAAGAAGGGGGAAGTTGTACAACTTTGGTTATATTTTACATGCTTGAACTCTATTATTTTATGCAACATATACATGTACATCTTAAAACCTACGCAAGAAAATGCTATAACATTGGCCAAACATAAGTCTGATTAGTCAGCTTGAAGGCTCATCTTTAATTACCAATAAAGGTTTGGCCAAGTTATAATTTAATTAACTTGCCTAGGGTGTGGCCAAGTTATAATTCAATTAACCTTCCTAAATGTTGAACCTTGTAACATCCTGTTACTAAAGATAAATATGAACTACACATTTCGGCAACTGTAAAGTGATGATTGGATGTCAGAGACAAACCTCAAAGTATATAAATTCTCATTATTCTCATTTGGCATGCAGCTTCCATCTGGACCCAAGGACCTGGGAAAATCATCTGGAAACAACCTCCACTGGAACCATCCATCTACTCCTCAACATTGGAAGACAGTTTGGTAATTTGGCAACCTGCTTTTACAAACTATCTACTCTGCTATCGAACTCTCATATTGTTACTTGCTTAAGTATTATTATTGCGAATAAACCGTTTTAATTTAAACATTTGTTTAAAGGTTCGAGTAGAACCAGTATTGTTATAACTTGCAAACGCATAGATTTTGCCAGCAAGAGCAGTACACTATATAAGATGGTGCTAAATTCAATACATCTTCATCTAATAGCATGCTATTTTCTTAAGAAAGACTAAAATTAAAACTATTAATAGATTCAAGAAGGCAAGAATTGAATGTATACAGTATATACTTTTTTACTAACCTGCTTCTTGAAATGTTAGAACAAAGGAAATGAAGACTGTTGTTGCTATTTTTAAAATAGCCATAGTTGACAGAACTCTAAAGAAAATGAATACTAAAACTCTGCTAAATGTTCTTTATATATACAAATTGCTAATTATCCTTGAATATTGACAATATTTTTATTGAATTGCATTATTAATTAACAGTTATTTGTTGACCATTTTACAGATATCTCAATATGATATTGAAGAAAAAAACCATAAATAACTAATGAATGGATTCACTTTAGACTTAAAGGCAAGAACAGATATTCTTTTATTGAATTTTGTAGGATTATTAAGAGTCATTGTACTTTCCTGATCTGGTCAGAATAGAACGGAAATAGGTGTAAGGCACTACGAAGAGATGTAGAGTTGAGGGAAGATGAGTACCGAATCAATTTGTAAGAAGGTTAGCGCCAAGGGTTATTGTATTACGTAATAATGATGTAAGCATGTAGTAAGTATCATTTACGTAGCATCTATTAAGTGTACAGCCATTTTCTGTCAATTCTGTCAACATTATTAATATTTTGAGGCAAGATCTATCAAAGACTAGCCCTATGCTAGTATGTCATCGTCGTATTTATCATCTTTATTTTAGTCAAGAAAGTTACTGATTTTATTAAAGGAGGATGTTCAAAACGCTCATTCTGGAATTATTTTGGTCGAAACTAAGGGTTAGGAATAATGAAGCGCTTAAAACAGGGACCAGGGCTGGGTTAGGGTAAAATTTTCACACGTCATGATGACGATTACATTCATACACTATGTATATTAGTTATTTAAGATTATTCAAAATGGCTGAAATTTTACCAGCAACCAATCAATCCATTAAAAGATCATTTGAACGCACCTGTAAATGCTTCTCACACCAAAGTTATAGTTAATACAAATATTTGAATATATACATTATTATCTTGAAACAGAAATTTTGCTTCAAAAAAGGTTTGTTGACTAAAGTTACCAAGAAAATTGTTTTTATTCAAAATTGACCTAAAAGAAATTAAAGAGAGAGAGAAAACTATAAATGAAGAAAAGAAATTATCATAATTCTAATGATGAAAATTTCAATCATATTATAAATATCAATCCTTAACATAAAAGATGAATGTAAAAAATGAAATTTAACAATGATAGAAGAACCATTGAATTTTGATATCAATATTTTAAGATATATTGTTTTACTACCCTTTTATTATTTTGATATTCCAGTTGAAGATTTTAGGGTTAGGGTTAGGGTTAGAGAGCAGTATAAATTCAACTGTATAGAAAATATATATGTATTCGCTATTTTGCCAACTGGATAGTGAAATTGACGTAAATTTTATGAATGAAATTAATAAAAAATACTTTTAAAACGTTTGCAGTTGCTGTCCTTTATAAAGATGATTTTGGGCTTTTGCTATTTCTTTTTTTAATTATCTTCTCACAAAACTGGTATTTAATTAATCCATCCATCCATCCATCCACACATCTATCTATTCTTCCTTTTTTTAATAGACAAAATAAATAAATTCTAGAAATATAGGAATCTTTAACTACACTCCTCAACTGTTGTATAAAACTCTCTTTAACTATACAGACAAAAATTCCGTATGGAGGAATCTGGTATCTGGTAATATATATATATATATATATTATTTGCGTGTCTTACGTTATTTTACGGTAAAGTATGTTGGATTTGGGGGCCGACAGGAAACGTCCCCAAGTGAGATTTTTGAAAGCAACATTTCGGTTTGAAAAATGGTTAACAGGGGTAAAGTAGCTATTGATTTGTAGGTGGGGGAGGGGGGTTCTATCTATGGATTAGGGGCAATGAAAAAAGTTAGGCAGAGACAAGGGCCAGGTTAGGGTTAAACCATGCATTTGGGGACGTTTTCTGTCGTATCCGTTGGATTCAGAAATTCATTATTGATAGCAGCAAAAATATTTTTTCAATATTCAAAGTCAAAGTTGAAATTAATGATGATACTGAAAGACTTAACTGATATAATTAAGTATATTATCGATGTTCTTGAAGGAAGAAGTCTACAGACTGTTTCCAAGGAGCTGGAAAATCTCGATTCTAAAGTTAATGAATACCGAAAAGATAACAACTCTAGATAAGAACTTGGAAGAGACTAAAGATCAGATGGCAATGATGAAAAATCAAATATCTGAATATAGCATCAAAAATCTGGATGAATAAGTTGAACAACTTAATCACATGACACTTAGCCACGCCCCCTCTTGGTCTCGTCATCTTTCCGAAAAATGAACTTATCGACTGACAATGCTTGATGCTGATGTAATTGTTGAAGACCACCTTAGAATATGTTAAGTCTATTGTAGAAGATGACGAAAATATGGAAATAGTTGAAAAACCGAAAGTTTTCATCAGTAATCATTGGGATCATCAAAAACAGATTAAACTACTCTGTAAGCATTTGGAGAAGTGGGTTTAAAGCGTGAATGATTAATGGTTGCCGTCAAATTAATCAATACAAAATTAATTACAAATTACTCTCCATACTCTGATTGGATAGATCCTCCTCCTTCTATGAAGACTGAACGCCACTCATCCGAATTCTTTATACTAAATAAGGAGTTGGATACAGTTTGTCCAATTATATTTATTTCTTATCTGGAAGAAAAATTAATAGAAGAAGAAAGACGAGAGAGAAGGAGGCAATTTGAAGAGAAAGCAATGGAAGATGAAAAGAACAGAGTAGAGGAGAAGAGAAGGAAATAAAGAGAAAGAAAAGAAAAAGGGAAAAATGAATAATGAAAGAAGAAATCATCAACATGTGTTTTTGCTATAAAAAAGATGTATTTTGATAAGGTATAAATATAAATTGTCTCAGATTTCATCTAAAAATGGCTGATGTGTCAATAAGCCACTTTGATATTTGACGATTTTCTAGATCATTTTTCTTTAGATATCTGATACACAACAAAAAAAAACATAAGCTTTAATTATCTACACATGGAAAAATTTTCATACCACTTTATTTGAAAAACAAAACAGGATCACAAATGAAGAATAATAATAGAACTGAGATAATGTCACATGACATGTTTTTTAGAATGCATAGTTCATTCTTCAAGATGGATATGCATACATTTATTATTGTATCAATAATTTATGGATTAATTATAGCATTTGGCATAATTGGAAATATTATTAATATTCTTGTATTAAATAAATCGTCAATATACTCGAATCAGTATGGATTTTTATTGAAGTATCTTTCATGGGTTGATCTGTTGACATGTAGTTTTTCAATACCAATAGCTTATTATGCAGATATACAGAATCGTCTTTTACCTATAACTCACAAAGCTATCTGCAGTTGTATAGCATTTTTACAAGTATTTTTTCCTTGGATGTCAATTGGTATATTGTTAATGATAGCTGTGGAGAGATTCTTTGCAGTTTGTAGGCCATTCGTAACTATCTCAATGAAGAAGTGGAGAATATCAATCGTATTGTATTGTCTTACATTGTTTACAATTTCAGCATTGTACTCAATCGACAAATACCTTATAGATAAGATATATTTATGCTATCCAGGAAATAGAAACGGTTTAATGGGGTCAATAATTGTCAATATGGTAGTGATACTTACAATAGTTATTCTTATAACATCAATTGGATTATATTTAATTATGTTTTATAATTTAAGAAAGAAAAGATTTGCAGTTGGAAATTTCAATGCAAAACTTCCCAAAAACAATACAAAAAGAACAATCAGGCAAATGTTCTTATGTTTTTATTTGGTAATTCTCTATATAATCTTTCTTTTGCCTTTTCTATCAACATTTTCAGGACAACTTGCAGATGTTGGATCAATATTGTATCATATACTTTTTATTAATAATGTTATTAATTTTATCATTTATTATATTAAATTGAAATCATTTAGAAAGGATTGCAAAAATCTGTTAAAATCTTGTTTGTCTTGAATAGATTAGATTGTTTCCTTAATATTTAAATTGACAGTTTTGCCATATTTTAAGATTACAATTGAAAAACATTGTTCAAAGAATAAATCCAGAGCCATTGATTCCTTTTTCTTGAAAAGAATATTTGAAAAATTATAAATGAGTAATGATATAGTTTCAATATTGATAATTAGGATAAAGGACCCCCGGACTCTTCCTGATTGATTCATGAAAAACAATTATTTATAGAATTGATTAACAATTAGAAATATTAATTCTTTTTATTTAAAACAAACTATAACTGATAACTATTTCCTGGTTTGTCTTTATGCAGTGCGCATGCGCTTTTGGATATTTTACATTGTTCCTGTATGTTTTCTTTTTACAAGCTTCTTCAACAGTCAAGCTTTGTTGTGTTTTTCATAAAAGAATTGAATTGCCTAATTCAACCAAAAGCAATCAATCAATCATTATCTCAATTGTAAGTTGATAAGGGGATTGGTAGAAAAAGTTCCAGTAGGCTAAAGTTTAAGTTTAGAGCAACACACCAGAAAATGGGATGTTTTCTCCCATACCCACTCCCATGCTATAGACAAGAATTTTAACTGATGGTCACTTGAAAAAAATAATATTCTTTCATTGTTTGAATAAATATCTTTCTTCAAAAATTCAAATGGCAAAAAAGTTAAATCAAGTTAAAAATTTAAACCATTAGGTTCAGCTGGCGTATTTTTTGTCTGTTGCAGTTTGCTACTTCTTTGCAATTGTGCAAACTGCATTTTCCATCTGAATGTTTTAAAAGAATTTCCTCAGCAATTCTTTTACCTGATGATTTGATATCATTAGCAGATTTAATATTTAATATCATTTCTGATTACAATCTGCTGTTCAGCATTTTTCATAGGAGAGTGAATATGGTCTTTTCTTCCACTATGGAAATTTTTTTCTTTGTGGCTGATGGTAGCTGAACATTTGTTAGATTTATTCCAAACTGGGAAAATCCATGTTGTAGTAGCTTTTCTTTTGATTTTAATCTATAGCCATTATAGATGAGAAAGTCTTTTCCCTTCTGACTTGCTTTTGGTAAAATTTTAAAATGACACCTGTCTGTGTCACGGTTGGTTTGATCAATATCAATAGCACTTTCAAAAGACTCTTCCTACACATCAGAGATTTCATCACCAGTGACTGTAGCCAGTGTATTTCTTTCAATTTCATTACTGAACACAATATCCTCACCATTCACAACACTTTGAACTTCCATTGAACAGTCAGCAAAGTTCTCCATGCTATCCATAGAAAATGATAATCTCAACTCCCCTCTGTATTCACTTTTGTTTTTTCCTTTTTCTTGGTCTATTCTTTTCAATATTACAACACAATTCCTTTTTGAGATTTGAAAACATCTCAAACATAATGGTGAATTTGATGCTGGATCTGAATTATTTGAATGGTTGACATTATAAAGGCATAAAATAATACAAACTTTGAATGCACTTGTTACTACGCCTTGTACAGACACCACCTACAAAAGTAGACAAAAGATACACAGCAGAAGTGTACACTTAGATATATTGACATATTGGTATTTAGACTTTAGGTTTAAAGGAATTCTAGAATAACTTCTTTTTCGTAGAAATTATAATGGTGGAACTTTAGAAAGGCTTTTATTTCGTAGAATAAGATTCTAGAACTTTTGAAACAACTCTATTTAGTAGGAAATAGATTGTTTGTCCATAGTAGATGGAGCCACTATGAAATTAACAAAGGAACAAAGAACATGGAAAAGATGCATGTCAAAATTGTTACATCTTGGGCAATGCCAGGTGTTGATGAGGCAGGTTTGATCTCCAGTGGCAGATGTTGGTCATGTAATGTTTGCCTTATCATTATGATAATATATTATAGTCTTTGATATTTTTGTTACTTGTGTATTACAAGGCTGTTACATTTCACCATTTTTATTCCTTAGCTGGCTGTTTAAACTTACTTGTTTAGAACTAGAAACTCATTTACTCAATACATACTCTTTGGATGATAAACTGGCATTTTGTTGATTAATTTCTACCTAAATTACATTTATTGAGACTATTTGTGGATGAACTTAAAAGGTTCTATTTGTGTGAGTACTTTGGTGAGTTGATCAATGATTGAAGAAGACATATACTGTTCTGAAGAAGCAGAAATTCCTACAATTACAATACAACAAAGTACAAGAAGGAAGAGACTTTTTAGAAAAAATTGTGACTGGAGATGAAAGCTGTGTACACCTGTATGATCCAGAATCTAAAAGGTCTTCTTTCACTTATAAGCATACATCATCTCCACCTGAAAAGAAGCTTAAATTGACTAAGTCAGCTGAAGAACTGATGTGCTCAGTCTTTTGGGACTGTTCAGGTTTAGTCCACATAGAATTCATGGAGTATGGAGAAGTAGTCAACTCAATACAATATGTGTAGACCCTAAAGAGACTAAGGAAGAGATTACATAGAATTAAACCTGGAAAACAAATAATATTGCAGCATGATAATGCAAGACCACATACAAGTCTCTACACAACAGATTTCATAAGAGACCAAGGGTGGTCATTGTGCCCTCACCCAGCATACAGCCCTGATTTGGCTCCCTCTGACTATTATGTTTCTGGGAGAATTGAAGGACCATATCCAACAGCATTAGTCTACTTCCTAGCAAATGGCAGGCTTGCATAGAGAAAGGAGGGGACTATTAAAAATTAAATTCTTAACATTTGTAGAGTAGACTATAGGCTATAACATACCAAAAAATTAATATATTTCATCAAAGATTTCTAACAAAAAAAACACAGTTTTTTCCATCACACTTAATATGTGTACAAAAAGATTAAAAATTATTAAAATTATTTTCACTGACATCAGAATTTAAAATTAATCAATTTATCTTTCTTTATCATACAAAAAATTTCTGAACTAGCCATTTGTCTCTCTGGTTCTTATCACAAGTAAATTGGAGAAATCTTTAACAAAAACTCAATTTGAAACTTTTGCTGAATTAAAAACTTGTTTGCAGTGCAAAATTTGTTATTATAAACTTGCTGATACTTTAACGCTGCCCTGTAGTCATGTACTATGCTGCAAAGAGTGTTTAATAGCCCTTAAAAAGCCTGAATGCCCATCTTGTAGGGCTTTTTTTAGAGGGTATTTACTTATCAAGTCAGATTTAGAAAACTTAAAATTGGATTTTGAAAATGAGATGAAATAGAAATTGAGAGAATTTAACGATTTGGCAAAGCTGAAATCCCTAATTTTTAAACTGTGCATCAATGCTATTTAAAAATATAGATATTCAAGATTCATTTGATTTAATTCACATTAAAGTAATGGCAATAGTTTATTGTTGCTGGAAACATCATTCCTTAAAGCAAAAATAAAATAAAAATTATACAAAAGTTCAATAGCAGAGTAAAATAGTTTTTAGTAGCACTTTTGCCAAGTTGTCAAACTAGCAACCAGTGTAGGAGGATATAGGCCTTTTTCCAGCTCAAGTTTTCTCTAGATGATCTTCTCAGATCGTTGAATAATTTGAGAGAAAATGTACTTTTTTTCTGGATTTTTCAAGAATTTTACAAAGATTCAATAACCTTCGTAACTTCATTCAATTACTTCTATATATATATATATAAATTTATATAATATATAAATATATATTATAAAGAAAGGTAAGAACAGAGAAATGAAGACAATTCATGAATAGAAGTGTAGAATAATTTCAAAGAATTCATTTAACAAAGAAGCCACTTAAAAAAGAAATTGTATTAATATTTCAATATATAAAACTATTAGAAAGTATTGGTAATATAATCTTTTATAATTCAATTCAAAATCTTTCATAAAGTTATGCCTAGTCTAGATGAAGATTTCAATTGAACATTTTCCAAAATTACCAGGATATTCATTTTATTAATACAGATTATTTAAAATTTTATCAACTTTTACCAGTTTTCTCTGTTACAAATAATAATGATACTAATCCATTTCCAAGCAAAAATCTTATTACAAACTGGGCGTTTTCAACAGCAAGTAGAGTTCAACGGGTAGGTTTTAGGGTTAGGGTAAAAGCACAATTTTGTGGACATTTTCCATGACAGCCGTTACTAACGAACCAACAACAGGAAAGTACAAAGGCGAATTATTGATATTTGCTGTTGTTCTGGAATATTCTGAACAATAGATTGGCCTTTGAAAATAAAAAAGTCTCCCTTATTAAAATACATCAATGGGTATACATTACTATTCATTAGCCTATGATTGTTTGGGCAGAGAAATGTTATTAACATATTTCTCTGCAATATCTGAAGCAAAACTATATTTTCAGTTTCGTTGAAGATTTCAAAATGATTGTCCATATTCTTGTTTATCTCTTCTTAATACTAAATAAATCATATTCACAGGATAGCGATAAATTCTATGTATCATGTTCACAGGCAATAATAGAATCGAAACAAAATTTTGGATTTTTTCAAATGCAATTTCATCCCAACTCTAAAACTGTTAATATTTCTTGTGAAATGATTAACGATACATTAGGAACTGTGTATCTAGATAACGATTCTGAAGAGATTGAAGAATTGAATAATGATGATAGATACGAAACAAAGTATTCATTCAAAAAGCTAATAACCTATGAAGGGTTATCTGATAAAGAAGTTGATAAGTTTTTAGAAACCGTACACACCTGTTCACAAGGCATAAATTACTGGGCATATGGATCATTAAAAACTGACCATGGCTTCTTATTTTGGGATGGTGCTGAGTTTGAAGCTGAACAATTTACGGATGGCATATGTAATTGTTTTTCAACTACAAAATGTTTGGACGAGCTTTCCCCCACAGCAGGATTTTACAATGATAACAAGCTAGTTTGGACAAATGATTCGGGTATATTTTCAGTAAAGTCGTCAAGGCTACCGTTAAAACAGATTTATCTTGGTGATGTTGGGGGTGCTGCTGAACGTATCAAATATAGTATTTGGAAATTGAAATGTACATTCCCCCTTATTTTAGTGAAACAAAAATTCCCAGTTGATGTGTGTGGTAATAACAAATGGAGTGTAATTAAACAAAATCTGTTTGATAATGATCAAAGTACATGTCTGACCTTTACTGCCAACCCCCTGCATCTCACTATAGAAACTATTAGAATATTCTCAAAATTTATAATTCATGGAAAAGATTTCAATACTCAAAAGCCAACTTTTGTTGTCTATGTCAATGATGAATCACAATGTAAGGAAAGCTTAGGCAAAGTCTTTGAATGTTTGCCAACAAAATTTGTTAATTTGCAATTGTACTTGGAAAAATCTGTAAATTATATTGAATTGTGTGAAATTCAAATTATATAAAATAATGTTAAAAGAGTAGTTTATTTAAATGTTTTATTTCTTTTACATTTGCATCCATAAATTAATATTCTTTTTTTTTATTTATTCAAATAAATCATTTCTGGATATTTCTAAAGTATAAATTTTCTATATCCAAATCTTTTTCAATGCCTATAGACAGATATTTTGCTTTGTACAAGCCCATTTCAGCAGATATTGTCCTCTAAAAATACACTCAATATACAAATCGCAAACATAAATAATAAAATGTAAATTGTTCAATAACACAAGACGATCGATATCGATTTCTTGTTCATAGTTTATTATTCAAAAAACTCACTAATTACTTACTTGCGTATCCTGTCAGCTAATTTTGTAAGCATTTTAAAAAAACTGTGGTTACCAAACAGGGGCATTCACTGCTTGCAAACAATCAGAATTAATTTTCAAACTTGAAAAAATTGATATACTAATTAAGTTAATTAATATACTGGAACAACATATGAAGTGTTTTATAGTAATTAATAATAAAACTAAATTAATCATTTTATAGCATATTATCATCATTGTGGAATTGAGAAAAGATGAAATTCTCTACTGATTTCTCTGTCTTAGACTTTGAAGGGCTAAAATATTAACTGCTTTTCATTTTCATTTAAATTCTTTAATATATCTTCAGTAAATTGTTCTTCAAGGTGACTTGATGTCTGTATTACATCAATTCTTTTCTAGCAGAATTATTCACAACAAGGATATTCCTTTTGTAGCAGAGACTGCATTTCATTCTCCTCTGTCTGCCATAGAATCATTTAGTTGATTCAAAAAGTATAAAACCTTTCCTTACCTTTTCTTTATTTCTCTTAACTCTATGCCAAATCTATTCATTTTTTCTTTATTGATAAATTTAAACTTCCAAAAAAATTACTTTTGATTTTTCACTTTTGTTAATGAAGGAAATTGCTTTAGTTTCAGAGAGATAGAATGCATTCAAGTCCCCTTTTACTTCTATTTTTCAGTTTCTTTGCAGGAGTTAAAATTGCTATTAACTGCAAGAAAGAGCAGTTGAGATATTACATATGTATGGTTTGTTACAATATCTAGTAAAGTAGTTTTCACTTCTCTTTTTTTAGGCCTACAATTCTAATGACAACGGACGGGGCTGACAGAAAACGTCCCCAAGTGAGATATTTGAAAGCAATATTTCGGATTGAAAAATGACTAGGAGGAGTCTAAGGGTTAGGGGTAAACCATGCATTTTGGCACATTTGCTGTCGCATACCCAATGGACAGCAATTCATAAAAAAGTAGTATTGAACATTATGTCTTTGTAAACATAAAAGAATAATCAACCTAACCTAACCCTATGTCAAAAATGCATAAAATGGATTCTGGATATTATAGTTAGAAACACTTTTAATACCAAAAAAAATTGATAACATGGACGAGGGCTTTGAAGATATATCTGTTTGAAGAATTTGTATTTAAATAGTGAACAAGCGAATTTTATAGGAAAGGCACTTCAAGTTTGTCATAGAATAGAGAGTGTTGATCTTTCATTAAATTGGAACACAGAAGGCAGTTTTGAAGTGTTCTATCAAGGGCTCAAATCAAGTTCTGTTACTGTAAGACAAATCAACATGTTAATTGTAATTTAGATAAGAGGAGAGCTAATCGCTTAGGAGAAATTTTAAAAGATTATTCGTTTTTAGAAAATATAAATCTATGGTCCACAAATGCCTGCTTTTACCTAACCCTAACTCATCCAATGGCTGTACCTAACTTTTTTCATTACCCCTAACCATTGGAGGAGACCCTCCCAAGTCTATACAAAAATCGATTGTTCCAAATATGAAGAAGTTTTAATTGTTTTTGGCAAACGATAAGCATCACAAATAATATTTTCAATTTTGGAGGTAAATCCACAATTGTTGTATTGAATTGTTAGAAATATTTCTACAAGACTTTTTAATATTTTGAAACAGACATTTTCCGACGTCATTACCAAATTGATTATTTGCAATAAACAATATTCTAAGATTGTTTTGTTGGCTAATTAAATCTCCTAAAATATTTCCAATGTCTGTAGTAAATCCACAGTTTTCAAATTTTAGAATTTTAATATTAAAGCAATTTGCCTTGAGTTTATGGAAAAGATTAACTCCAACAGTGTCTCCTAATTGATTATTGGAAAATGTTCACAACTACTAAAATTTAAATATTCAATTTTTTTATTGTTCTTTACTATAATTGAAAAAAGAGATTTTCCTGTTGCATCTCCTAAAGGGTTTTCTTGGATTATGAGAGTTAGTAGGCAAGTTTGCTGACCGATTGCATCACTTAAAGCTAATCCAATTGTGGAAGTGAATCCACAATTAGATATATCAAGTTTAGTGAGGGTTGTACAACTATTTCGAAGACTTTTGAATAGTTCTCTTCCAGCGCTGTCTTCTGAATTATTATCGCTTATATCTAATATTTCTAGGTTTTTCTGTTGACTAATTGCTTTTGCCAAGATATTTCCTATTGTAGAAGAAAACTGACAATTTCCAATAGTTAAACACGAGATCTTTTGACAATTTTTATAAATTTTCTCAAATAAATGTTCACCAATATCATCTCTGAAATCATTATCGCAAATTGACAAAATTTCAAGATCACTTTGTTGACCGATTGCATCACAAACAATATTTCCAATTCGAAAAGAAAATCTACACTTTTGTAACTTAAGGGAAGAGATTTTTCGACAATTGCGATGTATTAATTGAAATATACATTTTCCAATAGTATCTCCCATTTCATTTTGGCAAAAATGCAAATTTTTAAGGTTAGTTTGTTGACCAATTGCACTAGCTACAATGTTATGAATTTTAGAAGTAAATCCACGTCTACCAAAACCAAATTTTGCAAGTTTTGAACAATTCCATCGGATATTTATAAATATAGATTTTCCAACAACATCTCCAAAATAATTTTCAGATATATCAAGTAAATGTAGGTTTGTTTGTTTGCCTATTGAATCACCAATAATACTACCAATTTGATGTGTAAATCTACAATTTTCCTCTCATAGTAGGTTAAAATTCTTATATCTAGAGTTTTCAGGTCAGAAATATCTTTCATAACTCTACATAATTCTTTCATTTTAAATAAATTAAAAGTTTCTGAATTAATATTAACTACAAAACTTTTATCTTCATTTTTCACATCTGACACCAATTTAGTATGTCTTGATTTTGAATTGAAAATTCTTAAATACTTTATTTCCAAAATTGAATTTAAATATTCAAATATATCTATATTTTCCCAATTGCAATGATGCATGTACAAATTGGTAAATTGTTGAAGATTTTCATTTTTAATCCTTTTTAAAAATTTTAAACTAGTATCCTTTGAAAAGTCATTGTAACTAATATCCAAACTTTTTATTGAAGTTATTTCAGTCCAAACATTTATCAATGTTGTTAAGAAATCATCAGACAGTTGGCAATTTTTTAGGTCAATTTTTCTAAAAATATTTGGAGATGAAATATTATTATTAGAATATTTCATTAAATGTTGGAATGTAACTATTTGTAACCAACACTTTTAAGCTAATTGAACAAGAAATTAGCTTTTTAATAAAATTGTATATCAAGATATTATCAAGAGAATTTCCACCAAAATCTAGAAATTTCAAATCGAGTTTTGTCATCATTAAATCATCAATCATTGTTGCTGCTTTTGTTGCTATTTGACTATTTGAGCATTTAATAATTGGTAATTTTAATACTTTTAGACAATTAGCCAATAAGATAGTGGCAAAAATAATATTTTGTATCGTTTCAGCATTAATGATAGAACTCATTAGATTGTTATCATAAATTTCCAAAGCAGAAAGAGAATTTTTTTTGGAAATTCTTGTCCAACATGAATAAAGCTATTTAAATCTACATCTACATCTGTTATTTGAATTTTTTTGATAGGATTAGTAGAGTTATGTAGGATTAATCTCCAAATTCCAATTGGTAATCTAACAGCAGATAATTCAATTGCAGTGATAATGGATTCATTTTTAATATATATACAAAGTCTTTCATCTACATCCAGAAGAGATAAAATATTATCCAATCCTTTTATAGTTATTAACTTTGTACAGATATTGCAGTCTCTGTCAAGGACAAATAAGCAAACGTTTTTCAGCATAAACACATTCTTTAAATTTCTAATTATTGATTCTATTAATTGAATATTTTCATGTTTTTCATTCTGGTACGAGCTAATGATGAATTTTGCCGCAAAATATTCTTTAAATAGCCTGTGTGAAAATTCAAAATTTAACCTACTCTTCCTTGTTGAAGGATTGAAAAACCAATGAAAATAATAGTATTCTTTTATAATATTATTTATTGAATTTATCTCTTTCCATGTAAATTCAATTAGGAATAGATCATAAAAAGCAAATAAACTTAGATAATAAATCGTATTTTCCCTATTTATCGCTCTGCCTTTTTGTAAACATAATGTTGAAATATAGTCAAATATTTCAAATTTACTGCGCAATATATTGAAGCAATTTTGTTCTTTCCAAATGAATAATATTAAATTTGCCATAAAAGGATTATTACAAAGTTTGAATAGATATTTTCTATTACTGTTACTATTTAAGATAGTTAAAAGTTGATTTAACTCTTCCATAGTATTTTTCTTTGTAGTTTGACATCATTTAAGAAATAATCATTTTCAAAATTATATTCCATTATGTACCTTTGGAAATGGCTGCATAACTGACCTTCATTAAATCCTGTTAATTCAAATATAGAGCAATAACCACCATGTAAAGAGCTCTCTTCATATAATTTCTCTCCTTCTCTTCTCCTTGACATGATAATCATTGGCAAATGATAATTAAGAAATTCATATTTCTCATTTATCGTTGAGCTATCATCATCAATGTCATCAAGAATTAAGAGAATTTTTTTATCATCATTTTTTAAAATTTTTAAATAATTTAAAAATTGTTCAAGTTGAAAAAATTGGCCAACACTTTCTTTATTTTTATGGCATTTTCTCAATAAAAGTTGAGGTGGTGTGTACATATTATTATGTTTAATAATGAAACATTGTTTATTGTTTAAAATTTCTAATTGTAATTGAAAATAATATTTTCTTTCATCAATTAAATTTTTCCAAGTATTTTTGATTGAATTTCCAATTTCAGTGTATTTTTTATCATAAAATTTTATACTTTTTAAAATGTTTAAAAGTTTGCAGGGATCATCAAAATTTCATTGCTATATTGATTGAGCAATATTAGTTTGGGGTCTATAGCAAGTAGTATTGACTTATTTGTCTTCTAAATGAACAAAAATACATTTAGCAAATAACAGTGTTCTTTCAAGAAATTATGTAGTTTTGTACAACAGGTTAACTTAATTTTAGCCTATATAGTTATTTGTTTGATCCATTAACTTTGGTTTCATATACTTTCTCATTATACAGTTCTACAAAAGCAATCTTGCTCTCTATGCATAACACAACTCAATAATACAAAAGTAAATAAACTTTTCAGTGTAGGTTCCGAAAGTCCATTACTTTTCAATTCAACAATTGATATTGTACCAGTTGACCAAAATACTTTTTTCTACCATCATAGGCCTATATCAATAAATTGTATTTAAAAAGTAATATAATAACTCTTTTGATAAAATTATACGTTTTACCATATTTAATGACCTCATCTAAATTACTTTCTCAATTGTTTTTTGCAGAAAGAGAGAGAGAGAGATTCCAGTTTATAATCCTCCTGACTGTACAACTAGACTTGTGTATAATGGAAAGTCATTGTATTCCAATTCCAATTTGAATTGCTGGATTTTTATTCAGTTGGCAACTTTGACCACCAATTTTTTTCTAGTGAATTCGAGGATTGGATGAGTCAAACGATTATACAAATACATCGGATAATCACTAATAATCCATATCCCATGTATTTATCATCACCTAAATTAATTGTCTTAGTTATAGAGTATTCTTTTAGCGTTATCCCAATAATGGCGGGTAGATTGGATATTTTATAACAGCGTTTCCAAGGCTCTATACAAATGTATACCTACTAAACGAAACAGACCTAATTAATCACTATTTAACTCGACTCAACTAGCGTAACATACATTTTGTTGTTGCAAATTTTGCAAGCCAACAGTTTCATTGCAGAATTACCAAAAAGACTTGTTATTGGATTGGAAACGCCTTGAGATTCATTGATAAAATCCATAAATGAAACAATAGTTTGCACTTTTTTCTCAGTGCCATTAAAAATGAAGATATGAAGAAAAACTGACAATAAAAATTGTATTAAAGTTGCCTTTGAAGAATTGGAAATATTTTGAATTTTTACATGAAATGCTAAAGAAGTTATTAAATTTTAATTTAAAAGCCACACGACAACATTTCTTCTTTCAAAAAAGGATCAAATATGATTGTCATTCATAATATTTTGCAGTGTTTTCTTCTTCTCTTATCTTAATATGATCTTAATAGTTGACATGGATGTTGTTGAAAACGCCGACAGTTTTGTGGTTTTACCCTAACCCTAACCCAGCCCTGGAATCACTATTGTTATATGTAACTTTGTAACTAGGGCAACAAATGAACTCATTAGTTTACCCGAAATGAAATCGTAGTAAAATTCACAATAAGGCTGCCATTTTAGAAAACAGGATAACTGCCTGCTTTTATGCTAACTCTAACCAAGCCCTTGACTATACCATACCTGTTACATTACCCCCAGCCCTTGGAGGAGGAGACCCTCCTAAGCACAAATCAGTTGCTATCTCCTTCATCCTACTCAGGTTCAGAGTGGCTTTATACAGTACGGATACGAATTTTTTAGACACCGTCCTATTTTGTATAATAATTAATATTTTGTTTTCTTTAAAATTAATTGTACTTTGCAATAAAATGACATGACAACTGTGACTTTGTATTTAACATATTCAACTAATTCAATCTTTCTATTTCGTTTTTGAATAGCAAAATATTTTATATTGTGGAAAAATCGTGAAAAATTCTTGATATCCTTTTTGGATGATTGGTCACCAGTCATCTTTCTCCATGTCTATCATCCTATTCTGAATATCTAGTAGAACAAGATTCTCAGTACAACTAGAAACTATCTACTATACACAATTTTGAACTTTCCTACTTTATTTAAAAATTTATTTTGAACCATTTTATGTTTTATTTCTGACGCTAAAGACGAAAACAGTATTATTATTACTGTTGACAATAGTATATTGACCGTTACCAAATTGCCAAAGAATATATATGGACTCTATAAGTGTTTCTCCAATCATCAGTCCCTGTGCAAATCTATGTGTAGAAAGAAGATAATCTATCTTATTATTACTCATTAGTTGTTTTTCGTGGAGTTGTAAAATCAATATCTTTGATTCTTTAAAACGCTAGCCTCCTATGATTACTGTATAATAAAAGTATTTGCAAACAATCAGACATGGTTATAATCTTTTATAACCATATGACTATGGTTATAACTCTGAGGTACACTTTTCAACAAAAATATGATATTCTGTTAAATTTTAAATTGTGACAATGTATTAAAAAATATGGCAATGGCAGAATTTCTCTACTTGTAATCTTACTGAAAATCAGTTTATACACATCAGAAATATGGCGAAAAATTGTTCAAAAATTAAAGCAATTGAGTTAAAGGAGAATGATGGTATGAGAGATAGCTTATTGGAGTTTTTTGATGGACTTGCTCATTCATCAAACACTTTGAAAGAAATTAATTTTTGCTCATGTAAACTGACAGAAAACCAATGTAAACATTTAGGAGATATGCTTAAACTTTGTTCTAAAATAGAAATATTTAAATTAAGAAAAAATAAGGATATGAAACATGGATTTTTAGAAATTTGTAATGGACTAGTCTATTCATCAAACACTTTAAGAGAAATTGACTTTCATTGGTGTTTTATGACTGTTGATCAATCTACACAGTTTGGATATATGTTGAAAAATTGCTCTAAATTGGAAGTAATCAAATTGAGAAAGAATGTGAAGATGGGAAGGGGATTTTTAGAGATTTGTGATGGACTCATTCATTCATCAAACACTTTAAAAGAAATTGATTTTAGTTCATGTAATCTAAATGAAAATCAATGTAAACAAATTGGAATTATGTTGAAAGATTGTTCTAAAATGAAAGTATTGAATTTAAGAAAAAATACCATTATGGGAAAAGGATTTACAGATATTTGTGACAACCTAATTTATTCGTCAAAGAATTTAAAACAAATTGACTTTGGGGAATGTAATCTAACCGAAAATCAATGTTTACAAATTGGAAATATGCTAAAAAATTGTTCTGAAATTGAAGTGATCAATTTATGTGGAAATCAAAGTATGGAAAATGGAATAAGAGAGATTTGTGATGGACTTGTTCATTCACTCGATAATTTAAAAGAAATCAATTTTAGTTATTGTAATCTAACTGAAAACCAATGTTTGCAAATTGGAAATATGCTGAAAAATTGTTCCAAGATGGAAGTAATCAATTTATTAGGGAATTCTACTATAGGAAATGGAATAGTAGACATTTGTGATGGACTCTTACAATCAACAAATAGTTTAAAACAAATTGATTTTAGCAACTGTAATTTATCTAAAAAGCAATGTTTACAAATTGGAAATATGCTGAAAAAATGTTCTAAAATGGAAGTAATCAATTTATGGGGAAATCATGAAATGGAAAATGAATTGATAAAGATTTGTAATGAGCTTGTTCATTCATTAAATAATTTAAGAATAATTGACTTTAGTTTCTGTAATCTAACTGAAAATCAGTGTAAACAAATTCGCAACATATTTGGAAATCGTCCACAAATTGATCTGAGTACATTTAAAGGTAGCTAAACTAGATACTATTTATAGATGAATAAATTAAATGCCATTGGCTGTTAACTTCTATCTTGAGTTATAAATCTCTAAGTGTGTTAGAAGGGTTAGAGACCAGTTTGTTTGATAGCAAAATATAATTTGACAAATGCCTTCTAAAGAACAAGATTGTTGAATGAGGCCATCTTGTGTCAATGAGTGAGTATATGACTTGTGATTATTGTTTTTTGTTCATAAACTATAACAACTAGACAAGTGCATTGTTGATTTGTCATAAAAATTCAAGTTTTCTTTATTTAAACTAAAATTCTGTGACAAGAAAAAATGTTTTACAGTGAATATTTTCCATTTAAATTTGAATGTTGAAATCGTATCTTTTGTAAAAGATTTCTTAGAAATTGTCCTAGAGCATAAATATCATTTTCTGCCATATTACTTTCATTCACATCTAGGTATTCAACAAAGAGATAACAGTTTCTCTTTGTATCTTCTTTCTATTTTAAATAAGTTTTTGAAAATGAAATTTAAATGGTTATTCAATTTTTTTACCTTTAAAAACACGCATCTTTTGATTTCTGAATCTTGTCAAGATCAGTTTCAATGCTATTTTGTGCGATTCTTGTGTTCTGACTTGTTTTTGTATCATGATTATCAGAAGTACTGGAACTTTCATACGTATGGTAATTGCTTCGTAGACATTGCTGCCAAAGGTATTCAATATATTATCTATCTAACCTTGACCTTTATCAATTGAATTTGGGTTCTGTCTTTTGAGGAGGAAAAATTCTGTAAAAGCAGACGCAAATGTTATCGACACCTTCCATAATAATGTTTGATCGAATATCAATATCTTCAACATCCGAATCATTGTGGACAAATCTTCTTCACAAAGAAACATTTCTCTGAAAGAACTCAATCTCTATTTCCTTTACGTAGCACGATTGGAAAGGGTTATTCTGAATATTCAATTTTGCAGCAGTCAATAATCCATTTTTCGAATTTAAAAAACAATTACGAATATCGAAGTTTGTCAAATTTTTTCATAGTGAATTGCAAAACAAATTTTGTTTCTAACTCATCATCTGTTTTATCCCATCTCTCATCAACATGATTGTGAGTACATATAGATTCCTTATGATCTTAATAAGGACTGAAAGGAAATGTGAGTGTGAGCTGTTCTACTCCAAAGATATACTACAGAAAGAGAAGACTTTGGGAAAAATTGTTATTGGAGATGAAATCTGGGTACATTTGAATAATAAAGAATTAAAGAGATGTTCTTTGATCGACAAACTCATTGGATCATTGGAAAATAGACTCAAAATTGTATATTGAATGATTTGAAGTGCAACCAGTCTACAACTATTTTTTCCATACAAAACAACAACAAAAATTTCATCTATGAAATAATCAGTCCATATGAGACTAAATTTCCAAAGAATTGATTGAACCAAAATTCATTAGACCATATTTCATATGTTGATTGTTTGTTTCACATTGTAGCCCACTTAAATCAGTTTTACATGAACAAGACCATGAATATCCAATACTTGAGCATGTACCTATTAAAATAAAAACAATCATGTTGATTATAAAATAATACTCTCTGTTTCTTACCTCCATTTCTGCAATTGATAAGTTTTTTACACAAGTATTTAGGAACTCTGGTCCTTTGGAACTCAGTGCTAGGTATACCTGATGAACCTTGGTCATCAGTATTGCCTTTTGGGCCTGTAGGACCAGGACCACCTGGTGCGCCTTTAGTACCTTGAATACCTGGTAAACCTCTATCTGTTGCCATTAAATCATCAATCACTTTCTTACCTCCATTATCACATTTAACGTCATTACACACAATACTGGAATGAATATTTTGATCTGAACTCGAAGGTTCTTCCCTAAAAACGATAAAGCATTGATAAAGAAAAAGAAAACCTTTAAAATACATTTGAAAATTTCTCATTGTCAACATCTTTCTTAAAGTTCGTTTCGTTTGTTTATGGCAATGAAACAGCTACAGCACTTTTATAATACATGCAAAAAAAGTTTTTACAATCGCTTAATGGTTTTTAATCAGCTTTTCTACTTAAATTCTTAATTCTGCTTGATCCAGAAAACAAATCCTTAATTCTTGATAGATTATCTAACAGTTAACAAAGACTTTTTTCAAATTTAAAGAAAGCCTTTTAAACTCATACTCCCCATACATTCTCCCAAAGGCACAATTCACAATTTCAAAGTTTCAACTATGCAAAGTAACATTTCACACAGTTCACAATTTCTAAAAATGATTCTGCTTTTAGTTGGTTCCATTCATCCTGAGTAATTAGGTCAGATGAATTTAGGTGGCCAACTTCTTTCATAAGATGTAACAATTTTGGTAACATTCAATTCAACCATTCAATGTGAGAAGTTGGAACCGGTCCAAAACTGTTTGACCTTTTGGTACTTTTTGGCCAGCAGCCAAATTAACATTTGTAGGTAGTTAAGATATCACTAATGTAGTTAACATTAATACTATATTCATTATATTCATTTATAAGAATTTTACATGTGCAAATAGAATTACGTTTTCTCCATAATTCAAAATTAAGATTATACTTTCCAAGAGTGCAAGGAAATTTATCAACAGGATCACTCTGGTATACAATTAGATGATGCCAAAAAAATACTCAAAATTTTCTTATAACTCTGCTTTATTCATTTAAGAGAAATACATTTTCATCAAAGATTTACTTTATCAGGAAGCTTTGACACTATTCCAGAGGGATTTCAACACACATTTCTCATTAGGAATTTAAATAAAACTATCAGATCTCATAAGATCAATATAAGAATGAAAGGAGAGGTAATTTATTTTTTTCATATATATTTTACAGAGAAAATTGGCTTTTTCAATATGTTAGGAACTTTAGCTTGTTTTCAGGTGATCTTCTCAAATCAAGAGATACAGAAAGAGAGATAGATGATTGGAATGAAGCTACAAGAGTTTATCTGCTCTTTTGGTTAGTTGGTGATATCCAATCATCAGTTTGCAGTGCTTTGCAATTAGCATATGTATTTTGGCCTACAATAGCTTTATGCCTAATATTGATTATTATTTTGTAATTTTAAATTTCACAGAATCAATGCAATTAATAGTTTGAAATGTCTTTGCTCCTTTTTAAAATGACAATTACTGTGAGACTTGTTATCAATTAGATGGAGATGATAATTGCAATGTTAAAGAAATATTTCATTTTTTCCCCAACCCTAAAAGAATGCTCTAAATTATTTAACCTTTAATTGAAAAAGCTCTGAAATGAATTTTTGTTTTGTGGGGTCAAAAATTTCAAAATATTTCCTTTTTGTCAGAATTTTAAAGAGAAAAAATCTTTACCACAGCCATATAATTCAAAAGCCATTGCTGCATAAAAGCCACTTAATGGATTTATCCTCACTTTATCAGCTTGAATTTTCATAATAAAGTTAATTTTATTAAATATATTCCATGTTGCATAGGAGTTTCCTTGAAATTTCTGCGGGATAGAAAAATCATCTAACTTTACCCATCATCCTTTTTAGGAGTTATTTTGAAAACTGGTATAGAACCTTATCTTCTCCATTTTCATCTTAATAATTCATCATTTGTTCCCCATTAACTGAATAAGACAATTTGAAAGTGCTTGTATAATATGGTTCATAATTTCCATCTTCGCACCAACAATCTGCTCTAGTTTCTAGACTATGCACTTCATATATTTCACCTAATAATCAATAAGATTTTATCTTTTTAGAATCTCAAATTAGATAAGAAAAGGGAATTTTGTTTATTAGACCTAAGTTTACTTGCATCCATCCTTGCCCATAGCGAGTAGTCATCCATAATGTATACTCAGAACCAGCTATCCAAACATGATATCCTTTCCTCGATGCATGAGACAAATAATCTGAAAATCTTGAATCAGGAAATTTGTTTTTATCATAAATTCCATTTTTTTTCCTGACAATAATTGAAATTTATACAATAATGAAAGAGAGTGAAAATAATGGGATCGACAGAAAACATCCATGAAAGAAAACGTCCATTAAAATAAATTTCATTTAAAAAAAAATATATGTTGAAAAAGTAAACCTTTGGTAAAAGAATATGTTAAATATATACTTAATAAATGAAATATTCACAAAAAAAATCACATAACTTTTCCTATTAGCTTAATTTTTTAGGAATTATATTTCCTTAAGGAGTGAAAGAAAACGAAAAAGTGAAGGAAAATGTCTATAAACTGAAAGTAAATATCCATGAACAAAAAGAAAACATAACTCAAAATATATTTCATTTAAATGTAAATATATATTGAAAACAAGTTAATAGAAAACTTTTTATAACTTTATAATATGCAACTTTAGGTTTACCATATAAATTGTGTATTGATTATTTGTAAACAACTTTAAAAGAAAGACAAACTTTTTTCAAGTTTTACAATTAAATGACCAGTGTTTTCAAGTAAAGTTTTTTGATATCAAGGTATTGTCAATTATTTTCAATAATATAATTCTGAGCAAAGCTGCAGAAGCTGGTTTGCATTAATTTCACCTGTTTTAAAATTTTCCCAAATTAAGAAAAGATCTTTTTGAATTTGGCTATAAGTCTTCCTTTGAAGTCTAATTATCTTTCTCTCACTTAAAAGCTTTTTGTACAGATTTATCATGTCTGCTTCCCTCTTTAACTCATCAATCACTAAATAAAAAGAAACATTTTCTCCAACAATTTTATTCAGCCTTTGATGATAACCTTCCAGATCATTATTTGTCCTTATGCTTTGATCAAAAACAGACCAAGTCTCTGGAGACCAAAATGTATATTTTATCCAAGTATTAGGCACATAGTCCAACAAATCAGACAGTTTATTTTCTTTTGTCAGTTGATTTTGAATTTTAGTGAATTGATTTTCAATCATGCCATGAGGCAAATATGGCAAAGACATAATCATTCCCAAGCTCCCTCTTTTTTTCTAAATTCCCTGCTGTACTTTGTTGTATTGTAGGAATTTCTGGTTTGTCACAACTGTAATCGTCCTTTCCAATCATTTACCAATTTGCCAAAGTACTCAAACAAATAGAACCTTTAAAGTTCGTCCACAAGTAGTTTAACAAATGTAATTTCAGTAGAAATGAATCAACAAAACACGAGTATTTCGTCCAAAGAATATGTATTGAGTAAAATGAGTTTCTAGTTCTAAATAAGCCAGTTTAAGCAGCTAGCTGACGGTTAGAAAACTGAACTATCAACTGTTAATTTCATTTTTCAAAAACAGATAAGACAAACCTTGCAGACATTTTATATGACAAATAAGCAGACACAAAGAGCATTGGCCTTTTGTTTGCCTACCAACAAATTTATCATTGCAAATAGAACAATTGTCCATTATTCAATATTTTTTTCTAAAATATACCAGTTTTTATAACCGTTCTGTTAATTTGTTTTTCAACATATATTTACATTTAAATGAAATTTATTTTAATTTATGTTTTCTTTTGGTTCATGGGCATTTTCTTTCAGTTTATGGACGTTTTCTTTTGGTTTATGGACATTTTCTTTTGGTTCATGGACGTTTTCTTTCATGGATGTTTTCTGTCGCATCCGAAAATAATGGCTATTTTAAATATCCATCTTGAGTCTGATAGACTGTTCATTTCTCTAAATCTGGTATGTTTTATCAGTTTTGTTTAATTACTCTGCTTAAAACAGTTTTAGTAACTGTTTAATATTAAACAAATGCATTGTATTATTAATTCTATTGTCAATTTCTGAATCATATTATAAATGATTTTATGATCTTCTGTCTTTTTACTGGAGCTAATATTAATAATCTAATTATCTATCACTTTTAAAAATATATACCACCTTTTCATTTCAATACACAAAAAGTGCATAAATTAACATAAAATAAAGCCAGCAATACTGAAATTCAATAAATAGTTAATTCTTTATTTTCAGTGGACAAATATCAAAAATGAATAAAACAAAAAATAAGTCAATTATTGAGTTGAGAGACTTATGAATATTATATGAGATATTACAAAAATGACTGTATATGAAAAAAAAATTTTTTTATATGCCATGGTTTAAAACCACATTCTAAAACTCTATTATCAATTAATGTATCAAGATGTGATTTAGATTCGGAACAATGCAATCAGTACAGTGCCTTGTTTACTTGGAGAATGTTAATCATTACAAAAAGTTGTTATAACTGGTTATTTAATGCTTAGCCACTCCTCAACTGTAGGAGCTACATGGTTGTGTAGCATATCAATGAAAATCTCTTGCAAGCACTAATACCTCCACCAAAATTGAAATGTCTATGATAACTCATTGGAAATCTCCTAAACGTCCCAGATGGTTTATGGAGAAAACGTCCACAGGAGAAAATGTCCACAGTGGAAAAAATCTAAGGGGGAAAATGGCCATGGAAATTAAAATTAATAATGTATATACATTGTAGTGATAATAAAAACTATGCAATGTCAGGTTCTCCATTTTGTTGGGGAACTATTTCCTGTTTATGATTTCTTGTTTCGGTTCCATACAAAGGAGAGTTTGATTCAAATATTATCTGCAAAGGATATTTCACAAGTACAACACAATATCAAAAAATTGAATACACTAGAATATCTCTTGATAATTCTTTTAAATTGAATCAGTTTAAGGTAAAACTTTAATTAATAAAATCTCTTTTAAAATATTTGAGCTGCCATTTTGGGGTAACTTTCTCTTTTTACTGATAGATAATGGCATATTGCTACAAATGTAAGGAGAAAATGGTTGGAAGACAGCATAAAACCAAATGCCAACTATGTCACCATTGGGTAATAATTCACAAGAAATGCATGAAAAGTAGGTAAAATTCAATTTTATAGCATATATCAATTTTTTTAAATGATTGTATTAACAGAAAATCATCTCTTTCTTTGCAATATTTGTGAAGATATTTCTAAGAGAACATGTTTGGTCACATTACAACAGCTGTCCACTAGCCAAATCAAAACAGTGAATTCTGAAGTGGAAAAGGAAGTAGAGATGACATATGAAGTACAAAACACTATGAATGATGTTGTTGATAATGGTTCAGATATTTATGAAAATGAAAAAGAAAGTGATAGAAATATCAGAACTGATGCTGATGATAATTATGTTATTGTTGAAAACAACAGCACAGATCTAATGATTGGGTGTAACATTGAAATCACAACAGAAAATCATTCACAGGATTAAAATAATTTGATGGAAACTTCTTTCATAAATTCTCCAACATCAAAAAAAGTAGATATGGAGCCAACTTTCAAAATTCTGAAAGGAATGAGTAAAAAAGGTAAAGACCTATTGGCCTATGATGGTTATATGTTTACAATAAAGATGAAAAGGTCAACAAAAACATTTTGGACATGTAGTGTAAGGAATAAGAACAACAAATGCCCAGCAAGTGTCAATCAATTGGAAGATCAATTCTATCCTGGAAAAAAACCCCATTCCCATAAAAGAGAAGATGAACTGGAAAAGAAAATTTTAATTAAAAATGAAATTAAACAATTGTGTGAAATTGAAACTTTCTCTTCTGGAAAACGCTTAGCTGAGGAAGTATTAAAACATCATTGTGATTGTGAAGAAGCTATTCAATCAATGGATAACTGTGCCAGGTTGGCAAATTGGACAAAAAGGAGATTTCAGCCAGAAGAGCTCACAGATGTTCACTTAAATTTTGAAATATCATTTATACCAGATGAGTTTCTGGTAAAAGATATGAAAATAAAAGATGACAGAATAATCATTTTTTCAACTCCAAAACAAATTGAACTATTGTCTAAAGGAAAGATATGGTTTTTGGATGGAACATTTAAATGTGTCAGAGACCCATTTTACCAATTGTTCACAGTTCATGGGTTCATCAAAAAACATGGAGAAATGAAACAAGTTCCATTACTGTTTGCATTTACGGGATCCAAGAAAAATATACTAAGAAAATGATAATAGATTAAGACATAACTTTGAAAGATAAATGAATGGAAAAAGTGAAAAAAACATTTAAAAAAAAGAATATTATGGAGCATAAATGTATGATGTTTGAACTAATAATTCATCTGCCAAAAGCCCTCCAAGTCTATAACTTTCCCAAATTTCAAATATTTTTCTTTCTATCTCAATATACTGCTTTTTTGGTACTTTATAATCTTGTTCTCAGACATAAGCTTTTCATAGATGATAATTAAATCAGCTTCTCTCTTCAGTTCATCAAGCAGCCAATAAAATGATCCTTTAGATGGTACTTTATTATTCATTCTATTGTGCCATCCTTCCACACTGTTATTAGTCCTTATGGATAATCCATATATAGACCAATTCTCTGGTTTCCATATAGAGTTCATAATCCAAGTTGCTTCAAAATATTCCAACAAGTCTGCAAATTTTTCTTTTTCTGTAAGTTGAGATTACAATCTGTAAAATGTTAGAGCAATGATATGAGCAGGCAGAAAAGGTAAAGCCATCAGCTTTCTCATGTCTCTCCAGTCCTCTCCTTTCTCCAGAGTATCCAAGAGACTTGAAGCATCATACTTGTAAAACAAACCTTAGAGGTTAAATTAAATGTTTTACCTGTATTTTCCTATATATTGCTTGTGTAAAATGGAATACACATCCATGAATTTGTGATTCTGGATATATTTTGGATACAGCTCTCCACAGACCCATCTCAAAATCAATTGTTATCTTCTCAAACTTCAGTTTCTTCATTTTTAATGGCTGTCAGTTTATATTTCAACAGTGTTTTTATTTTTGTAGGTTCCATTATTATAATTCTAAAAAATAAAATTAAAAAAATATAATATTTTTATGGGTACGATTTCACCCAGCATGGGTACAGTTTCACCCAGGTACAGTTTCACCCACTACCGAAAAAGACAGCTTATATGAAATTATTTCATGTATACATACTTTTAATTTCAATTTTTTAAAGTATTAAATTCTTAAAAAAGGCAATAAAGGAGCTGACCAATCAACATTTCCCAATGAAATTTGTTGTGGATTTTGAAAAAGGTATCTGGAGAGCATTGTTATCTGTTTATCTTGAGGTTATAATTAAAGGATGTGTCTTTCACTGGACCCAATCTGTATATAGGAAAATTCAGGTAACTTTTATCATCATCTGTTGCAAAAAAAATTAAGAAATATAGTAATTTTAGGAATTAGGCTACTCTTGTGAATATAAGGCAAAAGGAGAGTGTTACCACACTATGAAAAAAATAATGGCATTACCATTTCTGCCAACAAACATCATTGAAAATGCATTCAAAAACATTGGACAGACAGCCTCAACTCATTTAGGACCATTTATTGATTACATCAAGAACCAGTGTTTATATGGATATTACCCACCACATACCTTGTCAATATATGATGAAGCAATCAGAACCAACAATGACCTGGAAGGATGGCACAATAGATTGAACAGGAATATCCATGCCAATTCTTCATTATATGTGATCATTGATGAATTAAAGAGAGAAGCAGAGTTGATTACACTGTACAAGAAATTATTAAGTGAGAAAAAGATATGTATAAAGCCTTATCAGAAAATTCAAAGTCAGATCTTTGGCTTATGGGAGCAATTTGAGGTCAGATTAATATCTGCATCAGATTTATTGGAAAAGGCAGCCAGCATTTATATTGCATCATAACTCATTCATTTACCTTGTTACCATGTTATAAACTTAGTCTTTTATAATTTTTTTGCAGTTTGTTTTGTAGTTCTTAGTGTACAACTTTGGTTATATTTTACATGCTTGAACTCTATAATTTTATGCAACTTATACATGTACATCTTAAAACCTATGAAAGAAAATGCTATAACATTGGCCAAACATAAGTCTGATTAGTCAGCTTGAAGGCTCATCTTTAATTACCAATAAAGGTTTGGCCAAGTTATAATTTAATTAACTTGCCTAGGGTGTGGCCAAGTTATAATTCAATTAACCTTCCTAAATGTTCAACCTTGTAACATCCTCTTACTAAACATAAATATGAACTACACATTTCGGCAACTGTAAAGTGATGATTGGATGTCAGAGGCAAACCTCAAAGTATAAAATCCTCACTATTCTCATTTGGCATGCAGCTTCCATCTGGACCCAAGAACCTGGGAAAATCATCTGGAAACAACCTCCACTGGAACCATCCATCAACTCCTCAACATTGGAAGACAGTTTGGTAATTTGGCAACCTGCTATTACGAACTATCTACTCTGCTGTTGAACTCTCATATTGTTACTTGCTTAAGTATTATTATTGCAAATAAACCGTTTTAATTTAAACATTTGTTTAAAGGTTTGAGTAGAACCAGTATTGTTATAACTTGCAAATGCATAGATTTTGCCAGCAAGAGCAGTACAATATTAACCAATACTACAAACATACCTTTATAAAATCACCACTCATCCTTCTCTGCTATTTAAAGTGTAGGTTCCTTATCCAGTCTAAGTTGTTGTATCCACCAATTTGTCAATCTTGGATTATATCTTAGGGTTAGGACACAGGAACTAGAAGTGAGCTTCTGCTGGATAACTGTTTGTTCACTGCCAACTATCTCATCTGTCCTATTAATCATTATTCACAATCAATCTCACTTTGTATCTCCAGAGGGAGATCAATACTTGCAAAGCTATTATTCTGATCATCCCCCACCCAACCATTTACTGTGGTGAGAATTGTGTCCTTACTGCTGTGCAGGCTCTATATTGTTCACAGTAGAGAATTGTTTTTTTGATTTGTTGAAGGGTTAGGGTTCCTAATCTAACCCTAACCCTGTTTTAATTTGCCATCATGGGGATGTCCAACCGGGAATGGGAAAACTCGTCCCGTTTTTGGGAAAACTCATCCCCTTTTTTTGGGAAAACTTGTCTCCCTTTTAGGGAAAACTTATCCCCTTATATAATAATAGAATTTGAAAAGAATGTTATGATATATTTACCGATATGAATATATATTTAATAAATGGAGAAATAAGTAAAATATTTAAAAGGAAATAGATAGAAATTGAGAGAATTGAAAAGAATTCTATTGAGAATAAATATTGGCAGTTTTCTCCAATAGATTCAATGCAGTTATTTTTCCTTGTTTATATTCATCCCATATCCTGAAAATATTATTCTGTTTCTTGATGCTTAATTTTTTTTGATATTTTTTCAATTTCTTTTCTGATAGGAGCTTTTGAAAGACTGGAATTAGAGATGCTTCATGTTTCAAAAAATCAACTAATAAATAGAAACAAGTATTTGGCATAGCTTTTACATTGAGTCTTCTATGCCATCACCTCAACATCATTGTTAGTACAAATGCTCATTCCAAGTACAGACCAACTATCTGAAGTCCAAATTGAATTTTTAATCCAAGTCTTTTCCACCTATTCATATAAATCTATATATACATTTTTACATATACATAATTAATTGCATAGATAGGCCTAATCAAATTATCTATAAATTGTCTTTCATCTTTCATTCGAAAATCCCTCCTTTTCTATAGTCAGTCATCTTAAATGTAGTAATTACTTGACAAACTCATAATAGACATGTTAATTTGTTCCAAATTGTCTGTGCATAAAAAACTGTATATGCTTCTATTTTCAATAAAATGATCTGATGAAATATTAACATTCTAATTAGACTTTTAATTTGTGGTACAAAAACTCAATTAGAATTCTTTCAAATTCAATTCGATATTCTAGAAGGCCTACATCTAAGATCATTTAAAATAATCATGCATTTGACTAAAGAATTTCAGAACTCTAGCATTTCTCACCAAATCTTTAGTCTGCAAAATCATTACCTGTTTATCTTTTTCATGGGAAATGAATTAGAAAATGTATTTACAAGATCAGATAGTAAATTTTTAGCAAATTTAACCAAATCATTTTCACTCTAAATTTTCACTTTTAAAAATACAGTGTGCTTCACTGAAACATTTTACAATTATAAAATCAACAGCAACAACATATTTGTAGAAACTCTACCACTGGAAGAATGTAAATTGAAATGTATTGAATATTCAAATTGCAAGTAAGTGATTTTAATACTTGAAATATTTTATGACAAAATTTGGAAACTTTTTCAGATCCATTGAATATTTTCAAACTGTTTCATTATGTCATTTGAATAAAGAAGACTGCCATTCAAAGCCCAGCGCCTTTACTCCAAAAAATAAGTATATCTATATTGGACGAAAAAACGGCGTTTGTGGTAAGACTATCTGCAAAATATAGATTTAAAAATGATGACTTTTTTTTATTTCAACAGATGCTGTACTCAATGTGGGACAGTGTGAAAATGTTACAGAAAATTTGTGCGGATCTTCTATGACCACTCAGTACAATTGCGAAGCCTATGGTTGTTGCTTTGTTAATGGCCAATGTTACTATGACAATACCTTTATACCTGGGTTTATAAAAGTTACTAGACTGACTGATTTACCTTCAAAATTATTGGTACTCAGTGCAGTTGATCTGAAAGACTGTTCAAGAGAATGTTTGTCAATTTTAAATTGCAGTTGTTTCCAGTACAATCTTTCTTCAACTGTATGCATTTTATCATTAGATTTTTGCAGAGAGATCGATCAAGAAAATCTAATGGATACAGTAACCTGTCATAGACTTGCTCACAATTCTCAAACCTGTTTTCAAGTCAAATGTGGAAAAATTGGAAAATATAAAGTAAAAAGTATAAAAGATTGCAGAAATCTTGCAATGATCAATCCAATTGCGATATGATTAATTATACTCCTGATTATCGAGAAAAACAATGCAATATTATCAATTCTATATCAGACACTTGCGACTACAATGCAGCAACTTATTGAAAACTCAATAAGCAATACACGCAAGCTATTACATGACTACCGGGTAAAAATAATGTATTGGCCAGGCTACTACATCACAATTTGCACTCTAAACTGCTCAGAACTTCATTGAAAGATGTTGCTTGTTCATTTGATGAAACTACTGAATGATTTGTATTTCTGGAAAAAAGAAGTTTACTTACAAATTTGAAAAGATGAAAAGTGAAAAAAAATATAATGTTAACTTTTTTGACATTTCTCAAATAGAAATCTGTAAAACCCCTACCAGGGTTAATATAATAAAGAATGAGTAAAATATAGAGCAATGACTTATGGGAAATTTTTATTATTAAGCACCATGTGGCACTATTGATGACTAATTTTTTCCTGATTTCTGATCAGTGTGATTAAATCATGCAGAAATGACTANAATCGTACTTGTTGTAACTTGCAAAAACAAGATTGGCCAAGTAAGAGCAATATATCAAGATAGAAATAGTTGTGCACTTTCTTTAAAAGTTACATAAACTATGACATTGTTGCTTATTCAAATTGCAAGATTTTCCACAATACTGTAAATTCCATCAGCTATTAAGTAATTTTAAGATATAATTAGCCTGTCACATTTGTTGACTTGTTATCATATCTAAGAAGTTACAACTTGAATTTTTTTATAGAAATATACCAAGTTTATTGCTAGAAGTCCAAATTGATATTTGCTGATAATTATCCAAGCCAGCTTTATTTAGAATTAAGCCAGTAAATTAAAAACATTGGATATTTTAAAGTTTTTCCACTGTAACAACTATAACCATTTATTCTATTATAAATTTTTTCCTTTAGTCATGTTGTCTTTTGATGTCTAATTTTTCAGAAATGTTCCATCATTAAAGGAAAAAATATCAAGGAAAACTTAGGCTAACCCTAACCCTAACCCTTAAGTCTAGACAAGTCATAATTACTTTTATTTAATGTAAACATTTCAGGAAGAAGGCAAGGGTTAGGTTAGGTTAAAATGCCAAAACCTTGAACATTTTCTCCTATACCCCTATTATTTGCTTTATTACTACAATTGATTAAGAAGAAATGATTTAACACCCCAAAGTATCTGGGGTTCATTTCTTTATTTCCTATTTATCATTATGTTTTGTGTAAATGTTACTCTGTGTTTTGAAAATTAACTCTACGTTTTGTATACTTTATGTTTGTTTGGTTTTAAATAAATACCTTGTGAACAATTGTAATAGACATTCATAGTTTTATGATGACCAACACAAGGATCAATTCCAATATTTTCATGAACTGCAACACTACAAGATGACTTGGATGAGCATTGTTCTAGTATGAATATATGAGCATCTTCATACTCGCAATGCAGTGCATAATTTCCATAAAATGCATGAGCCACAAGGATTAATTTTTGTGAGCAATTAATACTTAGAGGAGAACCAACCTCTGGAGATTGCGCTATTTGATATGTAAAAAATTCCTCATCTATTTTGTGGAAGTAAAAAATTTTAATGGAAAAGTTTATTATAAAAATTTCTTTTACTTGTGCAAACGTAAACAACTGTTAGCCTTTTTAGAATTCCTTTGCAAGGGTCACCAAAGAGCGAATTATCAATATAACTTGTGCAAGTTTTTTTGTTATTACAGAGGTTCTTCATTGTAGATGTTACAATGTTTGTTTTTGAACAAAAAAAACTTTTGTATTGAGCATAAAGAATAGCAATGACATTATTTCCACAATCAATATTAAGATTACTTCCTTCATTTACAATTATCTGAAGAGTTTTTTCACAGTTGATTTCTTGAGAAATTAGGAATCCTATAAGGAAAACAATGATTTTAAAGAATGATAGACACTCCATAATCAGTTGAAATTTTGAAAGCTAAAGATCTCAGTTCGAGTTAAAATGATTGATAATTTAATACACTTCTAATGCATTAATTTTTATTCAGATTTTTTCCAATAGCATCATACTATATTAATATATTGTTCTGAAAGGCATAAAAGAAAGTATAAATGCCATTCAGAACAATATATAAATATTAAATCAGCAAATGTGGCAGCTATTCTTCATGCTTGATACAAAAGCTCTGTTTGTTCAACAATATTGAAAATTTAAGTTGATTCACTATTTTATTTATTAGCAAATGGTGACTCATTTTTAACGAACCTCTTTTTTCGAGGTATAATTACTAAAACTGGATTTTATAAAAGAAAAACGAATGTTTTGATATCTTTTTTAAAAGATATTAATTTCTACTTATTAATAATTATTATTATCAATTCAAAGTAGTTATTCAGTATATCTTAATATCTAAACTGAAAATTTTACAAAGTATTTTCAATACAGATCGTTTAAAAAATCTCAAAATCCAAAATTCAATAACATATAGCTGTAATAGATTAACATTTGCAAATAGTAGTTACTTTCTGTCAACATACATTATCAAAGGGTAAGTCTGTCAAAAACTTGTGTATATATTATTCGCTCCTTGTTATTCAAATTCTTTCCCATAATAGACACATTTTTCAGGAGTCTTCTTATTTCAGCTTGAGAAAGTGAAAATGAAGGCAACTTTTCTCAATTTGTGTATCTGTATCATTAGTTTAACTCTGATATGTAACATATTGTTTTTCAACAAGAGAAATTATTTTAAAACCAATTATATTTAAATTTCTTGCTAAAATTTCAGCCTAATCATACAGATGGAAATTTCATTGAAAGTGTTGTAAAGGGCGGTTTTGCAATAAAATCGTAGTTCCAATGTGGTGAGAATAATAATAATAATGAAGTAACTACAATTCCCAATAAAGTTAGCACTACTCAAAAGAATTTCAATTCTGAAATATTGTATTGTCCCAACAAATTACAAAATGATATTGTATGGGATTGTAGTGGTTAAAATTTTACATGAACAACAAATGGTTTATATAGACCAAACCAGTCATGTGGTTACAACTTCATAAATAAAAATCATCTAAAAGGAGTCTGTATGCCAAAAGTTTATAAAAGTTTTTATTTCAGAGTGTTTTTTTTGTACTTTTAGAAATTTCTCTTGAAATTTAAAACATTTGGTATAGAACAACATAATATATGATTATTTTGTTCTTAGGCACAAAAATCAGGAAACACATATTTGTGGTTTTGGAGTGAAAAGTGAAAAGTTTAAAATATTAATATTAAAACAAAATAACAAATCTTTTTTAACAATCAGCAGATCCAGTCGAAAGGTTAAGAAGTTTGTCAATACCAACAATATATTATGCTGGAGTGTATATCAATGGTAGATATTACATATATGTTGAGCAGTCATTTGATATTTACTTTAGAAGTGATGGAGAAAATGAATTCATAGGTTTTGATGCTCAAGCAGGTTTTCAATGTGAAAATTGAGTGCCTACAACAGTAAAATCAAAGAAAATGAATGGTCAAAATTAGTTTAGTCTATTACAAGCATGCAATGACTTCAGTTTATGTTATCCCTGTGTACTTACATCGATGAATTTTAACTAAAAATCTCTTAGAAAAGCATAGAAACTCTGAAAAATTAACATTTTTTCTTTTTGTTTATTTAGAAACTCAATACATTATTCAATATTATAAAATACTTGATAATGCAATAGAAAAGCTACAGAAAGAGTTTGAGGTTGTCAGTTGCAAATCAATGCACTAAATGATCTTATTAATACATCCATCCATATATTAGGTGCTATCTCAGTATTGTAGACATTTTGTATTTTTAACTATAATGATGAACTAATTATAATAATTTTTTTAATAATATTTTTAATGTTGGAGTAGTCCAACACAATGGTCGACCCTCACCTCCTTTTGATCCTCATTAAGATCATAGGGGATCCATTTAGCACAAATTCTTCTGTATCCCAGCTCCTTAATCATCTTCCCAGCAGCCTCTTGACAAATATCCAAGTTTTTGGCAATTGCTCTCTGAGTTGTGGTTTGATCTTCCCTGACAAGCAAGATATTTTAATAAAAAAAGTGAAAAATTTACTGAAACTCTCTTTCCTATTTTAAATAAGAATAGCAAACTATCTGTGACAATTGATTTAAATTTTTATCCAACACTTTAAGCCCTCACTAAAGAAGTGATTAAATAGATTTAATATATGATTGAGTAGTTATACCCTTAGATATAATGACATATCAATATCTAGACTTTAGATATAAAGGAAAGAATTCTTCTGGTGACCCTAATAACATTGTATACTTAAATAAATAGAGCAAAACTAATCGCAAGCCAATCAAACCTGATTGTCTGGTGGTAACCCTAACAGAGATTAACAATAAATAAAGATTAATAGGACATTATTATTAGAGAAGAAGGCTAACCTAACCCTGCTTAGAGTACTGTTATACCTTAAACATTTAAATTTGTGGAGGTGATAGGTCTCGAAGAGAGCTTTTTAAAGATATGCTAAACAATCCTGAGGCTCTTATACTTAAGAATTTACTGGACTTTCAAGACTGAACAATTTTGGACTTTTTACCTTTGGACATTTTGTCTCTTCTGCATGGCCATTGCATCCATTTTGCCTTGATGTCTTATGCCTCTAGTGTAGACATATTTTTGTGATTGGCTGGTTTAACCATATATTTTTTGATCATTTAATTAGTTTTCTCTATGGAGTATTATTTTTCTCTTGTCTTGTTAAAGAAAAAGTCTTGTAAAATATTTGATTTTTGGAATATTTATTTATAGTAAAAGTGTTTGAAGCCATCAAATATAATTTAATAAACTGCTGAAATCATGACATAGTGATATTTAGACTTTAGATATAAAGGAACTTTAAGAAAGATATCCATTTGGTAGGAATTAGAATGATGAGAGTTTAGAAAGAATCATACTGGAAATTTCTGCCTTTTACATGAGGCTGTAGAGGTTTTTTGGGAATAAGCAATGATTTTAATCAAAATATGCATACTCATGCTTTTGTTCATGTATTTAGAAACTCAATCAGTCCCATTAACACTAATATCACATATTGATACCTTTGTTAATGGATTTAGTTCTCTCTTGTTTTGTATCAGCCATTTAAGATAAATCATTTTACAAATTGATTGGCCACAATTACATTCATACAAGCAGGTGTCACTACTTTTTAAAATATTACACATAAGAAACTTACCACTCCATAAATCGTTAGCATTGAAATATTGATTATAAGCTTTAACATAAACCATTAGAAATGAAATTTTTTATCACAATTTGCATAGTAATTTTCCAGTTTTCATATTAAAAATGTATTATTTAGAGAGTGAAGGAAAAACATGCTTTATTCATTTGTCTGAAAATCAAATTCACGTAACAATTGTTAATTGTTTTATATTTTTAAAATCCCTGAGTTATATCTAGCAAACTGATTTGAAAACATTGATATTACTATTAATGACTTGATGAGTGATTTCTTTTATATTGTAAATGTAACTGAAAATTTGCTGACAATTGACAATAATCTTATTCTTATAATCATTTGTTAAATTGGGTATTGTACACACATATACTCAAGCAATATTTATTGTCTTAGTTTAGACAAAAGGTATCGATGTGTTTGAGTATTGATGAAAACGAAATACATATTTCATAGAGTAGCAATGACTTCGAAATCACTACTTTACATAAACCTTACAAAATAATGTATGCATGCTGAATTTATGGAGTACAGAGAAGTAGTCAATCCCATACGATATGTTGAGACTCTAAAAGGGCTAAGAATGAAACTACATAGGATCAGACCATGCAAACAGATAATACTACAACATGATAATGCCACGCCTCATACCTGTCTCCATACAACAGACTTTATGAGAGATCAAGAATAGTCATTGTGCCCCTCATCATACAGGGTTTGTATAAATGTAATATTACAAAACATAGTCCTTCAATGATAATAAGATAGTCTTTGTAAACTTGGTCACTTGTCTAACATCCAAGTGTATTAGCTTCCATAGCTCAGTTGGTTAGAGCGTCGTGCTAATAACGCGAATGTCCTGGGTTCGACCCCCAGTGGGAGCAATTTTTTTTTATATTCATTTGAACTCAAGAATCACACAACAGAATCTAATTCAAATTTCAAATTCTTTAGAATCCTATCCAACTCAGTTGAGAAACTAGATGGAAAGCTTTTTATTTCTTGTTTAAGGCCTATAAAACATATTTGATTAAACTTCAGACATTGAGTTAAATTATCTAATAAGAAGCTGCTACAATTAATAACTTTTGCACTATGCCGACACCACAAAAAGCTTGATAACAATTTCAGTAGTTTTGTCAAATCATATGATTCGCTTTTTAAAGTCATTTTTACACCAAGTATTTAAATAATTAAATCAACTACTCTTAACTTTAACTTAAAAGAAAATCAGAAATCTTTAAATTCAAAACACTTTTCAATCAATTTCAACAATTGTTCATATTTTTAGATAAAAAAAATGTCACAAAGAAAGCAAATCGATATTTAAAGATAGTTTTTAAATCTGATCTATTTTTGCTTTGATTTCCTGTTTTCTAAACAACCTTAGTGATGTTAATAAAAAGTTTAAAAGCTTATATTAATTCTTTGATTTTGGGCTCATAAAGGCAAAGGTCAAAGAAACTTGTTTAAATTCACTATTCTTTTTTACAAACCCATGAATGGTAAATGGCTGATAAAAAGGATCCTTATCACATTTAAAGGTTACATTTAAAAACCACATCTTTTCATTAGATAATAATTTAACTTTACATGTTTTGAGAATATGATTATTCTTTCATTTTCTCTGGAAAAAATCATCTGCAATGAAAGTTTTGTCCAGAAAAAAGTGTAAGACTCATTGGGATTAAATTGTTGTTTTGTTCTATTAAAAAGTCTACAACTATTGTCAATAGATGGTATGCCAAAATTTGATATTGAAATTTTACGGAGGATATTTTTAGCTAAATGTTTTCCTGATGTCATCTTATTATTTTGATCACTTTCTTTTAATTTGTATCTGATTCGTATTTCCATTTCCAAATTATTGTTTCTCTTAAAAATATGAGCATTTTGCCAAGAGAAAGAATTATCTGTTTAAGATACTTTTGCTGGGCTCTTTAAGGTATCGTTTCTGAATTTCTATTTGACTGTATTTGCAGTTTCTTCTTTCACAGTATAACTATATCCTACATGCAAGAGGAGATCTTTTCATATTTGTCTCATTCTTCCAGAAGAGTGAATACACAGTCAAGTTTGTCTTTTTCTTGAAGATTTGAGACAGAAGCTTTGGATTAAGTCTTCTTGTGTAATATTATTAAAGATCAAATGTCTATTGCGTTTCATGACGAAGGTGTTTAACTCAGTCTTACTGAGTGATATCTCTGGTCATAAATAGGTAAAAAAACCCACAAATGACCACAGTGAAACACCCAGTTAAGCAACGCTAGCAAGGTATAATAGGGAGTGAATGTAACAGAACAAGGTGAGAGAACAGAGAGTCTTATAAATAAAACTTGATAGCTATTAAGCAATACAACAAGTTCTTAATACAAGGAAATAAAAAATCTTGTAAATGCTAAACATAGTATTTCTTTGCAGTAATGAAAGAGGTGGTATCTACAGTGTTTGTTCGATTTTTCAGAATTTTTCTTAAAATTGTCTCATTTGATAGTTAACCTGTTTGCAGCTAAAAAATATTTTGATATGATTTTATGTTTGACCTGAAAAATTGATTGTATAAATTTATGACATTGCTTTTACAGCAACTATCAGTCATTGATTATTTAGATACAAAAATGATAAAAAGTATTTTTAATTCATCAATGCATTTGTATTTGAATGAGAGCTATACAAATAAAAAAAGAAATCAAATATTTTATATTTTTTATCAATGAACTTTGACAATCATCTACAATTTAAGATATTCAATGTTGTCATTATCCCAATCATTACTGGAAATGACTATGATAAACAGAACCTATTGTTTGTATATAACTGATCTTTAATATTAATATCCTTCATCAGATTTTCATTACCCTTAAGTCTTACAGATTGAAGATAAGGGCATTTAATTAAAAGATTGTTGAGGCTTTCACAAACATTCTTCTTTAATTTGCAGTATTCTAAATTTATCTCTTCCATAGAGCAAGATGAATTTTGAAGTTGTTCAAAAACATTTATAATTTCATTTCCCATATTTTCATTTAAACTGAGATCTATTTTTTTAATATTCTGACAGTTCATTAAAAGATCTACAAGACATACACATGAATTGTTTGTTAAGTCACAATTAGAAAATATAATTTGTCTTAAAGAAAAACGTGAAATTTGAAGTCCATCACATAGATATCCAAAACCATATGACAAATTTGGGTTATTAGAAAAATAGACAGATTTAATACAGCCAGATGAAAGCAAAAAATTCCCAATATATTGACACATTCTGATATCAAGATTACAAGAACTAAAGTTGACACTTACCAAACTATTTTTACTTTTGGACAAAAGTAGAAAAATATCGGAAAGGCCAGACATATTTTGGAATGTTTCACCAAGATGAACTGTAAGAATTCTATATGAATTTAATATAATATTTCCAATAATTGGTGATAATTCAGATAATAAACAGAGTTTACAACTAAATATAATTTCTTTATCATTGACTTTTCCTTTAAAAACAAAAGGTATATAATCATCAATTGAATTTCCATACAGATGAATAATTGGAATATTATCAAAGATTTCCAACATGTTCTTGACATTTATCCAAAGTTTTTCACCCATATCACAATAACTAATGTCTATTTCTTTCAAAGTTTTTGATAGATTTTCAAATTCAATACAAACTTCCGCAGATATATTATTTTGACTTATATTGATACTTTCAAGTTTTCTACACTTTTTTAAAAGATTTCCAAAAGTAATTAATTGACTGTTATCCAAACCACAGTTTGCCAAACAAATCTCCTTTAATGTATTGGAAGATTTTTCCAATTCTTGGCATATATTGATTAGTTCACCATTCAAATCCCAATTTGAAAATAATGTTACTTTTTCAAGTTTATAACATTTACTCAATAGTTGTGTTAGGCTATTGCAAGTTTCATCCATGATATTACATTGTGAAAAATTAATTTCTTTTAAACTAATAGATGATCTTGCCAGCTCAATACAAATATTTTTCAATGAACTTCTCAAAGAACTATTATAACTTAGATTTACTGTTTCAATATTTGAACACTTCACCAATAGATTACTAATAGTTTTGCCTACTTCATCATTAATGTCACAAAAACTGAAATTGAAATTTTTCAAGGTTTTTGATGATTTTTCCAAGGCTTCAATAATTTTTGAAAAGGAATCATCTGGAATAGGAGCGCTCCTTGATAGATCTATTGTTTCAATGTTGAAACATTTCTCTAAAAATGTTCCTAATTTATTATAGTCATGATTGTCTAAGCCATAGCAATTGAATTCTATAGATTTTAAAGTAGATACAGAATTCTGTAATCCATGCCAAATACTTGATATTTGATTCTCTATATTATTATTTTGCACAAAAGTTATTGACTCAATTTTACATTTGTTCAAAAACTTGCAAACTCTATTCCATGAGCTATAATTCCAATCTGATTGTGAAATATGAATACTTTTAATATGTTTGCATGACCATTCCAAAGCACTGCAAACCATAGATAATGTATTTTCATTATCTATACCAACTAATCTTACTGATTCTATTCTTGTATGTTGCTGTATAATTGTTGCCATATCTATAACTATATCATTACCAATATGATATGCATTCAAATTGATTTCTTTTATAGTATTTGAAGATATAGTCATTTGATCAGTTAATTCTGACAACAATTCATATAAATTTAAAGTGTATATCATTTTTGGTCTATTTGAGCATTTGATTAGCAGACTTAATATAGGTATCCATGATCTCTCCTCAGTATTGCCTCCATTGAAATTTAAAACTTTCAATGAATTGGAAGAATATTCAAGACCATTGCAAATATTTGTTACATCATTTCTTGTATAGAAATCATTGTTTAGAATAATAATTTCAATATTTGAACAAAATTTTAAAAACTGTCCAATATTTTTAAAGCAATTTGAAGTTAAAGTGCAATGACTAAAATCTAATCTTTTTAAACTTTTACATGACTTCTGCAAACCCTGGCAAATAGTGAAAAATTCATCATTGACTACATTTCTAATTGATGGAAAGCTTACACTTTCCAGTTTTGAACAGTTGTTTAAAAGTTCTTCAAATTGGATAAGCATTTCTAAATTGAATTTGCATATAATATTTAGTTCTTTCAGTTTATTGGCTGATATTTCCAGAGCAGAAAATGTAGACAACGGTTGAAATTCTTCTTCAAAATCAACATTTATATGTATTCTTTCAATATTTTCACATTTTCTTATAAGATTATCAATACAATGTGAATTTTCTGGATTGAAAACTGCAGTATTGAAATGAAGTTCTTTTAGTGTTTTTGCAGATGTTTCCAATGAAGAGCATAATGTAAACAGCTCAGGTGTACAAGTTGAATAATTATTGATTTGAATATTTTCAATTCGAGTACACTTGTTTAAAAATTTCTCAAAACATCTAATCACTCTTTTGTCCACCAATATAAATGTTAAAAAAAGAGACTTTAAAGTATTTATGGAGTTGCAAAGTCCAAGGCAGATGTCTAAAAATCCTGATGTCCTCAGATTGTTTTCATGTATATTGAGTAGTTCAATTTGAAAGCATTTAATTAGTAACTTCTTAATTGATACACAAGCAGCGTTATCAAGGCTACAATTTTGAAATGTAATTTCTTTTAGATGCTGTGATGAATTATTTAATCCTTTGCAAATATTTGCTAATCCTTTTTCGAAGTCTCTATTATCAATAATGCTTATCTTTTCAATTTGAGTACATTTATTTAATAATTTCATAATAGAAATACTCTTCTCATAATTAAGCCTAAGTCTCTTAAAATTAATTTCTTTTAAAGTTTTTGCTGATTTACTAAGCCCATTACAGATGATAGGCCAAATATCTTCTGGAGTTATCATACTGGAATACTGTGTTTAAATATTTTTTTTTATTTTGTATTTATGTATATTTTGGAAATAATAAATAACTTTTAAAAATTTATCTGACGAGTTATATAAAATAAACCTATGATGCTTATCTTCTAAATATACCTTTTTATGATATACATTTGAAAATCATAAATCATAAAGAATTTACTTCCTAAAAAGAAATTGATATAATGTTTCTCTTGGAGGAAACCATAAAAGTGTTTTGAGCAAAATAGAATAAATGAATTACAAACTAGATATTTTTTTATTTATCTGTAAAATTGATACTTACGTAATTCAATAACCGGTGTTTTAGAAATTACAACGATAAATATGTTTTGGTTAACACCTCTTGATCAACTATTTTGTGAGTGACACCGAGGAAGATATATATATATATATATATTTTCAATTTATTACGCATGAGATAAGATAAAATCATTGGCATTCTTGTAATATAATATAAGTTTTATATTGACATACTTGAAATATTAATAAAAATAAAAGATGGAAAATACAGCTCAAAAGAGCTAACTTAAATTGGTTTTTTAAAGTTATTTTAAATAGATAGATATATACAAAGGCAGCCCAGTATATTTGTTGCATTGTTTTCCACTATATCCTGGACCTCGTAAGATCCTGTTATTAAAGATAAATATGAACTGGACTCTTCTCTAGCTGTAAAGTGATGATTGGATATCAGAGGCTAATTCCCAAAGTATATAAACAAAATATGTTTGTTTTCTATGTTATGTGTCAATTTGAATCAATATCAATATATATGAACGAAGAGTGAGTGTGTATCATGTGTTGAGGGTAGGGTGACTTGAGTTTATATCATTTTCAGTCACCGGACTTGATGTCACTTTGAGGAAACTAAAGAGTTGGATGCTAGTGTGGTAACTTGGTAACTAGTGTTGTATTTACACTTTAAATTTGTTCACAAACTGTACAAAAGTAGGTCAACAATTTTTTTCTCAATCAATGAAATTATTGCACAATTCCGACACAATATCAGGCTCCTTATATCATGATCCAATTCTTCAAAGTGGCTTAATAGTCAAGTCTGAATAAATGGCCTAAATCTAATAATAAAATCTCAAAAAAATGACTTAGAAAATCCGAAAAAACAGTAAAAAAATCATTCCAATCCAAGTGATTAGTATAGAAAGAACTTAAATAAGTTTAAATATTTGGTTTTCTTTTTAATTTATGGAAGAAGAAAAATGAATTGCTATTTGATAATATTTCCAATGAGCAAATTATTAAAATTCTATCCAATTGTTTTCTACTTTTATAAGCTTTTTCTTATTTTTTAGACTATCACGCGACTTTGGTTTTAAAAGTCAGAAGAGAGAAAAATTGCAAATTATAAGTTTAACAAAGCTAAACTATCTCAAAAGCCTGTGGAAAGAATGTATTCAAACGCTCATTGTCAAAGACAAGTTAATCGCTGTGTTTTTGAGCATCATTCAATCACAAAAGCCATAGATATTTTCAATGCTAAAAATCTGTTTTCATATTGTGATCTTTTTGATGACTATCAAGATAATATTGAACCTGTCGGCACAGTTTATGGTATTGATAGCATAATTTAAGAAAGAGATTCTGTATGTAGTGGAGGTACATTTTCTCTCTAAATTCTATTTTGATTTTTATAATTAGTGACTTTTAAATTATAGTTCTTATTTTCTTGGTTTATAACTTTGTCTGTTGTAGTTAACAACAGGGTACATTTTAACCTCATTATGAGTACTGTTTAACTCTGGTATGGTTTTATCTGGGTACAGCTTCACTCCCTATATACACATAGGTTTTTGACCATTTTCTGCTATATTCAATAAACAATTATTATATAATTCTATTATATGTTCTATTATGTCAGAAATTGACACTTGATCAAAATATGCACTGTTTTTAGAGAATCAGCAAGAAAAAATTCTTTGAAAAGGATGAATATATTTGCCAAAATATTACAACATATTTTTCAACCTTTCTCTCTCACACGATTAGAAGATATGTACTCCATTTTTTCAGTGTTCCAACTGTTAAAATTTCTAAAGAAGGATTTATTGATTCATCACCTAAATAATCAACACTCAATTACAAATGTAAGAATGGTCTGAGTGAGACACGTAAGTGATTCAAAATAGAATGAATGTTGGAGATGAGCAATGAAAGTGATTTCCGGACATGATATATAATCTGCACATATGTTATAATTATGCTGAAAGATATGCATAGATAAAGAGTTGCTTCTGGGTTAGAGAATAATGGAGTTTGAGAAAAGTGAATCAGTATTACAGACATTGCAATAAGCTACAATTGAAACTTTTATAATAGAATAAAAGCGTAGCCAGAGATATGTCCTCTTAAAAAATCACGAGACAGCTAGAACTTGGTGTTGCTCAGCCAACCATTGATCGCGTTTGTTGTAAACAATTCTTATCTCATGTCCCAAAATCCTCGTTATGGATTTACATATTAATCTAATTAATCACAGAAATTTTCGCGTGAATTGTTAACAGTGTCTGATAGACCTCTCTTACGGACATGTACACTACTCATTCCTATTACGTGACCTGTTGTGGAAGAATTTAAATAAACGTTCCCTGCACACACTTCTTATGTTTCTGGTCCTCATCCAGCATCTTTTCCCTCTGCTTTACATGAACATCGTCTCCATGGAACATTGTCTTCAATATTCTCCTTTATTTCGCCTGTAGGCAACCTTTGAAGCATTCCCAGCCATTGAATACTATTTTCTGATTTCTATCATTAGATGGATCACTTGTATCCAATGGAATGTTTTGTTAAGTATTCAAAAATCTAATATTTCAGGACTGGAATAAAAAATCTTGTAGGTATGTTATCATCTTATCTGAATTGCTTTGGTTTCTGTTTTTGACCAGCATTTTCTGCTATTTCACTAACACGTTTGTATCGGGTTTCTGGTCGTTTTGCAACAACAATCCAGTATAGCATACCTTTTCTAACTGATCTGCTCAAACTAACAAAATAATCCTTTGATCCTGGTCTTTTATTAAACTCTTTCTCCAAATCATCTGGAATATTAAGATTTTCTACTTCGTCCAAGGTTGTCCATGATCCATTCTCCATAGCTATCCGTACAATCTTTAAGCCAGCCTCTGACATTAGACCATCTTTGGTCAATTTTTCAACTTTTTCTTTGTTGATTCTTGACCATGTGCTCTTTGATTTTCGTTTGCTAAAATATTGTTTATATTTCTCCGAATCGATGGATTTTTTCACACTGTCAATCCAACCAAAGCAAAGAGCTTCGTCAACAGCCTCACTCCACGTTAGATTTGGCATTGAAGATTTTTTCTTATAGAAAACAAGCCATATTGCATCTTTTGTCTTATGATTACTTTCTAACCACTCTCTCCATTCTTGCTGATTAGAAGGACACACGTTGTTGATTTCTGCTTCCGCCATTTTAATATTTTGGACACAACTAAATACAGATTCACAGGTACTACTAAAACAAGTCGCGAAGAGTGTTTTAATATTTGAATTTCTGATGAGATTCTTGCTACTATGACAAATGGAAAAAAAACAATTAGACATATATAACTGGAGGATCGTTGCCTAAATCGGTCACATCATCGTTTCAGGTGGCATAAATTATCAAATTCTGCTCTTTCCGGTAATACGAGACTGTCTTTCATCTAAAGAGGATTTTACTTTGTCTTCTGATTGTTATTAATCTATTTATACTGCATAAATAGAGTAGTGTATTCTGATCAGATGACTGATACCCATCCAAGAGTTTCAATTAAAAAAAATTACAATACTACTTGGCGGCCATGACACTTGGACAAGGTAAAGGTCAAACTGTTTATATTGACCTGAAGTCGCTGTAATTTTGGCAAATTTCTTGTCCATTATCATTTGTGTCAATGAGCTGAATTAACAAACTTCACTTTTTCACATCTCTCAAATAGTTGACTGTTAGAGTCAAAATTGCCACTATGTTTTCTGAGAAAAATTTAACAAAGATATAAAATAAATGTTTGTGTCTGTCGATGTCTTCCAATTAGGTTTTGATTCTTCTAGCCTGTTTGTGATGTCATATTTACAAAATAATTAACTTGACCTCACCTGTGATGTGATATCAACTGAAACTGACAGACAATGATGTGAACCTGAGTTGCCTACCCTCAACACATGACACACACTCTTTCTTTCTCTTTCACTTACATTCTTACTGCAGCATGTCAACACAAAACACAGGTGACAACCTCTGTTTTGTTCACTTAATACAGATACTTCAGATGATAGCAATAAAAGTTCTAGTATTAGTAAATATAAAATCACACAAAAGATTTATTTTCATACTGGACACCATCAATCAAATATTGATCATTTTGATGGAATAAAAACATAAAATGTTTTTAATATATTAATAAAATGAATCAGAATCAGAACCAGACTAATCAAACAAACATCAATTTATTTCATCTGTTTATCAATTTTGCAAAAAATATACTTTATTAGGGTATAGAATTGTACAGCCTCGGTTATATTTTATGCTTGAACTATATTACTTTATGCAACTTATATAAACCTACACAAGAAAATGATACAACATTGGCCAAACACAGGTCTGATTAGTCATCTTTAATTACCAGTTAAGGTAAGTTTAGTCAAGTTATAATTCAATTAACCTTCCTAAATGTTCAACCTTGTAATATCCTGTTACTAAACATAAATATGAACTACACTGTTCAGTAACTGTAAAGTGATGATTGGATATCAGAGGCAAACCTCAAAGTATATAAATCCTCACTATTTTCATTCCAAGCATCTCCTATCTCGACCCAAGGATCTGGGAAGATAACCTGGAAACAACCTCCAATGGAGCCATCCATTTACTCCTCAACATTGGAAGACAGTTTGGTAATTTGGCAACCTGCCTTTACGAACTATATACTCTGCTATTGAACTCTCATATTGCTACTTGTTGAATACTCCTGTTGGATTGAATCTGTCAATTTTTCTAATAACTGGAGTATGTCATTTGGTTTTGGAGATTTATGTGATGGACTTCAGGCTTCATGTTTTTCTTTGAATACAATGATAACTGTAACTTAACAATTTTTATTGATATGCTATGTTCATTGCAGCTAAACAGCCGAAAATTTTTCCATAATGTTATTCTGTGAATAACTTTTTTTGATAATCTTTTATAATGGAATTTTTTATTGCTTAAACAATCATAAATGGTTTTTTTTAAATGATCTGAAGCCGTAAAATAATTAATCTTACAGTCTCTCATTGTAAACTTAACTACGGAATAAACCATTTTATGATATACTTTTTTAATCATAAATCATAAAGTTTTTACTTCCTGTCAAGGAATAGCTAGAATGTTTAAAATTTTTTTTTGGTAATTCCTCTTATTCTCTTCATCGAATATTTCAAGTGACAATGAGAAATATGTACAATATATACAGCAATATATAACTTTTATCACCTCTGAGATAAGATACTTGTAATATTCTATCTAATATAATATGTAAAGGTTTCTGATTAACATACTTGCAACAGAAATAAAAACAATGTAAGAAAAATATAGGGACTGATTGAAAACAGCCATAAATGGAATAATTGAAGGTTAGATTTAGGGTTGGGAAATAGTTAGGCAGAATAAGATAGCTATTGATATGTTATCAGGAGGGGAGGGGGGTTCCAATCTAAGGGTTAGGGTCATTTAAAAAGGTTAGGGAAAAAAGGCTAGGATAGGCTTAAAATTAAAGCATAGATTTAGGGCCATTTTCTACCACATGCGAAAATACGATGTAAAAGTCCACAAATGATATATTTGGATATTGAATTATGAATTGAAAAATTGTAATGTGGAATAGGATAGCTTTACAGTTTAGGCAAAAAGTGCCCAGCCGCCTTGTAAAATTTTTAGTTTAGATATTAAGACATACTGAATAACTACTTTTAATTGATAATAATAATTATTAATATGTAGAAACTTATATCCTGCAGGAAAAATTATCAAAATATTGATTTTTCTTTTAATTCTAATCATCACCTTGTCGTTGGCGAACTATTTAGTTTATGTTTATTAACCTTCTAATTGACAGTAATCAATCAAAAATCTTTAGGAAAAAATAACAACCCACTAACTTCTCATAGATAATTGAATTATGACGAAAAATTGGCAGAGTCCTAGTTTGCTACCAAACTTATATAAATGATTTTTTTTAATAATGAAAAATATTTTGAATATTTTGCCTATCCAGATTAGTAGTGTTCCAATTTTTTCGTCAATTACTCTATAGACTCTTATAGTTTCACTCTAATCATATATCTCTCAATGTATAGAAGTGACACGGAAAGATCATCCAACACTCAAAGATTTTCTTCAGAAAGGAATGATGAAAACAACTTTTCTTTATTTCAATTTTTGTTGTGTGGCATATGCCGAAGAAACATATAAAGTATTGTTAAAACTAATCAATGTGAAAAAACTGGGGTAAACTAAATTTGATAGTAAATGTATATGAAAATTTACATTTCATTTTAATATTTAGACATTTCTCATTAGTCAATGAACAAGATGTTGGAACTTTGAATTTTCAAACAATTCATAAAAGACAGGAAATAGAATATGACAGAACGCCATACACAAATGGTAGGTAAATCATTGACGGTCCCAATCCTATAATTGTAATTCTAGAATTGATACTTCAAGATACAGAAAGACTGCTCCGTTTGAGAAGTTTAATGGTACAAATTATTGGAATTTCCAAAGAAGTGTTATCATTCCGCTAATGGAGGTCAACTCAATGATTCTGAAGATTGCCAGATTTTAAATTGATGGACGGCTGATGAAGTGGACTGTTGCGAATATCAAGATGTGTTAACATCAAAGGCCATAAAGAAAACGTTCTAAAGTTCATACACAACCTAGATTTTATCAACGGTGCCATTGATTGTTGAAATTGCCTACATTGCAGAAATATCAGCAAAAACTATTTATCAAAGTTTAGTTGCAAGAAGTGTAACCAACCACAACACACTTCCTTGTATTATAAAGAGTCAACAATAAGGCTATTTCCTCAATGACATACTTCTTTCTGGACCCTGCTTATTGTCCAATCTGGGGAAACGTATTTCCTTTTATATATTTAACAAAGCTTGGGTTCACTTGGTCAAAGGATTATAAAGTTGAAATGTAACAGTCTCATAATGCACCTATAACAAAAACATGAAAAACTGTTATATCACACATGGCCAACATGTGCCACTGAAAAACAAGCCTGCCTCTTCCACATCTGTTTTTGAATAAGATGTAACAATTCTGACATGCATTTTTTTTATATTGTTTGTTCCTTTGTTAATTTTCCAACGTTGCACCATCTGTTACGGTGAAAGAATCTATTTCCTACGAAATAAAGGTCTTTCTAAAGTTCCACATTTATAATTCCTATGAAATAAAAGTCCTTCTAAAGTTCTATTATATCCAACGTCTAAGTATCATTATGTTATTTCTAAGTGCACAATTGTGTAAGAAATAAAAAGTAGACAATAAAGATTACAGCAAAAAACAATTTTAATTATCATGGCATGTCTCTTTCTACTTCTCTCTTTTGCAATCTGAAAATGATTTTTTATGATTAATCCACAATCTTCTTCAGCTCTCTCTTCAACTTCTTTCAAATAGTTTTTATTTAACGATTGGCTTTCTAAATGAACATAGTTTTCATTCTTCAATGTTGATTCCTTAAATTAAGTTTTCCTAAGGTAAAGTTCAATTTCATTGTGGTAGAAAACAACCATAAATCTATGATTTTATCTTAATCCTGACCTAACATTTTTGAGTGCCCTATCCATTAGATAAGTACATGTCAATAGCTATCTCTTTCCTACTAACCCTTACCTGGTTCAAAAGTTAACAATAGTCAACTTTGACTTCTTTTTCTTTGACCTAAGTGAGATATTTGGCCTGTGGGAACAATTTGAATTCATATCAATATCTACAATTGTTCTGTTATTTATTTCATGTCATTAAAAACTAAGCTAAAATGTCTCTAAGTGGGTAAAAATGTTTCTGCATTTTGGAATAACAATAGTATAAGAAATCCTTTTACTGTCTGAATCTGAGAATTGCCTCTCTTCCTTATATATACAATGTATTTTGAATAATTCATAATAAAAATTAAGCCTATGTACTTTACTATTGACTAAAGTCTGTGAGTATAGCATTAAATATTGCTCAATCAATTAGAAGAGACATTCCTAAACATGTTGGGATTGTGAAACTTTTTGTTTGTAAAGGTTATTCTAAATGACCAATGTTCAAATTTAGATCTTCGCTACAATAACCATTTATTGCATAATCTATTGGATCAGTAAGATACTGCATCGCATGCTTTTGAAAATGACATTAAAAACTATATCAAATGTCAGTTTTGATAAAATATATCAAAATTTGAAACTTATAAAGTTGGTTGCTGTTGTTTTCTTTGATTATGTAAATTTTTAAACATTTATATTAAGATCAAAGACGACACAAAGAATTTTCAGTGTTTTGTTCTTTTGAACATTTCAACAGTTATTCTACTTGAGTGGTATGAACAATTATATTTATTGAATAAAGGAAAAATCAAAATCTATTAGATTTATCTCTTTTCAAATCATCTAACCAATCCAGTTGCTGAGAATTAAGATTGCAGTTTTGTAATGATAAAAAACATCAGGGTTCAAGTGATTGTTTTAAAACAATCGCAAATGGCTTTAAAACCATTACCCATATTGGTGTTATTGTCTAAAATCAGGGTTGAAATGTGAGGACATTCTTTTAAAAAATTACCCAAAATATGGTACTGTTCCTCATTCAACTTGCAATCACTCATGCATATAATTTTAAGAATATTTTGAATGCATGATCGAATTTCTTTATTTCCACTTAAGTCAATAGAATATAATCTTCTACATGACATAAAGAAATTTGCAATTATGTGAATTTGTTCTTTTATTAAGATTAGATGAAAAAATTCATTATAATAATTTTGAGGTGATATATCGAAAAAGCCAAAAAATGTGGGAAATGTTCCAAATGCCTTATCAACTTTTTCATCTCTTTCAATTCCAAAGAAGATTTATTCAGAATTGAACATAATAATTTTTCTTTTAACAGTATATTATCATATTTTTTGACATTGTGAAGATGATAATCTATAGCCATATCTGATACCACTGAATTGTTCAACTCATCTTTTTCATCAAAAACCATAGAAAAGAGGAATCTGTTTTGGAATATTTTACCAAGTCTGTTGGACGGTAATATACAACTCTTTCTCTGTAGAATACATTTTACAAATTCTTAGAACTGAATTTCAGCGAAAAATTTCTACCATTCACATTTCATTTATATAAATATATATTTAAAAAAGTCATTTTAGGTTTTACATTCTTTCAGACTTCTTTTTTTTAATAGTAAAAAAAATGGTAACCTAAATGAAGTCATTCTTGTTTTTAATAGTTTCATAATATTTACTTTATTATTTCATTTGTAAAATGTTAAAAGGAAAATTCTTTTCTACTTTCGATTTGGTATGGTTATACACAGTTCAATAAAATAAATATTAAATTTTCAATCAATGTTCCTAATATCGCTCATATTATGTCATCATTGAAACTATTATGTATTAGAAAATTTTGTATATTTTGCTCTAAACTCATTTATGGAACATTGATAAAACATATTTTTTAAATCATAATGATAATGGAAAGAGGTATCCAGAGAGAATGTAACGAAGAATTAGCAAGAGGAATTAAAGTTCCATTTTTTTTTTACTTTCGATTTCTATGACGAAATTTTATGTTATTTGTACTTTGTATTTGTACTTTGTTGTATTGTAATTGTAGGAATTTCTGGTTCGTCACAACTGTAATCGTCCTTTCCAATCATTTACCAACTTGCTAAAGTACTCAAACAAATAGAACCTTTAAAGTTTGTCCACAAATAGTCTAACAAAGGCAATTTCGGTAGAAATTAATCAACAAAACACCAATATTTCATCCAAAGAATATGTATTGAGTAAAATGAGCTTCTAGTTCAAAACAAGCTAGTTTAAACAACTAGCTGACGGTTAGAAAAGTGAACTGTCAACTGTTAATTTCGTAGGGTTTCTATACTCTTTTAAGGGTTGATAGTTCACAAATTTCAATGTTCACAAAAACAAAAGTAACATTTGAAGACAAAGAAAGAAAAGTTGTAAATATGGTCATGTTTTTATTGTTTTCCTCTTCTAAATAATAGTTGAATTTCTCAGGTTGGAGAGTTGCATAAGATGTAACAATTTTAGTAGGACAAGTCGAACAATCAAGAAAACATGTAGATTGTATATTTGACCATTTTTATATTCTCCCTTAATAATGATATTGAATTGATTGAGTTAGTAAATTTAGCATCAGCATATGCAGAGGAAGTATATCTGATTAATGCATGTTAAGAAGAACAGTATTGTGTATACAATACTGTTGAATAGTCAATATAATCTAAACTTAGAATTTAAGCATAATTGATAATTAATTCAACTAGTTTTAGTTCAAAATCCTAAATATATGGATTAATAAATTGTAATATTAATGCTATGTTGCAAATAGCAAATTTTCTTTATATAATTTAATAGGTTTTATTGCTGTGTAATGTGCATGCACTGCCCTACGCGAAACTAGGTGTTAATAGTTTGACAAGGCATTGAAAAAATGATATATAAATATTCTGATTCGGGAACATTTTGTCCAAAGGTGCTTTAGCTAATGTATTTTTAGCTTTTGTGTAATGTTGGTAAAAAGCTTCAAATTTATTGTTATGATTATTAGTAAATTTCAGGATCTTAATATTGATAAACTGGTTAGTGTTCCACAATGAAAACAGCCTTAAATGTTCCTATCAAAAGTATTTTAACTGACGTATTTGCATTTGTTCACTTTCAAAATGGATGCCAATAAACATGCCACCAGTGAAGATAAATTAGAATGTGAAAAGAACTCAGAATCTTTTATTGGAAAGTGTGCAACAATATTTCCTAATCGACAAACATGCTGTTTTAGATATGTTCAACATTTACTAGATAACAAGGATTATACCAATTGTTCAGAATTCAGACAAGGGATAGAAATCGAAAATAGAAATAATAAGTCTAATCAATATCTACAAAACAGCAAAAATCAATGTGAAAATCACAGGGAGCCTGTGAATATGTATTGTTTAACACACAATATTGAAAATCTATGTGCTTTATGTTTGGATAACAAGCATGAGAATTGTAGAGTATTTTCAATGGAAAAATTTAAACAACATAAAGAAAAGTTAAATAGTATTCTGTGTGAAGAAGATGACTGTAAAACCGATATCATAAGCAAAATTAATGAACGTGAAAAAAAGGCAATGAAAGAATTACAAGATGAGTTTGAGATACTTAGAAAAATAGCCAGTAAAAATGAGCCAGAAAAAGAAAGTCAAATGTCTGGAAGAGATATGACTTGTAAAAGTAATTCGAACTTGAAGAAATGTAATTTGGAGGAAGTTAATAATAGATTACAGGATGTTTTTGCAGCACTTAAAAGCTCATCAGAGACTTTGAAGAATCTTGATTTAAAAGATTGTAACTTAGATGAAAACCAAAGTAAAACAATTGGAGATTTAATAGGCCATTGTTCCAAATTAGAAACAATAAATCTCTCCTGGAATACACATATTGGTAAAGGAATATCAACAATTTTTGAGGGACTTCAAACGTCGACAAATACTCTAAAGAATATTGATTTATGTAGGTGTGATTTAAAGAAAGAGCACGGTGTACTGCTCTTGCTGGCAAAATCTATGCGTTTGCAAGTTATAACAATACTGGTTCTACTCGAACCTTTAAACAAATGTTTAAATTAAAATGGTTTATTCGCAATAATAATACTTAAGCAAGTAACAATATGAGAGTTCAATAGCAGAGTAGATAGTTTGTAATAGCAGGTTGCCAAATTACCAAACTGTCTTCCAATGTTGAGGAGTAGATGGATGGTTCCAGTGGAGGTTGTTTCCAGATGATTTTCCCAGGTCCTTGGGTCCAGATGGAAGCTGCATGCCAAATGAGAATAATGAGGATTTATATACTTTGAGGTTTGTCTCTGACATCCAATCATCACTTTACAGTTGCCGAAATGTGTAGTTCATATTTATCTTTAGTAACAGGATGTTACAAGGTTCAACATTTAGGAAGGTTAATTGAATTATAACTTGGCCACACCCTAGGCAAGTTAATTAAATTATAACTTGGCCAAACCTTTATTGGTAATTAAAGATGAACCTTCAAGCTGACTAATCAGACTTATGTTTGGCCAATGTTATAGCATTTTCTTGCGTAGGTTTTAAGATGTACATGTATATGTTGCATAAAATAATAGAGTTCAAGCATGTAAAATATAACCAAAGTTGTACAACGGTATTATGCTTGGAAATTGCTTGCAGCATTTCTCCCAAATAGAAACAATAGACCTATGTAGGAATAAAGAGATGGGTGATGGTATATTGAGTATTTTCAAGGGACTCAAAGAGTCAGCAAAGACTTTGAAGAATCTTCATTTACAGGACTGTGTATTAAATGAAGCACAAAGTAATACGATTGGAAATATGCTAGAATATTTTTCTGGAATAGAAACATTAAATCTATCTTGGAATAGAGAGATGGGTAATGGTATATTGAGCATTTTCAAGGGACTCAAAAATTCATCAAATACTTTGAAGAATCTTAATTTATTTTGGTGTATTTCAAATGAAAAACAATGTATGGAGATTGGAAATTTGCTNACTTAACATGCATTAATCAGATATACTTCCTCTTATATGCTGATGCTAAAATTACTAACTTAATCAATTAAATTCATTGTTCAAGTAGAATATAAAATTGGTCAAATAAACAATTCACATGTTTTCTTGATTGTTGGACTAGTCCTATTAAAATTGTTACATCTTATGCAACTCTCCAACCTTCAAAATTCAACTATTATTTAGAAGAGAAAAATAATCAAAACATGAGCATATTTACAACTTTTCTTTGTCTTGAAGCTTCCTTTATTGATGTTTATAAAAAACTATTATTGAAAGAATGTTGAAGAAAGGATGTGACAGAAAACGTCCATGAAAGAAAACATCCATAAACCAAAACAGAATGTCCATAAACTGAAAGAAAATGTCCATGAACCAAAAGAAAACATAAAATTAAAATAAATTTCATTTAAGTGTAAATATATGTTGAAAAACAAATTAACAGAATGGTTATAAAAACTGGTAGAGATGAAAAAATCTTCAGGAAAAGAGATACAAAATGTCAACTTTCTTTTCTATTTTCACTCTCTTGAGGTAATATGAAATTTAAAATTTTTAAAGTTTTTGTTGTTTTCATTAATCTTTGTGATTAAAAAATTGTTGATTATTTTATTAATAATCAATCTAAACATAAATTTAGCAATTTTGTTTCTTAATGATTTTTTTTTTCAATGTTATTGTCATAATACTAATTGCTATATGAATAATGATAATAGTGATATCACCAATTAACTTATTAATTTTAATTTAGCACTTTTTCTGGAATATTTTAGAAAAAAATATTGAATAATGGACAATTGTTCTATTTGCAATGATAAATTTGTTGGTAGGCAAATAAAAGGCCAATGCTCATTGTGTCTGCATATTTGTCATATAAAATGTCTGCAAGGTTTGTCTTATCTGTTTTTGAAAAACACATATTTAATATTTTTTCTTATAGATTCATCAACAGAATCACCACTCTATTTGAGTTGTTTTAAAATAACTAAAATATCATGTTTGGTGATGTTAAAGAGAATTGATGATCCAGAAAAACAAAGGGAATGTGTTGTAAAGAATATTAACTCTATTGTAAAACCTAATGAGGAAAAAGAAAAAAAAATTGATTTTTTGGAAAAGAATATTGAGAACAATAACAAGATAAAGGAGGAAAAATTATATGTGGAAGAGAAAGGAGAGATTAGTCAAGGACAAAAAAAAGTACTGAAGAATTCACAGATGAATTGAGATTATCTTTATCTTGGAGTAGCAATGACATTTCAGATGAAAGTATGGTTGGCAAAGAAAATATCATTAATGGAAGTGACATTGAATATGATAATGAAATTGAAGTTGAAAATTTTGAAACAATTCAAAATGCACATATAGAATCTGCAAAATTGAGGAAGAATCTTTTGAAGTGAACATCTGCCAAAGAAAATTCTTCTGATGATTTTCATTTTAAAATTCTGCCACATGGAAGTCAAAAAGGCAAAGACTTACTGTTTCACAAAGGTTTTTCATATACTATTAAATGAAAAACAAAAACAACTACTGTATGGACTTGTTCTGTCAGAAGAAAAAAAAGAAAATGTAAAGCAAGCATCAATCAAAAAGGAAGCAATTTTGCAATTGGGACAAACATTCATTGTCATTCACCAATAAAAAATTTAAAAACCAGGATTCGTATAAGAAATGAAATCAAAGACAATTGTTCTAGTGATATCAATTCTTCAGGTAAAAGAATTGCTGTAAATGTTCTGGTCAAGTATTCTAGTGCTTCAAACTTATCAAATATAATTAATTGTAAAGAAGTGGCAAATTGGAATAGAAGGAAGAACAGGCCTATTGTACCCAATGATAAAAACTTTGAGCTGAATATGATATTCATTCCTAGTAGATAGTTCGTAATAGCAGGTTGCAAAATTACCAAACTGTCTTCCAATGTTGAGGAGTAGATGGATGGTTCCAGTAGAGGTTGTTTCCAGGTTATCTTCCCAGGTCCTTGGGTCCAGATGGAAGCTGCATGCTGAATGAGAAAAATGAAGATTTATATACTCTGAGGTTTGCCTCTGACATCCAATCATCACTTTACAGTTGCCGAAATGTGTAGTTCATATTTATGTTTAGTAAGAGGATGTTACAAGGTTGAACATTTAGGAAGGTTAATTGAATTATAACTTGGCCACACCCTAGGCAAGTTAATTAAATTATAACTTGGTCAAACCTTTATTGGTAATTAAAGATGAGCCTTGAAGCTGACTAATCAGACTTATGTTTGGCCAATGTTATAGCATTTTCTTAAGATGTACATGTATAAGTTGCATAAAATAGTAGAGTTCAAGCATGTTAAATATAACCAAGGTTGTACATTATAATAAAGATTTAGTAATTTTTGTTAAATTATAGATGAAAAGCAAACTACAAATTCTGCCTACATTAGTTCATTTGTGTACTTTGTTGTATTGTAATTGTAGGAATTTCTGGTTCGTCACAACTGTAATCGTCCTTTCCAATCATTTACCAACTTGCCAAAGTACTGGTCCAAATAGAACCTTTAAAGTTTGTCCACAAATAGTCTAACAAAGGCAATTTCGGTAGAAATTGATCAACAAAACACCAGTATTTCGTCCAAAGAATATGTATTGAGTAAAATGAGCTTCTAGTTCTAAACAAGCTAGTTTAAACAACTAGCTGATGGTTAGAAAACTGAACTATCAACTGTTAATTTCGTAGGGTTTATATACTCTTTTAAGGGTTGATAGTTCACAAATTTCAATGTTCACAAAAACAAAAGTAACATTTGAAGACAAAGAAAAGTTCTAAATATGGTCATGTTTTTATTGTTTTCCTCTTCTAAATAATAGTTGAATTTCGAAGGTTGGAGAGTTGCATAAGATGTAACAATTTTAGTAGGACAAGTCCAACAATCAAGAAAACATGTAGATTGTATATTTGACCGTTTTTATATTCTACCTTAATAATGATATTCAATTGATTGAGTTAGTAAATTTAGCATGAGCATATAAGGAGGAAGTATATCTGATTAATGCATGTTAACAAGAACAGTATTGTGTATACAATACTGTTGAATAGTGAATATAATCTAAACTTAGAATTTAAGCATAATTGATAATTAATTCAACTAGTTTTAGTTCGAAATCATAAATTTATGGATTAATAAATTGTAATATTAATGCTAGGTTGCAAATAGCAAATATTCTTTATATAATTCAATAGGTTTTATTACTGCATAACGTGTATGCACTGCCCTATGCGAAACTAGGTCACTACTGCTTATCTTTATCAGTGCTATCTGCATAGTACAATACTGGTTCAATACTACTTCTCTATTGTAGAATATAGCTGACGAATGTATGTGTACAATTTGAAACCTGTTTTTTTTTTAAATGTAGATTTAATTCAAGAAATTTCTAAATCAATGCTTAACAATAGCATTGAGTTCGCTTGAGTCACTATACTATCATCTTGATGAACATCAATACAGTCAGTTTCCTTTACCTTTATAAATACTCTATATTAGGAGCCTTCTAAAAATTCAAAAAAAAATGAATAGAATTAGGCCTAATAGCCATGTGATTTTACCACATGACAATGCCAGATCAGATATCAGTCTATAAACTCCCCAAAATCATCAGAATGATGATGAATTGAAAAAAGGAGTAATGGCACTTTTTAGGTGCAAACTGCCTGAATACTTTGCCAAAGGAATTGATATGATTCCTGCCAGGTGGCAAACTTGCATTGACAATAATTGGGAATACAGAGCTAAATAGACGGGGCCAACAGAAAATGTCCCCAAGTGAGATATTTGAAATATCATTTCGGATTGAACAATGTTTAGGAGGAACAAAGTAGCTACTGTTTTTTGTAGTTAGGGGAGTTCCATCTAAGGGTTAAGGGTAATCAAAAAGCTTAGGGAGAGACAAGAGCCAGGCTAGGGTTAGAGTTAAACCATACATTTTGAAATGTTTTCTGTTGCAACCAATTAGACATACTTATGACATAATTAAAGATTTATGAACAAGCATTTTGTGAATTTTTTTAAATTAAGTTTATTTTTCAATAGTCCCTTTCATAGTCTACACTTTTAGACTTACCAAATAGAAGACAAGTGTAGACTAGCATTTTGTCCTAAAATAGTATTGTGACTCAAGTGAACTCAATGCTATTGTTAACCATTGATTCAGAAATTTCTTGAATTAAATCTTCTTTTAAAAAAAAACAGGTTTCAAATGAACTAATGTAGGCAGAATTTGTAGTTTGCTTTTCATCTATAATTTAACAAAAATTACTAAAATCTTTATTATAACAAAAACAAATTCTTTAAGTAGTTTTCTCCTGAAAACTCCTTTAAAGCTCTGTATAAAACTCACTTCGATATCCTCACGCTTAAAACTTAGTCACGAAGAGTAAGTAAAATCCAGAGCATTTTTTATAGTCTTTGAACATCATATCCTTACATTTTAACAATGATTGTATTATACTTTTTTAGTCGTGTCAAAAATTCAGTTTTCCACTTAATTTTACAATCTTGTCCTGGAAAGAGGAGAATTCAGGTCATTTTTAACTTGAAAAAACTTAAAATTCACCCTATTTAGGGTATATATATATATCATTACATATGAATGACTTTGTAACTTTTTTTGAAAGTCACCTTCAGAAGTGAGACATGTCTATTATATAGTATCTTTTTATTTAATGGGAGAGATCTAGTTTAAAAAAATGCGTGATATTGGATTAGGCTTTCTCGACATCACTTGAATATGAACAATTAAAACTTTGCTCTAGTTTAACATTATAGGTAAATAATTTGTTTAATAAAAGTTTGTTATACGCCTCATTTCACAAGAGAACTTTATATAAGCATCAAATTCATGCTACATTCTCAAAACAGAAAAAATGGAGAACAGTCATTTTAAAGGAGAAAATGCTGCTAAGAACTACAGTAGTTTTCGGCCATCCTATCCAGAATCTTTGAGTAAAAGTATTCTTGAATTTTTGGATGAAAAAGTTGATATATTTTTTGTCTCTTAATTTTCTTAAGCATTTTTTTTATATAAAGAAACTTTTTTCTCTTAAAAGCTTCCAAAAGATTTACCAAGGAAATTAGAATTAGATGTTGGATGTGGATCTGGGCAAAGTGTAGGATGTGTTGCTCCATTTTTTGAAAAAGTTATTGGTATTGATGTCAGTGAAGATCAGATATTAAAGGGAAGGGAAAATAACGTTTTCAAAAATGTTGAATATGTGTAAGTTGAAGACAAAATATAGTCATGTCTTTAAAAAATTTATTTAAATAATAATAATACCATATAGAGTTGGAACTTTTAAGGAATTACCTGCTGAAGACAATTCGGTTTCATTAGTAATTTGCGGAACCACCATTCATTGGTTTAATCCAATTGAAGAGTTTTATGCAGAAGTTAAAAGAGTTCTTGTACCAGGTGGTTGCCTAGCAATATTTGCCTACTCTAAATCTTTTATAACTGGATTGCCCAAACCCTTGAATCATCATCTAAACTTATTTTTTACCAATGTAAGAAAGATTTATAGACATTATTTTTCATTATATAACAATTTAAAAGGATCTTTTTTTAAATAGGTTTTTAATAAAATAGCTTATGAAGCTCCAAAAGAAATTAAGATTCTTTTTGACAACTATCACAATCTTGAAATGCCATTTGAAGATGTAACAAAGTATTTTTATATAGCATTTACTTCAGCATTGCTAATTCATTTCTTTTCTTATAGAGATAATTCAGTAATGATGACTAAAGAATTGACTTTTGATAAATTTGCTGGTTTTTACAAAACTAAAACTTTATATAAGGCATACAAAGATAAATATCATTCAGATACATTAGAAGAAAACAGAACTTTGTAAGTTTAGAATCAAACAACTAATGAAAAAAGATAATTTGTTTTGTTACATGTTCTATATAGACTTGAAGAAATACAGAATGATAAGCACTTCAGTAATGACACAACTTTTGAGGTCACATGGCCGATTTCCACTATTTATGGGAGAAAATGTAAAGGTTAAATGATTCCTTTAAATTCTCTAACGTTTTTTTGGATGTCATTAAAAAAAACATACAGTTTTGGTGTTGTTACCCTTACTGATAAACCAATAATGGATTTTATTCCAAATGTTTCTTGCTGCTAACCTTCCTAAATATAAATCAACTGTTTTAATAATTGTCTTAACACATTTTCAATCAAATATCTTATAAAAAGAATAACCCTCATGTGAGTTATCAATGACTTTTTATCTTGAAAATAAAATTGGAAATTTTTTTACCAATCCTGTAGGTCACTAGATTTTTTAAGCATTCTATATAAATCTAAATAAGGATATAGGATTTCTAAAATCTAGTGACCTACAGGACATGAACTATTACTTGATAAGCTAACCTTTGATAAAAGCAAAAATTAGCCCTAACTTGTCTAGACAAGAAGAAAAGTTTAACATGTATTGCAATATGATCATTGTAATACACGCTTTTGAATATAACTGTTTATAAAACCCTAACTCTGAAAACTGACCTAGTGACTGTTTCATTTTTTTTCTGGGACACTTTTTTTTGCATCAGAACATTGAACAAAATATTTGGCACTGGGTGATTGAGAATTATTGGAGATTTCAATTCCATTGCATATCTTTTCTAAGATGAATAGGCTGTCCCTATAGTCAGTAGATGTTAAAGGATTTGGAACTGGTTCTTCTACCCTTTTACATAGAAAATTCTGGTCTATTAAAGAATTTCCCACAATGAGATCAAATTTACAAATTATAACACCCGATAGAAAAAACTGGGAATGATATGAAAAATAATAACAGTCTATGCCTTGTGCTAGGCACAATTAACTTAAATATACAATTTTCCCAATTAACAAACATACACTTGATATTGAATAAATATCTCCAAGATCAACAGCCCATCACGAATAATCGTTAGGATTAGAATTAGGGCAAATTAGAAAAATCAATTGTACAAAAATCATCAATATCCTCAACAGATTCTCTCTTGTCACTTTCAAAAAGATAAAAGCAAGATTCTTGCAGGAGAAACGCATTATTGTGTTTACATGCTGTTTTTCAAAGTAAAAAGAATTTTAAATAATCATCAAAAAAAGAAGTAGTTTTTATATCATAAATACTTTGCCGAGCATTTTGCTCACACTTCACCAGAGGATAAAATTGACTAAAAGAAAATATATCATAAAATTTCTAAGTGTATGTGAAAATCATATATAAATAGACAGATGAAAAAGCAAAAATTAAAATACAAACAGAGCTTTTATAACTTGTACTTTATGATTTTCCTCAATTCTAAAAGTTTATGAGAGAGAGAAGGATAGGGAAGGAAATAATTGATATAGATACAAACAATTGAACCTCATTTATAAACATCAGTTTTTTTCAAATTGCTCTTTTACATCTAAAACATAGATGAAATTTTTAAATAGTTTGATTGTTTTCTATTTGTAAAAAGAAAACTACCTCTAATACAAATGTTAGATATACTAAACATATTTTCATAACCCATTGTTGAACATATATCATTGTTTTGAAAATTTTTAGAAGTTGTATACAAAACTGAAAATATTTCATTATCAAGTAATTGTATTACATTTTAATTTCCAAAAATTGAAAATTGATTTTCTTTCAAAGGTGAGATAAAATATTTAATCTTATTAAAGATTGAATAAGTGATATAGATTTCAATTGGAAGATAAAGATGATTAATTAACAGAATAACTATAATTTGAATATAGTTGAATAACATCCTTAAATTTGTCTTTCTTTTTTATTAATAGTCCATTGCTGAAAATATCAGTCATTTGTCTTGTCATTTTCTTTTCAAGTTTCATTTTCACTTTTAAATTAACTTTAATTCATTTTAGAATAAAGAAATAATTAATTGGTAAAAAAAGAAAAAAAAAGATAATTTCTATTCATAGCAATATTGTATATACTGTATATTTTTAAATATTCCGTACATAACTTAAATTTCAATTTGCGTCAATAAAATTGTTGATTACAATATTTTTAATAGAAAATATTAATTTATCTAATGGAATTTTGTGAAAATTAATGTTACTGTACTGCTCCTGCTTGGCCAATTTATGTGTTTGCAAGTTACAAAAGTACTGATCTACTCAAATGTATAATTCAGATGATTTATTTATAATAAAATACTTAAGAAAGTAACAATATGAAAGTTCAATAGCAGAGTAGACAGTTTGTAAAAGTAGGTTGCAAAAATACCAAACTACCATATAACATTGAAAATTAGACAGACTGTTCAAGCTGCGGTTGTTTCCAGATGATCTTCTCAGATGATTAGATTGAGATACGATGATTTGAATAAAACAGTGAAGGTTTATATACTGTGAGGCTCTCGTCTAGTTTCCAATCATCACCTTGCAGTTGATAAAGTGTCCAGTTCATGTTCTGCAGTAGCATAGGATTTAGAAGGGTTAATTCACTTAAAACTTGGCCAAATTTTTACTGGTAATGAAAGTGGAACTTTTAGGATGACTAATTGAAATATAATTTGGCTGAATGACATTGTCTTTTCTTACATAGGCTTTTGAGTTTACGATTTATTTCCCCAACAGAAATTTTGATATATCTATTTTAAAAAAATCCAATTTGGACATCCGAGTTGTATGATTCATTTTTTCAAATTTTTTCTACATCTTTTGAATATTTACTCCACCATGGGATAAAGAAAGATATCAATAATCCAGAATACAGTAGGCAATCAGTTTACAAGAACAAAATCAAATTCAGTTTGATAACATAGTAACAGTTGCAGAAAAAAATGCCCAAGTATCTAACCAATCAAGAAAATTTTTAATCATTGGTACTACCACCATGAAAAAACACTCTACATTTTCTTGCAAAACATTAGTTTGAGCATTGAAGTAGCCATTTGTCTCTTTTGTAATTTTCCACAACATTAGAAAAAAGACGAAACAGAAACAAAGAGTAGTCACTAACTACTAATGATACCACAGATGAGACCAAAGATAACTCACAAAAAGTGAACCTAACCTGTAGATAATTTATTCCCTCACAGCTCAAACTGTAAAATAACTCTTCAGTTTTCCAATGTCATAGCCAATGAATGAATATTTAATATTTTATTCAAGAGGAAACCATTAAATTAGTATTTTTAGAAGAACAACAAAAGCAATAGGAAAATAGAGATTGAAATTCTTTTCTAAATGAACTTAAATTAGTAAAATAAACAAAAAAATTAATGGTGCCATTGATATAGATAATATGATAAAACATGGACTCTTTTATTGAAAAAATTCTTGTAATTGTTAAGAGTATAGGACAAGTAAAAATGAAATATAACATCACAAGATAAAAACAAACCAATACCTGTTTTGCTGTTCTCTTATGTCTTTTTGTATTATTTGGGTTTGAATTGTTAAAAATTGCGTTATTTTGCCTTTTTAAATAATAAAACATTATTGAATACATTGTAATTGTAATAATCAGTAAAATTAGGATCAAGATCACTGAAATGTATAAAATAATCTTTCCAAATGAATTGAAGATTGATGGTGAATAACAAAGATACTTTCCTCCAATTGATTCATTATCTATTGAATAACATACTGTTAATACTCCAATGACAAAAGTTAATAGAAATGTTATCAGCTTCCATTTTGTTTTGCTAATTTTTAAAAACGGCTTCACAACTGCTAAAAATCTCTCTAGAGAAACTAATATTAGCAAACTAGCTGATGTCCATGGAAAAATGTTGGAAAATATTATTGAAAGGCTGCAAATTATCGGTGTTTTTATCGGTAAAATATGATTTTGAATTTCCCTATGATATATTAAAGGTATGGAAATTACACAGGTGAATAGATCAATCCATGCAAGATATTGAAAGAGAAATTCATTGTGATAAAATTTACATTTTTTTTTTGGATTCTGAAATAATATTATACTAATAGCATTTCCAAGTGTTCCAATGATCATAAATAGGCCATATAGAGATGATAAAATAATGAATACTCTTATATCTGTTATTCTAAAAAATGTATTGCTAATTGCAGCTTGTTCACTATATGAAATTTCAAATGTTCCATTCATATTGTTCAATCTTTTCTTTAATTTTTGGCCATTTTGTTGGGATATTGCAATTTTTCAATATAATTATTTAGTTTCCTTATTTATATATATATATACAGTATATATATATATATATATAACTAATTACAGGCTTTGTAACTTGAACCAACTATTACTTAATGGTTATGGTGTTGGTTTTATTACAGGCTTGTTTATAGAATTTTCGCTGAAATTTTATCCCCTGCTTGAAGAGACTTGTAAATAAGTTCCAGATTATATTATTACAATACTCTACTCTTCTTACACCTACTAATTGGAATTGCTGGATTTTTGAAGGAAGTATTTTCTTATAAGGCAAGCTTATTAATCTATACACTTCGTATTCATATTTAGAGATCACATAATAAATTTTTCTTTATTTATAAGCAAACATAAATGAACAATAGAAAAGGTCACTTTAAAGTTGCCAGTTAGTTGAACAAAAAATATATATCATACGAAAAATATTCATCTGAGACTGTATCTTGAAATATTTAATTTTGGATATTTGTTAAAAGTGTGACAACACAGCAAGATATTCTTGAATATTTTATTCTATTAGCTAAAATATATGAATACTATTTAAAGGTCATTCAAACTGAAAATATCATGCTACTGGTGTTATTTATTTCAGTGGTTTTTGCCAATTACTTGTAAATTTCAATGTAGATTGGAAATAACTTCTTACCAACAATATCAATCTGAACTTTACCTTTTACGCTTGAACATTTAAAGAATTGTTTTATGAAAAAATATTCAAGTTCTCCAACATTTTCAACACTTGAGCAAATATTTTTTCTAGTTGTATTCTGTTGTAAATCACTCCAAATAATTATTTGATCATCAGTAAAATTACCATCAATTAAGATATATAAATCATTTACTGGCTGATTATAATCTACAAGATTAATAGATTCAGTAAAGAAGTCCTTCTTTACATTGCACAATTCATGATTTTCAACTGAAAAATAGAAAACAATGAAATTGATCTTTGTTATAATAAATATTTCAACAAATTCTAACTTTTTTTGGAAATGAATGAATTTATATAAAAGAATATTTTATATATTGAATCAGAATTCGAAAATAATTTAAAGTATTTTGCCAATGTAAGGTCAAATTCTTTACAAATTATATGATCCTGTAAAAATTTTCCAGTTAGATTAACAACTGTCACATTCTGCCAAAATAGATTCTCAATTTCAAGTATGGTACCAAATTTAAATGATCCACCATTGTCCACTGTAATTGATATGTAGTTAAAAATACAAATAGGCCTATAAAATAGATAATAAATGAACAAACATGATAAACAAACAGCGTTAACGTATAAAAGCTTTGTTCGAATTTCAATGAAACTATTTTTTTGAATTTGAAAAGGATTATCAAAGAATGATGAAAATTTCCAAATTGGTGTGAATTGTTCAAAAGTTAATGGCAAATTATTAATTTGAATATTTTCAATAACATTTTCGTATCGATGAGATGAAACTGTTGTGTTTTTTGTTCCGGAAGTGGAAAAGAACAGAAAAAAAGAGAATAATTAATATTCATTATAATAAAAATGTATTTTAAACTTTAGTTATTACCGTGATGACTTGTTGTTTTTGTTAATTTACCATATAATATGAGTTCTGTTACCACCAATATTAATTGAGAATTGTCATTAACGTATTGCTGAATTAGGAAATATTTTCCTGAATATATTGGGTCACACCACCAAACTTGAGCTCCCAGGTAAGGCTTATACTGAGGTTGTTGGTTATAAAAGCAAAAGTTACTATCAGCATTAAAAGAGGTTTCGGGTAATAATTTTACAGATCCATAGATATTTCTATAATAATAATCTATAAGAATTTATAATGAAAAAACTGGTATTAAATTGTTATATAAGTGTTCAAAGAGTTTACTTGTATCGCGTGCATGAATGAAAAACACTCCATGAAAATCGTATAGATTGTTAAAACTTAATAAGAGAAAAGGTGACATATAACGTCCAGCACTATGGCCTCTGGTATGATATGCCGTCATAAAATTTCCATCTGTAGCGCCCTCTTTAGCCATTATTCCATAATGTTTTCCTCCAACTAATTGTACATTAGTATTGTTTAAGAGGTGAAAATCTGTGTAATAAACATAATATTGATGTGTATATTTTTTTTACTATTCTTTTACCTCTCTTTTTGACAAGAGTTCCTTTCACATCAATATCGCACAGCAATATATCAGTTCCCATTGTATAAGATTTCAAGAAAAGAAATGATCCTACACTCTCATCTGAACACTTAAAACACTGATAATCATTTAGCGATAGGGGATTTACAACAATATCTTCTACCCGTTGACATAAAGCATTTTGTTCTGTAAGGCTATTTCCCAAAATAATATCAAAATTTGAAATTTCTGGACCTTGCATAAAAAAAATTTGTCTGTCACTACTTTAGAGTATTTTGAAAATATTTCCATTTATACAAAAAACATTACCATTTTTTTCAGTTAGTAAACAGACATTAGAAACTGAATAAATATCACCAAGATCAACAACCCACCATGAATATTCATTAGTTTTAACATCTGTCAAGGAACAGTAGGAGGTATTCTATAAAAAGACAAAAAAAAGAAACAACATATTTTCACATCAAAATAACTAATCAATTAGTTACTTGACTATTCTTAGTAATCTCTATAGTTGAATCTGTTGCAAAAGTTGCAAAATTAGAATATTCTTTAGATCCATTTGTAGAACTCTGAAAAGCCATTTTTCCCCTTGCAAGATTTATACTAAATATTTCTGGTATAGCTAAAACTGTAGGGAAGTTTTTGTAACCTATATTTAAAAAAATAAAACCTACATACCAAAAGTTATACAAGTTAATGCCAACATTTCTATTTTCTCTATATTGTTCTTTGAACACACTTGAACGATAAATGAATGAAACATAATTACAAAATATTTTTCATTAGAACATTGAACACTTTTCTTTTTTTTGAAAAGTACCTCATTAATTTTCATAACAAAGACATAATTGATATATAAGAAAGATACAAAAGGCTAATTATAGCCTAGATATAATTAATTCATTAGAACAAATGTTTTTCAAATGTCAATCCACTTAATAATTCCGATGGCTTGCAGACTGTAATTCATAATTTGAAAATTGTAGTCGACATGTCTATAGCAAAATGACAGTAAACAAATTAAATTTTCATTTTCATTTTGCCTTTTTTTTGAAAACACATTCTAATACCAGTTTACTTTTAGACTCACTAAAGGACAAAGTTGTATTTTTCACAATGAAAATTGGCATAATTTACATGAATCTTAATATAAGAGTTAGATACTTTGAAGTATTATCAAAAGTATTTTCATTGTATACAAAGAAAGGCCTGGAGAAATGCATTTCCTTTTATATATTTGACAAAGCTTGGGTTCAATTGGTCAATTGGTCAGGATTGCAAAGTTGAAATGTGACAGTCTCATAATTCACATGTAACAAAAATATGAAAGACTGTTATATAACACATAGAAAATAAAATTTTTAGATTAAGGCCATGTGGCCAACGTATGCCACTGCAAAACAAGCCTGCATCTTCAGCATATGGTATTGAATAAGATGTAACAACTTTGACATGTATCTTATCCATGTTCTTTGTTCCTTTGTTAATTGCATAATGGCTCCATCTAATATGAGCAAAGAATCTATTTCCTATGAAATAAAATTATTTTATAGTTCAAGAAGCTAACTCTACGACATAAAAGTCTTTCTAAAGTTCCACCATTATAATCAATGAAATAGAAGTTAGTAAAATTTATTGATATAGTTGTTTTTATCTGTAATTCTGCCAATAATTGAATGGTTTTCAGTTGATTTTAATGTTTCTGATAAATTTTCAAAGCTCACTAAAAGATTCTTAAAAGATTCTTCATCTATTTATTTAAAATTGAAATTATTTTTATTTATTAACTTATCATGTTTTAAGAAATTATGTACTATCATCCTGCTTTCCAATTAAAACACTTTTTGCATACAATGTCCCTTTACAATCAATTCTAATAAATGGTGTACAACTTTGGTTATATTTTACATGCTTGAACTCTATTATTTTATGCAACATATACATGTACATCTTAAAACCTACGCAAGAAAATGCTATAACATTGGCCAAACATAAGTCTGATTAGTCAGCTTGAAGGTTCATCTTTAATTACCAATAAAGGTTTGGCCAAGTTATAATTTAATTAACTTGCCTAGGGTGTGGCCAAGTTATAATTCAATTAACCTTCCTAAATGTTGAACCTTGTAACATCCTGTTACTAAAGATAAATATGAACTACACATTTCGGCAACTGTAAAGTGATGATTGGATGTCAGAGACAAACCTCAAAGTATATAAATCCTCATTATTCTCATTTGGCATGCAGCTTCCATCTGGACCCAAGGACCTGGGAAAATCATCTGGAAACAACCTCCACTGGAACCATCCATCTACTCCTCAACATTGGAAGACAGTTTGGTAATTTGGCAACCTGCTATTACAAACTATCTACTCTGCTATTGAACTCTCATATTGTTACTTGCTTAAGTATTATTATTGCGAATAAACCATTTTAATTTAAACATTTGTTTAAAGGTTCGAGTAGAACCAGTATTGTTATAACTTGCAAACGCATAGATTTTGCCAGCAAGAGCAGTACAAATTTGGCGCAGTCGACAGGATATTCTTTTGGTTTATTCAAAAGTTTTGAGAAAGTAAATATGGCAGAAGGAGGAAATGGAAACGCCACTGGGGCAGTTACAGACTCTAACCCTTCAACCCCAGCAACTCCAACAATTACAATTCAGCCAGCAGGAATGTCAGAAAGGCAACAAAGACTAATTGAAGACTATGATAGATTGGTGAGTGAAATGAAAAGAAATCGAATCACAATTCCAACAGATCATGGAGATGGAACACATCACCCAGCACAGAACCCAAATGTTGATATCACAACAGTAATTCAAGCATTAAGGGCTGCTTGGGACCGCCCTCAAAGAACTATTCTCAAGTTGTATGATGGAAGCAAGGAGTGTTCAAAATTCAAAGAAGACTTTAATCAGGCATGTTATGCTTATGGTTGGATAGGAGAAGATGTTGTGAAAGCAAATCTTTTAGATTATTTAACTGGTCCTGCAAAGGATTTGGTGTTGGCTCTGGATGGAGAGCCTACTGTGAAGGAAATATGGAAAGCCCTCCATGACGAATTTGATCTAGATCCTTTGGAGTATCAGGAGAAATTGCTTAACTTAAAGCAAATGAATGGCGAAAGTGTGGTTCAGTTTGTTAATAGAGCAAAGAAATTGATAAAGAGGTTTTCTCCACCTAGACCAATGGAACCACAATTGCTTGCAACTATGAAAGAAATAAAACTGATGGAAGTTTTACAAAGAGGATTACAACAGGATATTCTACATTTAGTGTACACCTTACATCCTAAATGTCAAACATTGGCAGAACTATATGAGGCTGCTAAGCAAGCAGAAACTTCATTAAAACTAACTCAAAGAAAACCGATCACAATGGTGTCAAAATTGGAAACTCAACAAAGAAAAGAGACCAAAAAGACCCAGGTAATCAGAAAAGATGCTTCTACAGAAACCCCAAATTTCTGGAATAGAAAGCATGTACCTGACAACAAAAATGCTACTAAAGAAAAGTTTTCAAGCCAAAAAGTCCAAAAGTATGCACCAACTACAACAAATAGGTATTATAAGAAAAATCAACCAGCAAAGACAATACTGAAAGAGGAACCTAAGCTACAAAAATTAGAAACATTAGACAATGAAAGCATGTCAGAAAACGATGAAGTTCAAGATATTCTCTGTTTTTCAGATAGTGACGAATCCACTTGTCAGCTGTTACAAAGCAAACAATCTGAGCGAAATGCTTCAACATTTATTGGACAATTTGAAACTAATACAGGTTTTAAGTTTGATGCCTTGATAGACTCTGGTAGTGACAGATCTTTCATTTCAAAAAAGGTATTAAGACAAGTTCAAGGAAAAGCATCCTTCCCAGAACAAACTGTGAAAAATGCTAGAGATGCTTCAGGAAATAGCATCGAGATATGTGGAGAAATCATTCTCAGACTTTATTTTAATGAAAAGATTATTAAACAACGCTTTCTGATCAACAAAATCATTACACAACAATGTATTATTGGGTGTGACTTTCTACAACAAAATGGAGCTACCCTTGACTTTGGCAAGAGACAGATTATACTCCAGCCAGGTACAGAAAAGAATTACCCTGTTGGAACACAACACTTATCTTTCAAAGGGTTTTACCCAGTTCCTCTTATTATGAAAAAGAATGAGAGTCAAATACATACCCTTCAGACAACAATTGAACAAGAAAATCCCGAGATGAAGAACAAAGTTACCCAAATTCTGGCAAAATATAAAGAAACTATTGCAGAAGACAGATTTGATATTGGCAATCCAGAGGTACCACCCTTGGAAATAACTCTTGAACCAGGTTCAACACCATATAGACAAAGGCCATATAGAATGCCTCCTCAAAAACAAGAAGAATGTAAGCAACAGATAGCTGAATTGGTAAAAAGCAAAGTTATTCAACCAAGCAAGAGCAATTGGGCTTCACCAATTGTTTTCGTAAGAAAGAAGGAAGGTAGTTACGAATGTGTGTAGATTATAGAAAACTAAACAAAATGACAGTTAAAAACAAGTATCCACTGCCAAATCAAGATGATCTTTTTGACCATTTGGGAGGAGGAAATAAATTCTTTTCTACAATGGATTTGACAAGTGCATACCACCACATTAACATCAAGAAAGAAGATAGGTCTAAAACAGCATTTATTACACCTTTGGCTTGTTTGAATTTATTAAGATGCCTTTTGGATTAACCAATGCCCCTCCTCATTTTAGTTATGTAATGAATTCATTTGTGCTAAAGGATGTAAAGCATTTGTGCCTAAACTACCTTGATGACATAATAATATTTACCAAGTTGCTGGACCAACATTGGGAAGCATTGGAGACCATTCTTCAACAGATTCAAAAGTACAATTTTAAGATTAAACTAAGTAAATGTGTGTTTTTGAAAGAACAAGTTCAATTCTTGGGACACATTGTATCAGAAAAGGGGATTGAAAACAGATAAGTCCAAGACAGATAAATTATATAATTTACAGCCACCAGTGTTTGCAAATTCACTACTAAGCTTTGTTGCATTTTGTGGCTATTACAGAAAATTTATACAAGATTTTGCAAGAGTAGCTAAACCTCTGTATATGTTAATGAAACTACATGGGAAAAAGGATAAATTGCAATGGACTGAGGAAGCCAAGCAATCATTTTTCAAGTTTAGAGATGCAGTAGTTAACCCTCCTGTATTACAACTACCTGATTTTGCTAAAGATTTTCACTTAACAACAGATGCATCGAATGTAGCTGTAGGAGGAGTTCTTGAACAAGTTTATGTAGATGAGAATGGGAAGAAAACAATGAAACCCATTGCCTACGCTTCAAAACAATTCAACAATAATCAAATGAAATATGCAGCCTATCAAAAGGAAGCATTTGGGGTTTACTGGGTTGTAAAGAAATTTTTACATTACTTCAAGACAAGCCATTCTTTTTATATACTGACCATCAGAGTCTAGTACAAACATTTAAGCAAAACAAATTGAATGTCAGCACAGCAAAATGGGTCATGGCTTTAATGGATTTAAAATTTACAATTAACTATGTGACAGGACGAAAAAATAGAGCAGATGCATTAACAAGATTAGAAGAATATACACCCCAAGGAAAGTAACATTTGAAGAGCTAATTCATGGAAAGATCAAAAAGGAGAATTCTCCCTCTATTTCAGTTAAAATGGAACAGTATGAACATACACCAGAGTTAACTTTTGTAGCTACCAGTGATAACAGTGAAGAGAAAATTGATTTGTCTTCTGTTGACTTACAGTCAGAGCAAGAAAAAGATGTGAATTTTAAAATCAATTAAAGAATATTTAACATTGGATGGTCAGCTACCTATTCCTTTTTTTGGAACTTTTACACCTTTCATAATGGAGATGTTTGTTCACAAGGAAATGATCTGGATTATCCTTGAAGAAAGAAACATTCTGGTTTTACCTGACCATTTGATGCTAACTCTGCTCCCTAAATTCCATAAAAATAAAATTCACAATCACCATGGACCCAGAATGACATTACAAATAATTACAAAGACCTTTTGGCACCCAAAATTAAAGATTATGATTGAGAATTCAATAAAGGATTGCACTTTGTGTGAACAAATGAATGGTAGGAGTAGAGTATACCCTTGGTAGAAACCTTTCACCCTGCATCACCAATGGAGTTGGTAGCCATGGATATAATGGGACCCTTACCCATGGTTAAGTCATACAGATTCATACTTGTGATAGTGGATCATTTCAGTAGATACACAGTTTTATATGCACTCAAACAGCAAACCAGTAAAGAAATTGCAAACCTTCTTTTCAACAGATTTTTTCCCATTTTTGGAATTCCAAAACAAATGTTGACAGATCAAGGAAGAAACTTTGTTGGTAAAGCTTTTAAAGAGTTTATGAAGGTATTAGGTATTGAGAAAAATCCAAACAACAGCTTATAGAAGCCAGAGCAATGGACTAGTTGAACGAAGAAATAGAGAAGTGAGGAAGGAAATCAATAAATTAGTGGTGGAAGAAAATCAGCATAACTGGGTTGCAAACCTACCCTTGATTCAAGCATTTTTGAATCAATCACCTGTAGGAAGTACAAGACTACCACCCCAGGAACTTCTTTTTGGCACCAGCACAAGAACACTGATTGATGTAACAATGCATACTACCTCTCCTGAAACAAATGTACTATTTGTATTCAATCACCAGCAGCAATTAGTACAGTTAAGAGCTACAGCCTTCTGTAAATCCATCATGGCAAAAGAACAATATAGGGAAAGAAAGAATAGAAATCTCAATCTTCCAAAATATTTTGAGGTTGATGATGAAGTATTCTTAAGAAATGATGCTGCAAGAATTGCAATAACAAAAATCCCTTCTTTAAAATGGTTAGGCCCATACCGAATAACAAAAGTCAATCATCAAAAGTGGATATATGAAATACAAATGGATGATAATACATGCAAGTTGGTACATGGTAGCAGATTAAGACTAGCCAATGAATCTAATAAGTTGGAAACAGGGAAAGAAGCAACAACAATCTTTCACCTTGTGGAGAAGGAAATAACACACCTCCAATATCTTTCTCAGGTAGAAGGAAGAAATGACTTCCAATTCCGTTTGAAGAATCAAAAAGGCCAAGAAGTCATTGCCTTGTGTGACACAGGAGCATTGAGATCCTTTATTACTGAAAAAGAAATCAAGTTAATGGATGTTACAATTATGGATAAAGAAACAATTGGCTTACCAATTATAACTTCAGCTGATGGGAAAGCTTTAAAGCAAAAAGGAAGCGTAAAGCTGAATATCCAATTTGCTGGAGAAAGTATGGAACAAGAATTTATAGTTATGGAAAATCTAGACATAGCAATAATACTTGGTTGTGATTTCCTACAAACTGTGGGAGCAAACCTCAATTTTGAAGCTAAACAGTGTTCTCTCAAATTTGATAGAAGGAAAGGGAACCTGGCTGAAAGAATAAGGCAACCTCAACTAAACAAAGTCACTATAGCCATGATGGGACAGCATGACTCTTCATCAGAAAGTTCAGATAGTGATGACTCAGAGATGGAAGTTACTAATTCTGATACTGGTTATGACACAAGCAATACTTTCAAAACAGACAGTAATTACAGTCTCAATGAACCTTCAAGCTCATCTGAAAGTGATGACACAGAAACAAATAATGAACTGGATCAAAATACAGATTCAGAGGCAAACATTATCTCTGATAGAGAAGATGAAATATCTAGTTCAGACGATGAGTCAATAATTATTGAAAGCGAAATTATTGATATAACCCATTCGGATAATGAGTCAATAATTATTGAAGGTGAAATTATTGACATAACCCATTCGATAATGAGTCCTCATAGTGGTAGATTCATCCCAAGATGAGAAAGAAAATACAAGTGACACAGACAATGAGTCAGTCATATTTTTAGATGAGACTAAAATCATCTCTGAACATTAGATTCCCAACAAGAAGTGGAACCACAATATATAGAGTTAGAAGATGGAATAACTATCAGAGTGGAACAACAACACAAATTTTCAACCATTCAACTATAGCCACACAGGAAGAGCTAACATGAAACAGATGTTGTGGCTTCCACTAGTGATGACTGTAATGGTGATCTGTGG
>CAJFCJ010000049.1:168500-210037 GCA_904063045.1 Dimorphilus gyrociliatus | reverse complement strand
TTACATCTCTTATCATTTTCCATTTTCTTTATCTTCATTCTTTCCAAACATTTTCCGTATGAATGGAATAAAGGATTCAAAATTGAGTTTAAGGGAATGAAAACTATGATAATAATTGTATATACTTCATTACTCATTTTAAATTCAAATAGCATTGATATTATTCCTAATAAGAGAAAAGTGATGAGAAATTGTTTTGGTGTGCAGGAGAGAAATTTAGTGTGAATTCTCGAATTAAATCAGTTTGCAGTTGTTCACACCTCATTCCAGTCCTATTTGGTGTTTGGTGGAGATTTTCTCTTAAACCACTTTAAAAATACAACTCAACAAACCTAGAAATGATATTGGAAGAGAACACAAAAGATTTGAAAAGATAATTAAATATATAGACTTTGATAAGGTCCTACTTCCGGTATTCTTTACAAGAGCAATAGTTTTATTATGTTCCTTAACCTTAGTTATAATTTGAATATAAAACATTGTATTTAGCAATGATATTGCAAAGATAACGATTCCAAAAATGATATAAGAATACATTGAACCATCCCTGATTCGCTTCTTATATATAAATTAAAACATATTGGAGAATTGCCAAAATAGTTCTGTTTTTTAAAAATAATATAATATTTGACATTCCGTAACGTAACAATTAAAAACTTAAGAAATTAATTAATCACATCAAAGTTGTAAACTGGTAGAAAGCTGAAAAAGAGGCATAGAGAAAAATTTACAATGGACAATTGTAGAATATTTTTTTTGGTAAAAGTATTATTCATTGGAAAGGCAATTGCTAGATATTTTTGATAGCTGATTAATAAAAGGCTACAAGTTGAGCACAATATTGAAAAATTCATAATACATCCTAAAATTTTACAAAATTGTCCAGATGACCAATTTTCTTCATGCTCAAAAAAATTTCCCTTAAAGTAAGCATTCACCGCCCAAATGAAAATCAAGTATAAAGCTGTTAGTAGATCGGAAAATGACATTGAAATATAAAACAAGTTTGAACGTTTTGAATTTGATAATGTTATGTGAAAATTTAGTGTAAAAACATTTAAAATTATAGCAAAAATACCAAAACACCATAAAAATATAGTGAGTAGTGTTGAAGCAATTAAATTTGAACATGTATTAAATATTGAGGATTTTGGTGTGCATTTTTGAATTGTTGTTGCATATTTAAAAGTGAAACAACAAAGTAGAAAATAATTACTTTTAATAATTTCAATGGTTTTAAGATTTTGAACTAAAAATTTTAATGAACGCTTTGTAAGATGGCTGCCAGATAAATCAAACACTTTTCAATTGTTTATCAATAGGATGTCTTTCTCACTTTTTAATAATTTACAATCTTTGATATAGAGATAAGATAATCTCTTCATAAATTTCAAACTATTGCTAGATATTACGGTTATCTTCGTATTCGATAAATCAACTACTCTCAAGGCAATGAACATTTTTAAATTAGTGATATTTCTCAATGGATTATGGGGTATATTGAATATTTCTAATAAATTATTTGAATAGTTCAAGTAATTTTCAATCTTTGTAAGTTTATTGTTTGTCAAATTTAAAAAATATAAATTTGGAGCAAAAAACTAATGTTTGAATATGTTTAAATTACTGTTTGTAACTGATAACTTTGCAAGGTAATTTGATGATAATTTCTGTACTTTCCTGCTGAGGTTGTAGGTAAGTACTAGTCCAAATAGAACCGAACCAGGAGTAAGCCACTTAGAAGAGAGATGTAGAATTGATGAAGGATGAATATAGAACCAAACCGTAAGAATAATATAACTGTATTCTAAAGTAATACTAGACCTGTTCACTAAGGGAGTTGATTCAGGACTGAATGCCTGTTACTGCCTACGCCCTGCTTTTATACAATTCCTTATCAGTTGTTTATGCCTTGGCTGTCAACAACATAACCCCAGATAAGGATTGTTCACAACAAACAGGGTCAAGGGTTATCATATTATGTAATAGTGATGTAAACAACAACAACTTTGTGTAGGTTACCGGTCAAGGGTCAATTCTTACATCATATTTATGTAAATAAACACTTGTTGTTGTTGTCAACATGTTTGTTATGTAACATCCTATCCTTTGCCTATAAAAGGGGTTGATTCTGGCAGTTCGGTACCATCTACCCCAGAGACAACATCTACTTCAACACTTCTACCATATAGTAAGTATCATTTATAAAATATCTACAAACTATAGTTTATAAGTTTACAGACACTATACATTTTGATAGGCCAACATTTAATTAATTAATATTTGCTCAAAATTTAATTTTTTTGTCTAAAATTTATACTGAAAAAGAGTTATATACATGAAATATTGAAAAACAGTAGGATAAAAAGGATTATGAAGAGACTGAAAAGAAACAAGGAAAGGTTGACAGCAGCAAAGGAATTTGAGGTAGACGTTTACCTTAAAAAAATTTGGATGAAGTTGAAAAAACAAACTTAAAGTATAGAATTGATCTTCTCATCCAAAGATTACAAATGAAGAACAGAGCATTGCACAAACGATGGGTATAAAAAGTTTTATATTGTATGGTAATTGTAGGAACCTCGAGTTCATTACGATTGAATTCGTCCTCACCAATCATTTACCAATAAACCAAAGTACTGGTCCAAATATCACCTTTCAAGTTCGTCCCACAGGTAGTCTCAACAAACGCAATTCCGGCCAAAATTAATCAATGAACCGCCAGTATTTCGTGCAAAGAGTATGTATTGAGTATAATGAGTTTTAGTTCTAAACAAGCAAGCTTAAACAACTAGCTAACAGTTAAAACTGAACTGACAAACTAAGGAAATGCATTTCTTTTTATACATTTGCCAAGGCTTGGGTTCAATTGTTCAAAGGAACGCAAAGTTGAAATGTAATGATCTTACAATGAACGTACAACAAAGGTATGAAAAACAGTAATATCATATAGGTTATGCATGTGGTACTTCGAAAACAAGCCTTAGTTTTCAGCATCTGGTATTGAATAAGATGTAACAATTTTGACATGCATTTTTTCCTGTTCTTTGTTCCATTGTTTATACCACTGTGGCAACATCTGTTTTGTTCAGAGAATTTTACTTTGTACGAACTAAAAGCCTTTCTAGAATTCAAAGCATCTAATTCCACTAAAAAAGGTCTTTCTTAGGTTTGGGTTATTAATTCCATCAAAAAGTGGTTTTTTCTAATATTTCACTATTCTAATTCCTTTAAAATAAGATCTATCTAAAGTCTTTATATTATAATTCTTTATATTATAATTCCAAAGTGCACAAGGGTTGCAAAAAAATATGGGCAGCAATGGAGTAATGGTTTGGGACTAATAACCGCAGATGGAGTATTTGAAGTTTGGAAGATTACTGAAAAGTTAAATGCTGAGACCTAAAGTTATTTTATTGTGCAAAATGTTCTTCCTGTTTTAGAAGAAATACCAGTTAAAATGGGCTTTTTGCCACACTGCAAAAAGTACAAAGAAAGCCTTTAGGACGAATGACATCAATATGCTCGGTTGTATTGTAATAGTAGGAATTTCTAGCTCATACATTTGTATTGGTCCTTTCCAATCCTTTATTAATTTGCTCAAGTACTCACACAAATAGAACCTCAAATATGTTCACAAAATACTTACTTTTAGAATGACTTTTGATGCCAATAATATCAATCTATTAAAGAAAGTTCAGAAAGTTTTAGTTTTGCTATTGAAAATGGTTAGGATTAGGACAAAGATTTGTTAACGTTTTCATCCAATGAGTTCTGGGATCAACAGAAAATGACTCAAACAGAAAACAGTATAGTTTACAGCTAGAGATAAGAGACTGATGAGCTTTTATAGATAAAACTGGTGACGTGTTCTTTTTGAATGCATGGTTAATCTGGATAATCAGAAATAAATGTCTACATAAGAGTCTTAAAATGTTCTGGCAAAATAGATGAAATGTCCAATTTAGGGGCTTAATGTCCCGGATTTTATGTATATACAGTATAGGCAAAAAGACTCACTTTTAACTAACCCCTTTTTTCGAGATATAATTACTAAAACTGGATTCTATAACAGAAAAACAATTTTTTGATAATCTTTTGTAAAGAATATTAGTTTATATATATTAATAATTATTATTACCAATTAAAAGTAGTTATTCAGTATATCTTAATATCGAAAATAAAAATTTTACAAGTTGGCTGGGGACTTTTTGCCTATTCTATATATAAATTGATGTAAAAATCAAACTTTAACACAATATTTAAAAGATAAAAAGTAAAAAATATTTTTTCTTATAGAGAAAAATATCTTTTATGGTCAGCCTTTAAAAATTCCTAGTGTTCCATTTTTTTATCAGTAACTTTATTTTACTGGATTTTTTTATCTATGAACATGAGAAATCATGTTTTTCTGTGTTCTAATCAGTATTAAATTCACTTATTTATCATCATATCACTTCTGGCTAGAGAAGTCCAAAAGCGAAATAAGTGATGAACATGATGACTGCATTCTGTTGTTAATACTCTAAAAAAATTTATAACTTTTACTGATTGCAGATATAATATAATGAATAAATTTCCAATTTTTTTACTCTACTTTTTAATGTTCAAAAGGTAATTTACATCTCTTTTTTTTGCTATGTTTCTTTGTTATTTTGACTTTAGTTTTCAACTAAAGTCAGTTTATATTTAAGAAATTCAGAAGGCTCCTTAGATTGTTCAATTAGTTGTCAATCAAATGAATTTTGCAAGATAAAAACTAATCTTACATGTAAAATTTAATTTAATATATAGCAAATATTCTACTGTTGCCTTGTTATCACGTAATTACTTGGAAGGATTGTTTATCAAATCTTCCAAAATCAGATTGTCCTTCTTGCAGAGAATTTATCAGAGGATACGTCATTATAAAATCAGATATGGACAATCATCTAAATTTAAACTTTAAAGAAGAAAACTTATAAATTCTACTTGGTTCTACTATTTTACAGAAAATTGTTACTATTTTGCAGTTGATTGATATAAGTACTGAGGACTACTGAGATTCTAAAACATTAATTTTCAAATATTTGTTTTGAAAGAAAGTTATTTTCAGTTGAATGATATAAATATACAAACTTAAATAAATAGTCTGAATAAAAGAAAACTTGTCAGTATGAATGTCACTAAAAATCTACAGTCACAAATGAAAATGTGATACCTTTTTTGACAAATTTTACTATTTTATCCCCTTAACTAATCAGAATAGCTATGCTTTATGTACGAAAACATTGGAAATCTATTACAGTTTTATTATGAAGAAATGGAACATTTGTTGAAAAAGAGAATAAGATTAATGGATTTTTTTTGCCAATACCCTATATCTTGTACGAAATTGAAAATGGTTCAAATGACTAAACTTTTCTTAAGCTAAAGAAATCAACAGTGGAATACATTGCAAAACCAACTTATAAGAAGGTTGGCAATTTTGGGGGACCGGGAAAAGTTTCAAAGAAGACCAAGACAGAAATTAAAAAAGAATTAAGGAATTCAAATTCATGTTACCTGATTTTATCTTTGGTTTTATCATAAAACTAGATCTAGGATTAATAGGAATGGAAAACTCAGAAAAATGGCTAAAGCTTTCAACAACAATCCTGACTTGCCTTGGTACCGAGTTTGTCCATACCATTCACTTAATACTTTGACTACTTTGATATATTTGCAAAGTAAGGTCACTGTAAATAATAATTTTCATGGCTAACTAAAGGATATCAAAAGATAAGTTTCTTATAATTCCCAATAAAATATGCAATGTCTGAAATGATTATAAACTAGGACAGATAACATCATTAAAGCTTTTGGATAAAATGTGACCACATATTTTCAGTAGTAACTTTTATAAATTATAATATGCTAAATTTTTTAGGGGTTGAGACAAAATATCCCTGAAGGGGCTAGGTTTGGGGCTTTTTTAGGGTTAAGAAAAATTCAATTGCATTGATTTCTGTCTATGTCAAGGTCAAATTGAAGGTTAGGGACAAAGAAGCAGAATTACTTTACCCAGTGTTGGGTTAGGGTTAGAGTAAAAATGGGGACATTTTGTCCAGCATCCTGCGGGGGCATTGCTTCCTTAAGTGGATAAAATTAGTAAAAATTGTCAAAAAAAGGTATCACACGAAAATTGGCATCTGTGACTGTATTAGAGAACACGTGAGAAGGAATGGGAGTATTTGTAAGTTACAGCAGTACTGGTTCTACTCTAACATCTAAACAAATGCTTAATTTAAATGTATTATTCAAAATAAAGTACATAAGCAAGTAAAAAAAACCTTTTACCGATTCTGATAACATTTCTTTTGATATTGGAATATTTTACTTTCATTTAACAATTTTTGGTAGACTAGGACTACTTCAGCTTTGTGTTGAATGGAATCTATCAGTTTGTAAAATGAGTAGTTGGCTTCCACTTTTGAATTGAGTCTTCTATGATACACTCACAATGATTGTTTGTTCCAATCACCAAACCATATACAAACTATCTGGAAGGATAGAACAAATCATTATTTAACCAAGTATTTTCCATGTAGGTAAAAAATTGGATAAGATTGCAACCTAATTTAGAAGACAGTTTCATTGAAAAGTATGTTAATTTGATAATAATTTGATAATTCTTAGGCCAAGAATGAAAGGGAAGCCTCTATTTTCCTTAAATCAATTAATTTAAATAAAGCATAGCATTGAGAAGTGTCTAATTAAGAATTGAATCTCTCTTGATGAAATTCATAATCCATTCATATTGCATTGGTATCTATAAGAAGGAAACAGTTTAACATTAGTGAATATATTAGTATTGTGTTTGTCTGCTAGAAAGTACTTACATTTGCAGCATAGTAATTAGCAAAATTAACGGGTTTTAATGTAAAAATTCCATAAAATATCCATTGTTTGTTATGTAGACATAAAATAGGACCTCTAGAGATTGGTACCTAAATAAATGTTCAAAGAGAAATTCATCGTCAGACTGACAAACAAACATTTTAAGTGGTGACCTACTTTTACTTTAGCCATTGTAAATACAAGTCCGTTGTCCAAGAATTTTATGGGAAGCATTAATCCTTTATAGTAAAGGTTTGGTTCTGTTTTTTTTATATGAAACAAGTTATTGTTTTCTATTTGATGTTCGGATAGAGAAAAATTGATTTTCTTACTTTTAGTTTCACACTGAATATAACAATTTTCCAATTGTGACTTTTGTAAATGATTCTGTCTAAGACAGGGGAAACTTAAATCGGATTTTAAATTGTAATCTCTACTTAGAACAAGAATGATCACTTGATTTTTATCATTTGTAAAATTTAAATTTTGAGGTTTATATATTCTGTCAATTCCAACTTTAGTAACTTTTTGTAATGATTTATCAATAATATTGATATAGGTGTTTTTAAACCATTTCTTTTCCTTAGTTTGAATCCTCTGTATCATGATACTTTAAAGAAGAAAATGTAAAAAATACAAAACGTTTTATGAATAAAGTACACTTGGAAGCAGGGTTCAGCAACAATGGCATATCTTGAATGGATTAGTGAACTTGGACACGATATAAATCCATTTTCTCTTGAAATGTATGACTTTAAACAAAACAAATAATATAATCATTTTAAGAATATTTCAAAAAATGGAACATTTCCTCCAAAATTTCTATAAATAGCTCACATGAATGTATGGCAGATTATTTAAATTCTCCTCGAATGGTGTAATTTTCCCCTTGTCTCTGCATAACAACTTTAAGTTTGCTCTTTCTTCTAATTCTAGTAGAAAGCAGGGATATTAGTTTGTTGTTTAAAAAACAATGGACAAACCATCAATGCTGCATTGATTAAATGAAATTATTTTTATAAACATGGTTGGATGTTTTGAGGAGTCAGCTTCAATTATAACTCTTAAGGGCTATGTTTTAAAGTTACAATATAAAATGTATCAATTCATACCAATTGGAAATATGCTCTTTACCTCATCTACATTCAATTTAATGGGATAAGTAAAAACTGATGTTCTTTTTGAAAGTTTTGTTATTTTTCCAAACTGCTGTCTTCTCCTTTAAAAAGAAAACAAACAGAAAGTGATCCTCTGTAATCTTTTTAGTTAGCTATTAGACAAAAAAATTTTCACACTCTTTCATATTCTCTCCTTTTTGATTTCTTCTTACTGGTTCTCTATACAGATTCAACGGTTCGGTTAAGTGTTCTTTTGAACCAATAAGCAAATTGATACAGCTAATAGTTGGTTTTAAATTCAGGATTGGTGAGATTAGTTGAGCTTTTGAAAGTTTTTCACCATTTTCATTAACAATACCAAAGATGTAGGCTTATGGAAATATTAGAATTATTATCAATACTATTACCAATTATAGAAATATTACAGTAAAAGATTTGATTATCTTTAAATCGGTTCCAAATATATTTTGAATTGAGTAAATTTTCATTTCCTTTAAAGTTGTGATGAGAACTGCCAAAGTCAAATTCTGAAATGACAAAAAAGTGCAAAAGACAACAGATAAAATAGATATTTTTTCCAATAATAATATACATACTTATGGCTTTCTCATTACTTTCGTCTATGTCATATTGATGGTTGCATAATCCCTCACCTTGAAACGAAATCTTTTTCAATCGTAATGAGCTTTTTAAGATTTTTAACAAGATTTGAAATTCTTCTTGTTTTGGTAGGTTACAAATACAATAATACTCTTCCTCAGCTCTTTTAGCAGTAGTTGTTGCTAAATTCAATGAATGATAAAATATAAAACGGTCTCTTTTACCAAATCCTCTTCTCTTAATAAACATCTAAAGATTGAGTTGGAAGAGAGATAATTCTTCATATAGATTAAAATATCAAAATGTCTTTTACTTGAATAACTCCTGAAGGCGGCTGTAGAACTTGAATATTAAGTGACAAGCAACTTTTATTTGTATTATAAAAAGGTGATTCAAAAGTGAGGTAGTTGTCACTTCGATTAGAAATATCTTTCATTTTTATAAGTAGGCCTTTGTTGTCTGGAAAAGAGAGTAGCAGAGATGGGAAAGGCAGATTGATAAAAAAATCATTTATTACATCTTGATTTGGATTTCTGGTCATAAAATGAAATAGATTGAATATTGAAAGAATTTTTTTGTTTTAAAATTTTTAAATCGCAAATGTAGTTGTTCTTATAACATTCTTCAACTGAAATAGAATTTAGGTCAGAAAAACACCAGAGAAAAATAACTCCAACCTGGTTCACAAGGCAAATAATTCAATGTAAAACTGTTGAAATAGATATATGATCTATAATTCATTCTTAAAAATTCAAAATCAAAACTATTAAATTCCAGTTTTATCTATTGGAAAAAGAATGATTATTATCGTTATCAGGGCCTGGAGAAAACAGCCCAATAGGCTTCTATAGTTTAGGGTAGGGTTTTGGTTATTTGTAGGCTTAAAAATATTTTCATTTAGTATTTTCAATTCATGCAGGCCTGTTAAATGTTGGGTTGGTTTTAGGGTAAAACACCAAGAAAAATGGGCCGTTTTCTCTCATACCCTTCAAAAATACCTGTTCAACAGTTTTTGAAATGTTGACTTGACCATATTCTATTCCATTTTGAATTTTCCTATTGCAATAAAAAAAAGAGATGAAACTAACTAATTCGTTGAAATGATAAATATCTACTTGAAAGTATTTTCGTATCTATTCTTTACATAAACAGCTAGTTTGTCAATAGAGAAATCTCTATTTGATTTTAATTTGATTATAAAGCATTTGTTGGATGAAAATTCTTGAATTTTTGGTGATAAAATTGTTGATACACCATGTTTAATTGTATGATATTTTGAAAAGAATATAGATAGATAATAATCTGAAAATTGTAAAGATAAAATTTCAGTGTTGAACATTTAAATTAGCAAAAGTATTTACTTTGTCTTTTTATTTCTTTGATAAATCGCAGTTCAAAAGTAGAATTAATGGTATTTAATATTTCATAACCGCATAATCCATTATTAAAATTACAGGTTAATCTCTCCATTTTCTTATCATATCTTGGAAATAATGGATTTCTGCAATAACCATCTAAAATATCGACATAATACAATTTGACATTTTCATAATTGAATTGCTTGAAAATAATTTCAATCTGTTGAAAAAAAAAAGACATTTTATATTTTAAAATTTGACCAACTTTTTTTTGGTGAGAACTTACAGTTTTAGGCGAACTATATGAGTAAAATTCAATTTGCGTCCTGTTAGTGAATTTATATTCAATGGAAGCGACATGTTTTACAAATGATGGATTCTCTTTCCATCCAATTTGACTAATCTGTCAATAATTAATAATTATTATTTTAGTTGAAAAGCCATTATTACAATTTTAGTATTATTACTGTTATAGAACTATCAACATTCGGAATTTCGTTAGGATCTTTATAATCAAATTCCAAACATATCACCCTTTTACCAGATATTTTTGGAATAAACAAATGCGGTAAAATACTTTTTTGATTTGGATTTGCATCAGTAAATGTTTGCCATTTCCAATTGCCACCACCTTGGTTCCAACAGTAACAAAAGTATAAACAAACAACAAGGAAAATCAATGGTAATTTAACATCTACTTACATTGGGTAAAAGTTTGTTTATCCAATGAAAATTTTGTCTGACATGGCTTATAAAGAAAATTACAGGACAGTAGAAGACCTACAACAATCAAGGATAATAAGATAGTCTATTCAAAAATATATTTAAATAAACATTACTGTTTTTATAGTAATCTCCATTGGAAATAGAAAACAATCTTACTGCGTCATCTCCAACTTCAAAGTCACTGCTTTTCATTTCAAGCTTAAACTTTTTTTTGTGTGAATAATAATTAATAAAGGTGTGATCTTTTTTTTAAGTATTATTAACTTTTACCTGATTAACTTGTTGGCTTAATTCCAAAAATATTGTTTGATTACAGAAGAAATTCTTCCTTATCTTTCTTGTATGAGTGAAATATTTCTCTTTTTGTCTTTCCATCAAATTAACAGTTTTCATTCCATTGTTATTGCTCATTTCTAATCTTAAATGTTTTGGTGTTTTCCCTTCAATAATTGGTGAAATTAGTATTGCAACTCCATTAGTTTCATATTTAGTCTTTTCCAAAACCAAGCTAAAATCTGATGGATGGATGGATGAATAAATGGATAACTAAAAATAACAATATTCTATACCTCTTTCTCCTTGCATTTGCCACTTGAAGTAAAAATTGGATGTTGTTTTTAAAATACGATAATCGCATATATCCTTCTGGAAATTACAATCAAAAGAAGCTTCTTTCAATGAATTCCCATTTTTACAGTAGTTAATTTCAAATTTAACGTTATAAATAGGATTGAATATATATTCTGAATTTCTTTCAATTATCACCTGAAAATAGAAAGAAAAAGTATAAATTTTGTTTGATTAGTAATTAAACAACTTACTTTAAAATTTTTAAATCCATTTAAACTTAATTTCGATTCAAAATTTTCACTTTTATAAGAAACTAAATGATAAATTGAATTGTTGGACTCTTCAACATTCAACTTATTTTTGTTTTCAAAAAAAAAGGTTTAAAACAATTACAAAAGGAAAGACAAAAAAGAGATTGAGAAGAATACCAACATTCACAGTATTCTCAGAATTCGATAGGAATATAGTGTACAAGCATTTATCATTGCCATCCTCAATAACTTTTATAGATTCCAATCTTTTATCAATAAATTTAATGTAACTTAAGGAATGACCTAGAAAAAGAAATAGAATTCCATTGACAATAGTTGTTTTATGTACTAATCCTAAATTTTGCCATTTTGCCACCAAAATCTATTAGTCTATACATCTATATATTTAAAAAATACAAACATTTATCAATTGGTATGCAATTGTTGGGTGTGCTACTCTCTGAATAATTTGTTACCATATTAAACTTTCCAAATAGAGAAGTAAAATTTTCAATTGGAGAATTTTCATCTATTTTCAAAAGAATTTAAAAAAATCAATGGAGTAATTTAAATTTTTACTTTTCAGTTGATTGCACGATTGAGAATATATTTTTATTCTATTAATTTCAATATTTTCAGCACTCATTTCAATTTTAAACTATAAAAAAAAAATTTTCATTAGCTAAATGACAAATTGGAATTCTTTTTTTTATTACCTGTTTAGAATTTACTGGAATATCTAAATTAGAATATTTTACCATAGTTTGGCAAGTTATTCTTGAAACTTTTACAAACTTATTTGTGTATTTTACAAAGAATTGATTAAGGAAAACGTTGCACTCGGCTATAGGATACTAAAAGAGTATTCAATTATAATTCCTTTAAATCAATTCCTTCAATTGTAAAATCACTGACCTTTGCATTCTGTTTAAAGTTTAGCTGAATGCATGCCGATCCCTTTTCAAATTGATATAAAGGAGATATTACTATTGTACCCTTACGTCCAGAAGTAACTTTCATAATAGAATATCCACACAATCCATCAATAAATTCGCAAGACAATTGATCAACTAAAATGAAAAGTTTAATTAGCTTTTAGATACAAATTTTAAATAATTATAAAAACTTTTCTTTGCTTTTTTCAAAATTCCTTTTTTGCACATAGAATTTCTGATTAATAATCTTTTAATTTTTAAATTTCCTTCCAAAACTTTCCTTTGAAAAGGTGTAAATACATTAAATGAAATTTTCCATGGTTCTGCATCTAATTATCATTAAACATTAAAAAATAACGGAAAATTTAGTTTAAGTCTATTATATCATTACAGTTATAATCAAAGTTGATTGTTCTTGTATTCCATTGTTTGTCAAAGAAGAATTTATAGTCAGAATAGTATTGATATTTTTGATTTGTGGCTAAAATCTGATAAAGTAAAGAAATTTTAAAGTAAGAATGAAAGATAAAATACAAAATGGAATGTTACCTTGAATTTGGTGTTTTTCGATTTATATAAATAAGTGATACAGATAGATCCAGTAATGTCAATAGATGGTCCATGTACTATACATTCTTCCGAATTTTTGAAAGCATAACTTGTTATGTCCCAATACAATTCTTCATCTTAAAAGAGAAGGAATTCTATAAATAGATTATTATTGTTTCTTTCCATCTCTCTCTCTATCTATCTACTATCTATCTAGCTCTCTTTCATTCACTCCACTGGCTGATCACTCTTCTCTCTATCCATATATTTTACTTACTTTTGTCCATTTGTCGAGTAATTTTGCAAAAACTTTTATTTCTAGCCGATATTTCAAAAGATAGTTTAGCATAATCCTGTTCAACTATAATGATAATCTATTTATAGAAATAAGAATTTTGCACATTTTAAATCATGATTACCTGATTTTATCTTTGGTTTTATCATAAAATTACCATCTCTATTTGGTTTTATGCTATACCTAGACACTACGTAATAAGATATTAAGGAGCCTGCTAAGACAACAACAACGAAAAATAGAATACAGCTACGAATATTTTTTTTGCATCGAGATGTTCGAGCTTGTTCTTCATGTGTAAAAGTTACTGCTGGTGTATCAGTCTGATTTACACTTCTGTACTGTATAAATTAATTCTTTTTATTAATTATTTCGAATATTGCATAATAAATAGTATTTACCATAGCAGACATTGATGTTTTTGTTAAAATAACTTACACAATAGCCACATGAAAAACTGGAAAAGCATCGCTTCTCTGCTGAATGATAATGTGGTGTACTCTTGGAAAATCAATAAAATTCTCTGCAACCAAAAGCGCTTGTATAAACATCAAATGATCTTATTTCTTTAACAAAATAACTCTACAGTTAAATGTTATTAAACAACTATCATCCTTAGTTATCTTGAATTGTTAGATTTTAAAATATTCACTTTATTCCCTATGACACTCTAACAGTCTTACTGCGTCAACAAAAAATTCCTCGCCATTAATTCTTAGAAAAAACGTGGACAAAAAATAAATCAATAATAGTCATGTGACCCAAGCTTTTTACAGACAAGGTTGTTTATACAGTAATCCACATAAATTTTGGAACACCCTAAAATTTGGTAGGCCAAATTTGAAATAACGGTCAAAAATGTTTTTTCCCACAAAAATAGTTTATTTTGTCTAATTTTAAATAGATAAAGAATAGTATTTACGTAATATTGAAAAAAACTTGAGAAAATGATGATATTTGGGAAATTTTTTGGACTTATCCAATTCTCCAAATTAAGTTTATCTATTATTGTCAATTTTAATTATATTAGTTAATTTTCACTGTATTTATTTAACTATGACGTGGAGTAAAGACATTAGGGATCTTCTACTAAGAAAATAGGAACATTATGAGCAACAGCAAGGGTTTTGGAGATGGCACCATCATCAGTTAGCAATATTCTACGATACAATCCACTTATGGCTAAGGTTTTCAATGACAATCCTGACTTGTCTTGGTACTGAGTTCGTCCATACCATTCACTTAATATTTTGACTACTTTGATATATTTGCAAAATAAGATCACTGTAAATAATAATTTTCACGGATAATTTTCTGAAAGTTTTTATAAAATACTGCAAAACTGCAAAAATATCTCTTTTTCTTTGTTGAAGGTTTTCACAACAGATAAAATACCAGTTTTTAATAAAATACTGCTAATAAAATCTATGAGAGTTATTTCATAGAATCATTAATGAATCGTTACTCATCACACAAAAATTTTAAAAAACTCAAGAAGTAATGTTTTCTTCTAATTTTTTTTTCAAATTCTTAATATTTTCTATTCAGTTAGAAAGTTGTCTAATCAACAAAGTTTTAATGATTTTTGAAAAGTTCTTTGTCCTTTTTCAAAGACTCCATTATGTAGTCTGGTGGATCATCAGCATTTCTTTGTTGATAAGTATTGAAATCTTGTGTATTGACTTTACATTGTTGTTTTTAGTTTCATTGGGTTGATTTTTAAACAACATATAGCTTTTTCTAACAAATTGGTATGTTGGAGAAAATTGCATTCTATTACAACTGAAAAAATCAACTATGTTCTCTCAAAATTAAATAAATATTCCTAACAAAAATATAATACTTCTGCGTCCTTTATTCTCTTGTATATATATATAAATCTTATAATGTTTATAGGTGCTTGCATTGTAGATGAATTAAAGAGAGAAATTGATTTAATAATTTTATGTTATTAATGAACTTGGAAATGTAAAAACAGGCGTAGCAGAGCTCCTGGAAGATAATGTGAAAGTGAGATGCGCAGAAAAATTCGCGACTCCTATCCAAAGACCTCAGTCAGAGTATAGCAAAGGGAGTGACAAGAACACATGCTGTTTGCAATGTGAAAATATATATATCTTGCTTGCTACTCTACTTGTGCAGAAACGAACCCAAGATTGAGCAATAAATTGTCAAGCATATCATGATAGGACATGAGTTCGAAGCCAGACAGCCCCTAGCGCCATCAGCAACCCTCCAAAAGGTGCTACAACGACACCCTAGCCTAAAAAGGAAAAGATAAACCAGTTTACAAGGCAATTGCATACAATTAGCCTTTAGTGTTGTAAATAAAAATTGAAGGAAAGTTTTTCTCTTTTAGAATCTTTTCAATCAACACAACATCTGAAAGTTTTAGATGTTAGTGAAGCATGTTTTGATCACTCTTATTTCAAAATCATTTGCAATAATCCAAGTTTTTAGAAGATTTAAATGTGTCTTATACAAATATTACTGAATTAGAGCCTATTATTCAGTTGAAGAATTTAAATATTTTCCAACTGATGAAGCCAGATTCAAGTATCCATTACAGTGAATTTCAGTGTCTAGTCACATCTAAGTGGATCCTACTACAAAGTAAGTGATACGTATATATAAATGAAGGTAATTTATAGTACTCTAGGCTTAAATCTCTTTTTGAACTCTAAATTATCTGATTACAGACTGTTTGTAATGAAATGAATATCTGACAAGACATATGCCACTTCATGAAAATAAAACAGACTTTGTGGCTAGACAAATGGCAGAAATCTTTAAAACTTTGAGAAAGTTTAAGAAATCATCTTATTCAGAGTCTAATCAAGAAAGGTTTGATGATGTAATCTTTCTGTGCCTTTGATACATCAAAAATTTTGACTATAAGTTAAATGATAATATGAATTTATAAGATTTTCATTCTCAATTTCTTTCATCAATCATTGCAAATTGGAATTCTTTGAAAGATGTAAAAGAAATTTTTCACAATTTTTATTCAAAATAAAAATCATGAATCATGCTCATGATAAATTTTTTTCTCAGATACAATCGGAAATATTGTCAGTTTTACTTCTAAATTCAATATAAACATTTCTAAGTCTCAAAATATCAGAAAACTAGAAATGCTAGTTGAAAAATGTGATTTTTCTGATGTGTGCTATAAAGATTATATGGGGCCAGGACATTTCGGCCCATTTTAAAGCATTCATTTTTAAAATAAAAAAAGGAATTTATAAAGAATAGTCAGTGGTAAGTTTGAGACATATAGACTTTTTAATAACTAAAATGCACTGCAAGGAGTAACAACTTTTAACAAATATTTAAATTAACAAGTCTGTTCAATAATTCATTCAAACTCAATTCTCACTATTCAAATTTACTCCACAACTGGAATATTTTAAATTCTAAATCTTTATACTTCTTCTTTTGTATCTTTCTCAACTATTTTTCAGACAATAACTTTCCAAAGATCTCTACTAATTCAGCTTCTCTGCTTTATTCTTTTATTAGAGAATAAAAGTTTACATCTCTGTTCAAGTTTTTGTTAAGCCTGGAATGCCATGCAGCAACATGATTGTTTGTTCTCACAATTAATTGATAAACAGACCAGAATTGAGGAGGCTAAGTACTACTTTTAATGAATGTTTCTTCAATATATTCAAACAAATCTGAAAACAATTTCTTTCCATGAAGTTCTTCTTTTAGTTAGTTAGACAAACTTTTATTCAATAAAATTTGAAGGAAGATAGACCAAATACAACAATTTTTGTAACATTTTTCCCTTGTATTCATTTTCTTTGTAATCATTAGTGTATCCAAGTTTCTAATAAAATAAATATTCAATTATTTGCTTTATAATATTATTCAACCTACCTAAATGTTCCTCAAAACTGCTTGTTTGAAATGAAAAAAGCATCCTTGAAGGTCAGGATCGGGAAATTGCTCTTTAAGTGCCATCCATGTAGCCTTTTCAAAATTAAGTACACATTTTCTGGATGTTTTATCATTGATTAATTTTCTTATCTGCTGCTTTCAAATATAAACAGATAAATTAAAAGTGATTATAATACTGAAATATCTAAAACCTGAAGCACAGCAATATAGCAGTTTTTCTTCTTGCTACTCATCAGAGCATACATCAATGGAGCCTGTTGATATTCATCATGTTTTTCCAAGAATCCATGAATTGAAAAGAGTTGATAAAATGGATTTCTAACAACTTTAAATGTTGCATCAATGTACACTTATGAACGATAGTTTATAGATATTTTATAAATGATACTTACTATATGGTAGAAGTGTTGAAGTAGATGTTGCCTCTAGGGTAGATGGTACCGAAGTGCCAGAATCAACCCCTTTTATAGGCAAAGGATAAGATGTTACATAACAAACATGTTGATAACAACAATAAGTGTTTATTTACATAAATATGATGTAAGAATTGACCCTTGACTTGTAACCTACACAAAGTTGTTGTTGTTTACATCACTATTGCATAATATGATAACCCTTGACCCTGTTTGTTGTGAACAATCCTTATCTGGGGTTAGACCCTTGTTGTTGACAGCCAAGGCATAAACAACTGATAAGGAATTGTATAAAAGCAAGGCGTAGGCAGTAACAGGCATTCAGTCCTGAATCAACTCCCTTTGTGAACAGGTCTAGTATTACAGTTATATTATTCTTACGGTTTGGTTCTATATTCATCCTTCATCAATTCTACATCTCTCTTCTAAGTGGCTTACTCCTGGTTTGGTTCTATTTGGACCAGTACTTACCTACAACCTCAGCAGGAAAGTACAATCAATGAAACCAAATTTTACATTTCAGTAATTTTATTTGATGATTGTACCAAATATAAAACAATGATTTTTCTTTCTTTTATATCCCTCAATAAGAAATCCATTGGAATATCATTCAGATTTAAATCCCTTGGATGTTTTGGTCTTTTACTCTCTTTATATCTAGAAGCTTTTCTTCTTAGTGATTCCAATTTCTGTTAAGTCTTTAATATTATCTTTAAATTTAAGGATAATATCTTCTGCTATTGTTTTACAAGTTTTTTCATTGTCACCAATTGCCATTTCCTTCGAATCCATTGTTGAATGAATTTTCAACATTTTCCAGATTTTTATACAACTTATGAATGTGGTTTTTATTTTTGTGTAGAAGAACATTGACTCATATAAATTCAAATTGATTTATTATATAGAGATTGCAATAAAATATATTATTTATTGTAAGCACATATCATTTGTCAATACCAGAAAAAAAACTTAGGTTTCACAGCATATGAAATTACGCAATACCTAATCACATTTCATTGTTTACTTTATATGTAATTCTAAAGCAAGCATATATGAAATTTATTAATTTAATTTTTAATTTAATTATCGCTTGTTATAACAGGCAAGACATATCTATCTAAAATAATCTTTGTAAACCCAACAACTCATGCACTCTTTAATTCTTTGAAAAATTGCATCGATTAATAAGACTTAAATCAGAGAGATATTTTGTTGGTATTGATTAAAATAGAAGATATAGGTGTGATAACATTTGTTGATAACAAAAATACCCAGATGATCCAATGCTTTAATTCCATTAAGTACAGGCGTTTAAAAAAAATGAACATAGTGTCAGGCATGATTAGTAAAAGGCTAATGCAGCTAATGAATTTGTAAGATGATAATTTAGTAAATGAAATATCTATTCTTTTGCTATCTCCACACCTCTCTTTATCCATTAAAAACTTAATATGAAACATTGCAAAAGTAATAAAACACTACTTCAAAATGCAAAACAAACCAACAAAATCACTATAAAATACAAATAGAAAGTATAAACTAATTAATCACTTAAGCAAAACATATGTATTTTAACATTTTTACTACTCTTATACTATTTTACAGAGACACATACTCAACAAATAGATTTAATAGTTTAACTTTTCAAATAATCAATGAAACTGATATTTTTAATAAATATTCCATATCCGGTTTGTTTGATGGTAAATTCCATAAAAAATTGTTTTATGACAGTCATCTAGTTGTAAAATTTGATGAGCTTAAAGAAGAATTTTGGGGGCCGACAGAAAACGTCCCCAAGTGAGTTTTTTGAAAGCAAGATTTCGGATTGAAAAATGGTTAGCAGGAGTAAAGTAGCTTTTGATTTGTAGTAGGGGGGTTCCATCTAAGGGTTAGGGGTAATCAAAAAGGTTAGAGAGAGACAAGGGCTAGGTTAGGGTTATGGTTAAACCATGAATTTGGGGACGTTTTCTGTCGTATCCGAATTTTGTGGAAATTTATCTAAAGAATATTCAAATTTATAATTATTATTATAAAAAATAAAAAAGTGTCTTTTTTCAAATTTAAACTCTTTTTTTCAAAAATAGCATATCAACAACATATTTTTCAAATATTGAAATAAATTTGAAATGTTTTAAAAGAAATTCAACTTGTAAGAGAAAAAAACAAACTTTATTTCTATCAGTTTATTATTTTGCTTTTTGTAGTTATTTTAGCAATGAAATTATCAAATGTAATGTATTCTTTAATTGTCAAGGAAAATGATTTGTTCTTTCAAACATCTTCTCTTGCAAATGAAAGAGTACTGCTCTGCAGAAAACATTCATTAATTATTGATTTTCAGTTAAAACTTGAAGAAAAAGTAAATATTTTGAAAGTAAATTGCAATAATGATATCCAAATAGATTATTTACCATCATCAACAATAAAAAATCTAACCAAACTTGTGCACTGTTCATACTTTGAAGTTGAAGGTCACATTTATAGAAAAAAATAGTGTTGTTATTATTAATAAACTATTACGTTTTCTAAAAACAGAAATAAAACTATTTGAAAAAGACAACATGTTATCCCAGAATTAAAAATTAACATTTAATCAATATGCATTGCTTATATACTCATCAAGATTTGGTTTTAGAGGAGTAATCTTTAGCAAAACAATAAGTTTTGCTTATGCAAATTTTTTCTATTGTCAAAGTCGACCAGGAAAGACAGCTGTCGGATATTCACATACTTTCCGCTCAAGAATAGTTAATCTCTCATTAAAAATTTTAATCATTTAATATCTTGATTTTTATTTCAGGAACTTTCTATAATTGTAAAAGGTTGTTCACCAAACGAGAATGAACATATTTTCTAATTGTTATCTAAAACTTTCCAAACAAAACTAAGAGTAATAGTGGTTTATATCTCATTTCAAAACCAGAATGTCAAGAACATAATAATCTAACATTAATGAAATAAACTTGCTTTCCTTTTTTTTTAATTAAAGAATTTACAAAGAGAATCTATAAGAATAGAAATATATCTGTTACATTGAGTAATTTAACTAGTGAATTCATACCATTTGCAGAGAATAGAAAAAATATTCTTATAAAAGCTGTAAAGTATAGTAGTCATGTTATTTTCAATATGAAAAATCAATACTTTCAAATATTGCCAAAAAAATTGTGGATGATTGTTTTACAATTGAAATGACAAGAGATTTGTATAATTCTTTTTCAAAATGAGAGAAGAAATATACAGAAAAAATTTACTTTCAGCTCGACACATGCTAAAACTGTTTCATGTAATAAAAATAGTAGAGTATTTGTATGCCAGAAATTTTTGAGTCAATAATTTTTTGATATTGAAATATTTAAAATCATGAAAATTCAATTTTTTTTAAATATTTTCAGAAAGTGAATTTTTATCAATACAAAAATATTCTTTAAATCTTCCTAAAAAAATTGTGAATTGTTTAAACAGAGATTTTGAATGTAAGCAAGATGGATATTGTATTAATTCCATTTATATTTATGATGGAATTTTTGATTGCCAATCTGGGGAAGATGAAACAAATTGTCTAAATACTACAGTAAAATCGTTTCAATGTTTAGATTCAAAGGAAATGATTAGTTATTTATTATTATATGACTTTTTTCCTGATTGTAAGGATCATTCTGATGAGAGAATTTGCTGTAAGTTTGAATTTTTAAAATAAAAACAAAAAATAATCAGTTATTTTTATTTAGAGCCTTCAAACAATGTAAAAACTCAAGGTTTTTAAATTTTCAAATAATTTGCATTTGTTTGAATAAATACACAAAAATGAGTTGTAAAAATTTTTACAGTTGACAATGTCACAATAAATACCGCATTAGTGCAGAAAATGTTTGTGATAATGAAAGAAATTGTATAGCTTACAGTGATGAATTGTGCTATCATGTAGATGCAACTGATGAGAGATATAAGCATAGAATGGAGGAAAATAAAATTGTTATAATTTACAAGTTTAAAACTAAATATTTTAAGACTGTAATGAAAAAATGCAAAGGGAATGTGATGATTTTTGTACTATAAATGACAATCATTGCAATTATGTTGTAGATTGTTATGATCAGAGTGATGAAGGTTCTTGTGATATATACAAATATCATGAATATTTTAAAAATAGAAACAATACTAGTAGTGAAATTGAATATGATTCTATGAAAAATTTTCTTACTAAAATTCAACATCGATTTTCAAATTTGTATTCTTGCCATGATAAAATGTGTTCAATATCAGAATATAAATGCTATTCTGAAGGTTATTGTATACCAGTTTATCTTGTTTGTGATTGTTTAAATCATTGTTTATATGGAGATGATGAAATTCATTGTGGTAAAATAAAAAATAAATAAAAAATGATTGTTTGTACTTTGTTGTATTGTAATTGTAGGAATTACTGGTTCGTCACAATTGTAGTCGTCCTTTCCAATCATTTACCAACTTGCCAAAGTACTGGTCCACATAGAACCTTTAAAGTTCATCCACAAGTAGTTTAACAAATGTAATTTCAGTAGAAATGAATCAACAAAACACCAGTATTTCATCCAAAGAATATGTATTGAATAAAATGAGTTTCTAGTTCTTAACAAGCTAGTTTAAGCAGCTAGCTGACGGTTAGAAAACTAAACTATCAACTCGTAGGGTTTATATACTCTTTTAAGGGTTGATAGTTCACAAATTTCAATGTTCATTAAAACAAAAGTAACATTTGAAGACAAAGAAAAGTTCTAAATATGGTCATGTTTTTATTGTTTTCCTCTTCTAAATAATAGTTGAATTTCTCAGGTTGGAGAGTTGCATAAGATGTAACAATTTTAGTAGGACAAGTCCAACAATCAAGAAAAGCGAATTCAATGAAATGAATATACTACTTTTGGTTAAAATTGCCTATTATTGAACTTATTTTATTTACCTTAGATTAAAAATTACATTAATTGAAACCAGATTCTTTTGAACATTTTATAATTCCACGAAAACTCACGCTTCTAGACGATATGATTGGCAAGAAAGATATTTTTTCATTTGGAAAATTTGTAAGAAAAATGTTACAGAGAAGATAGATATCAACTAAAAAATGATTGAGTAATCATTTTTAAGTATATATCATTAATATATACTCAATCAAAATAACAAAAGTTACATTTTGTTATTAAACTTGAATAGTTGTTTAAAAAAATTAATTGTCTTTGTATTTCTTGAAAAAAATATAGAATGAACTATTAATATTTAATATGGACTATTTTATATACGTTTAATGTGAAATGTACAGTTGCTCAATTAGGAATTTGAAAGATTGAAAGCGATCGATCTTGTCTTTTCTTATCAAATATAAATAATTATATATAAATAATTAATATAATGTGTGTCTCTAACAGATCAGTCAACTGTTTGGCTTGTAATAAAAGTGTCAGTCTAAAGGATATTTTATGTCAAAGAATAAAAATTATTGAAATATGTTTTTAAAATTCAGTATTTTTAGCATTCCATAAATAAAAGGCTGATTTTTTTAAAAAAGCCAAAGGCTACCACAGGAAATAATGAACAAAACAATTTAGAAACTGGTAGGATAAAAAGGCAAATTGGTAGACGTTTTTTTTAAAGCAAAAAACTTCCTTTTACAGACATATTCAATCATATTCAAATTATCCATTTCATTTCTAGAAAGTAATCCAAATTTTTTAACGTTACGCTAAAAATATTTTTTAAACAGACCAATGTTATTATAATCGTGTTGTGTAAAAAATAAGGTAAAGACAATACTTTATAAAGGGTACACTTCTCATGAAATGAAGATAGAGACTATTAAATCATTTTAAAATATGTCAATAATAACTTTAAGGGATCGTGTAATTATGGACATTTAAGAATTTTGTACACAATAAAACTTATATATCAATTAGGTTAAAAATTGTTCAAAAAGAATTCAAAAATTAGGATTTCCTAAATTATGCTTAAAAATAAATGTTTGGAAGGCTCAAGCATAAATTACATAACATAAAAATCTTCATATTCATTCAACAAAGTTTCCATTCCTTTTGGAATTTCACTTGTAATTTCTTTAAAAATCTAAAAATGATTTAATAACTATGTTTTTTTATTTTATTTTGATTATGTTAACAAATATCTTACAGTTTGAAAAAAAACGTTCAACGTATTGTTTAAAGATTTCGGTAATCCAGAAACAAAAGAGTTTGAATAACCAAAAATTGCAATACAACCACCTGGAACAAGAACCCTTTTCGCTTCTTTATAAAATGTATCAATAGGATTAAACGAATGAGCAGCCGTTCCACAGATAACTAATGATACCGAATTGTCTTCAGCTGGAAGTCTGTCAAAACTTCAAAACTAGAAAATTTTTTTATCTTATTCAATTAATGAAGATGTTGTTTCTTTCAAAGTATAAATATTTGCAAATGTAAAAGATGTGTTATTTATATTTAAGTTTGTCGCCTAAATAGCCTATTCTGTTTCTAACTTAGGACTAAATCACAATTTATAAGAGCAGATAGAATACTAAATATGTAGTTTTGAAATTAGTACTAAATTTAATAGATTTGGTTGTAAGAATTCAAAATATGTACTACACACATAAACATAATTTTAACGATAGAATTGTACATTAGTTATTCCTAAGAATGCGTTTCTAAGGAGCTGAATTGAGTAGATTATCGTCCATATGAAATATCAGTGAAACGAGGCTAAAATTTACCTGATATTCATTACGACTAGTATATTTGAGTTGTAAGTATTTTTAATGAGTTGCAGAAAAATAGGACCATAGTGAAGTAGGCTTGCAAGAACAAAGTACTCAATACTAGTTCAATATTGCTTAACTATAAGCAGGGTCAATCTGAAGAATTTAAATATAAAGGGTTATTTTCTTTTTGATGTCGTACCTTAAGATATTAAATTCTTTTAAAATAGTCAACAAATTTTTTTTATGTACTGTATATATTTGCTATATACAAAACAGTCTTAATGTAATAATTAACATTAAAGAAAGTGATTGCAGAAGCATTATAGATACTACTATAAGACACTGTTCCCGTCATAGACTAAGACTAAAGTATTTTCTATTCAATTTCTAAATAGGACAATTGATAAATTCTTTACACGTTTATTTTTCTTCGAAACATAGACTTTCAGCCTAAAAATATTTTGAATATGTCGTTACAATAACATTGTTCGACATGTGACAATTGTCTACCTTATGGAAACAGTTATATTAGTGCATTTACAGTACTATACTTGATTTTTATTAAATTTAAATCAATATATTTACAGACTTTTTTAATTGGAATAGTCAAAAAAAAGTCCTTAAGTTAGAAGAAAAACCTATCGTTGTATTGGACAAAATGTTCTATATTATTCATTTTAATCCTAACCCTATCCTAACCCTAATCAAACAATCGATATAGCTATTTTTTCCAGTTTTTGTTCTAATCCTATAGTTTTGCTTTAGCATTGACGATAACAATTGAAATTGAACGTTTCCTTTTCATAGAAAGGCCCATAAAGTTACCCTAAACTTTACTCTGGTCATGACCCCTATATGAATATTTATATTATCATAAATCATTTTATCATCAGTCGAATAGATAAACGTACAAAATGAAAAATAATTACAATTTAACCTTGTAGTGAATATGCTTTAACCCAGACACAGTTTCAAACATTTCACTTTCTCACGTCTACTTAAAACCAATTTTTGGACACAAGTATCAATATCTAACCTGTTTGAGTTAGGAGACATCTGCCTTAGAATTGTCAAAGTCTTCCAGACGATTCAAAAGATTTATACAAAGAATTTTCTTGCTCTCCTTCACATGTCCATAAAAGAGAACTGAATGTCATATACACCTAATGCTAAACCATTTGTTCACAGTAATTTTTAACTCAAGTCTATTTTTCTAAGTAAGGAGCACTTCTATTCTCATCTGGTATCTAAGGTTATTACATTTTTTTTCTTCCTCAATAGCGAATAGAAAATATATTTGATCTAATTTGATATATTTATCAAAATTATATATATATCTATATTCAAATTGCTGAATACTACATATCCTATTTCGCAGTTTTTCGTATCCCTAACCCAACAGTGAAGAGTGTTATCCCTTTTTCCTGTCCCTTACCTTCAGTTTCGCCTCAGCATAGAGTAAAATTTAAAAAAGAATGGTTTAAGGATAGGTTTGGATATAAAAACGTGGGCCAAACGAAAAGTAACGTAATTCTAAATATACTGTAAACATTGGCAATATGCCAAAGTCAAGACGTTATAATAATTGACTGTATTGTCCTATTTGAATAGTTCAGTACAACATTTCATGTTGAATTGTTGACGTTTCTTAGCAATTGTTAATGGATCATATTCGTCGTCTCCTATTTGCAGTTTTATGAAATGAATTAGTGATACTACCATGTTTCGCCCAAATTATGATTCATAAAACTTATTCGGTTTTGGTTCATATGACCTTCGATAGCTCAAGCTGTGTTGTTATCTCGTATAAAAATAAAGATAAAGAAATTAAAGATCCGTGATCGAGACTGCATTGGTTGATAAGTAGATCGAGTCGACCACCAGGTGTGGTCAGTTGATGTATACTACAGGTTGGTTCGCGGTTGCTTGTAATGAGTCCACTGCGTAAGTATTAATATCATAACCATCACCCGGGCGAGGGAAAATTACCTTTACCTCGTATGTCTAGGTCTGGATAGGTTGAGTAGTTGAACTAGTCTATTAATATTATACCTTCCTATCATATTCATTGAGTACTTGTTATAAACTACATGTGTATAACTATCGAGTACTAACGTAAGTGGATGCCTATTATGCGGACTTCACTTCAAAAAATATCACGTCCAGACACATTTCTACCCCAAAACCTAAAGCTTCTTACTATGAATATGTCTATAAATTCGGCCAGTGTATCACATACACACAACACCATTATATTCATTTTGCACGAAGTTATAAGAAATGTAGGTCTAATTTTTTTCTATGCATTGAAAAATTGGCGTTTTGAACAGTTCCATATGAATTTTTTTGATAAAAAAGAGACTTTTACGAGTGCATTCTAATGACTGTCTTTTGAGAACACTTTGTCGTACACGCCTAAGGTTTATTGGCCATGTGTACTATTTTCCAAGAAAAAAAAGGCCATCCGATTTGAATATATGACCTCTACGGTATCTTTTGCTCTGTTTAGTAGATGAATAAAAAATAGTTTTATCTTAATTTAAAACATTACTATTTCAGTAACCAATCTTTGAAAAGTTTGAAATTATCGAAGACTACACAATGATGCAAGTGTTCAAAAGTTTTCGTCAGAATCTTGATTGATCAGTTAAACAGTCAACTGTTTAGCTTGTAATAAAAGTCTCAGTCTAAAGGATATTTTCTGTTAAAGAATAAAAATTATTGAAATATGTTTTTAAAATTCAGTATTTTTAGCATTCCATAAATAAAAGGCTGATTGCTTTTAAAAAAGCCAAAGGCTACCACAGGAAATAATGAACAAAACAATTTAGAAACTGGTAGGATAAAAAGGCAAAATGGTAGACGTTTTCTTTAAAACAAAAAACTTCCTTTTACAGACATATTCAATTGGTCGAGTTCACTTCTGCTTATGAAAATTTTATGTCTAAATGTATAAATGTGTTGATAGTTTCCAAAGAAACTGCCAATCAACTATGCATTATTTAGTAAAGTTTTCAAGAGATGGAAGAAAACCTGCAAGTTGGCTGAAATTGAAGACAAAGTTTAGGGCATCTCTAGATTTAGGAAAATAATGTTTTAGTTTGTTATCCAAAATTTTCCCTAAAATAGAACAGCGTCAACAAGAAAGATTGGAAAAACCTTTCCAAAATACTAAAACTGACCTGTAACAATTACAATTACAAAAAATATTTAAGGTAATATAAAATAGTAAAGTACTTTTCTATTTCATTTCACAAGTTGGTAAAACAACTAAATGAATAGGTTACTGATCTTAATATAAAATATATAACTTTTTTTCCATTTTATATCTTCTGTCAAAAAATTCATGGAAGTTATTGTTCAAGATAACAAATGTGTTTACAAAACTATTGGATCTTTATCCTTTAAAAATTGATATGTATAGGATGGGTACTTCTATGATCAATAATTGTCAATAAATAATTTTTGTACAAATTGAAATTACACAACAGTCTCTCAGTTTAAACAACAGATAATTTCTCATAAATAATTCAAATAAATTTATACATACATACATATATAAAGTAGACGACATGTATATAGGCACACCCCGAATTCTGATAGGCCAATTTGTAATTAACGGTTATAAATATTTTTCGCAGTAAAGTATTTTTTTTGTCTAAATTTATATAGAAAAAGAGTTATATTTACATAATATTACAGAAAATTTGACAAAATCGTCATATTTTGTAAATATTATTAGCAAAATATTTCTAGTAATTTCATAAGTTTTTTCCTTATTTGGCCAAATGACACGATTATTGGCACACTTCCTTTACATCCAGTTTGGCATTAAAATAGATGTCTCAAACAGCTTTTTTTTCAACTTATTTGCTTTTTTAAGTTAAGTTTCTTAGTTATAGACTTTTTCAGTTACTGTATATTATAGTTATAGTACTTTTTTTAATAATGGTGTGGAGTAAAGATATTAGGGAGCTTGTAGTCAGAAAATATGCAGAAATAGGGAAATTAAGGGGCATGGCAAGGGTTTTAGGAATGGCATCATCATCAGTAAGAAACATCATCAACTATAAAGAGCCAGAGCAAGACAATAGGGGCGGTCTGAAGAAGCTTTCAGACAGAGAGATAGCCAGGATGAAAAGGATCATCAAGAAGCTGAAAGATAATAAGGAAAGGGTGACAGCAGCAAAGGTTTTGAAAGAATTAGAAGTAGATGTAAGCATTAGAACCATTCAGAGGGAGCTTAAAAGGCAAAATTTCATATACCAAAGAATCAGGCAAAGAACAGATCTCACCTCTAAAGATTGTAACAGGCAAAAAGAATATTGCCTCAAAATGATTAATGATAATCTAGACTGGTCTAGAGTAATTTTCACTGACAAGGCTAGATTCTTGCTAAGTGGACCTGATGACTTTAGGACCTGAACCAACAATAGCCAAGAGGACTTTAGGGTGATGAAAAATATGGGAAGAGGCAGAGTATTGGTCTGGGGGTTGATCACATCTGATGGTGTATTTGAAGTATGGAGGATAAAGAAAAGATTAAATGCAGAAATTTATAGCTCCTTCATTGTGGAAGATGTTCTTCCTGTTATAGAAGAGATTGAGGCAAAAATGGGCAGGAAGTACATCTTCCAGCAAGATAATGCTGGCTGTCATACAGCCATAGCAACAGAAAGGGCCTTTAAAAAAAATGAAATTAAGACCATTGATTGGCCAGCAAGGAGCCCAGGCCTGAGCCTGATCGAAAACATGTGGCACCTAACAAAAACAATGATCTACGATGGGCCACAGTTTGAGTCAGAGGATGAATTATGGGAAAAAATTAAAAAGTGTTTCAATGAGCTCATAAAGAAGAATCCAGAGTTGCTTCCAAATTTGTATGATGGAATGGGCCATAGGATTAGTAAATGTATCGAAAGGGAGGGTCGGCACATACAAAGATAAAGAAAATTTGAACTCAAAAGATTATGTGCCAATAATCATGTCATTTGGCCAAATAAGAAAAAAAAATTGTAAAACAATAGTAATTTTTATAAAAAATTCGAGGTGTGCCAACATACCTGTCGTTTACTTTATATATATAAAGATAATGTTTTTTATCCAAAGAAAGTATTATATCTTTTATAATAGATTACAGTTACTAATCAATAAAAAGAGAATAATTATTGTCAATATTACTTATTTGATCAAAAAATTCCAAGTTTCATAATTTTTGAATAAAGTAGGAAAAGGATTTTATTTTAATAGTTACCGTGAAACATATATCTTAACGATATATATTGCGACGGTAAAGACAATTCAGCTACTGAACGTACACCAAGGGCCACCTGGTGGGATTTTTACAACGTTATGTTTTTAAACGATACATCGGCCCTCTGCCGGCTATTACAAACGTTACTTAACGTAACTTATTTAACAATAATAATTATATAAAATTAATAATTAAATGAATGAATATATTAGGAAATTCTCTAGACATTTTGAAGCAATTATACTTTACTTATTCAAGCTTTTCTACTCTTTAACTCTGTGCCTTCTTATTAATCCTTGCAAAAGTTTTCTAAATGGGGGAAATGGTCAAACTCTAGGAGAGCAAATTGCTCTTAATCAATCATTTATCAATGATTCCCTAAAATTGAATATTCTTTCTGATTTTTTGATCCCAAATAATGGATATACAGTACCGGCGGTAAGTCACTGTTACACCTCAAAAAAATAATATTTTCTTGATTTTTTCTCTTTCCGCGCCTAAAGAATGAAAATGAAGGATATTATTATATTTAGTAATATTCTTCTTATCATTATAGAGAGAAAATATATGTTTTTCAATTCAAATCTCTGAATTATTGATATTTTAAAGTGGTAGGCCTATTTTCAATGGGAGCATAAGTACTTGTTACAATCACAAAAATTACTCTAAAAGAATATTAAAAGTATTTTTTTGTTCTTATTTTGACTGTTATTTACAGGATATTATATTTTTTAATGCCTTAATATTTTGTGTGCATACCCTTAGCTTCTACAACTGCCCTAAGCCTTCTTTCCATTGTCTCATATAAGAATTGAATTTCCAATTCTGAAATTTTATAAAATTCCTCTCTGAACATCTCCCACAGCTCATCCTTGTTTCTTGGCTTATGTGCCATTAAACGTTTTTTGCATATGCCCCATATTTGCTCAATTATGTTCAGGTCTGGGCTGTTTGCTGGCCATGGATCCAGTGTTTCTACTCCCTTTCTCTCGAGGTACGCTTTTGTTCTGGCTGCTGTATGACACCTAGCCCCATCCTGCTGGAAAATTTCCCCTCTCCTATAATTTGGGACAACATGACTGCTCAAAATTTTGACATAATCCGAAGCTGTCATGCGATTAGACACTAAAGCTAGGCCCCTATCTCCATTGAACTTAATGTAGCCAAACACCATTATATTCCCTCCCCCAAATTTTACTGTTTTTGTGGTATATTTGGGGTCATTCCATTTACCCAATGGCCTCCTAACAAACTCCCTTCTCCTAGGATGCAGCTCAACCTTTGATTCATCAGAAAAAATTACTTTTTTCCAATTTTCAATCCCCCAGTTTTCTCTCTCTCTACAGAACTCTTTCCTACTTATTATCTGCCTCTTAGATAAAGCAGGTTTTTTGGCTGCAATTCTCCCATTTAAGTTATTTTTTCGTAGTACCTGCTTCACTGTTGTTAGAGAAAGAGATATTGGTATACCAGAATTATATAATACCTGATGGGCCGTCCACTTGGGGTTTGATTTAGATGCCCTGGTAATTTGCCTTTCCATCTTTGGTGTCATTTTTTTGGTCTACCAGTTCTTTGCTTATCTTTTATCGTTTTTAGCTCTTTAAATTTATTTTTTATATTTTGTACAGTAGTTGGACTACATTTAAAAAGCTTTGCCACTTTTCGAATGGACATTTCTGGTCTTTAAGACAATTTAAGATAGAAATTCTTGTTGCTTCAGATAGCTTCACCATTTTTATTTTAAATTTGTCAACTGTTAGATTACACATGCCCAAACACATAAATGACCTTAAAATCTGGTTAAAAGTGACACTACTCAATGATCAGGGTAAATTTTTTGAACATAACTGATGCTTGTGCTTTTCCATAAATAGGCCTATCACATTAAAGTGATCATATTTCTGAGATTTTAAATTAAAAACATATATTTTCTTTCTATAATGATAAGAAGAATATTATTAAATATAATAATATCCTTCATTTTCATTCTTTAGGCGTGGAAAGAGAAAAAATCAAGAAAATATTATTTTTTTGAGGTGTAACAGTGACTTACCGCCGGTACTGTATTACAAACTTCACATACTTAAAAAATGGTGTAGCAAGTGGTATGTGCCTTGGCCTATGGAGAAAAGTTGAAAATGATAATAAAATGTTTTATAAAGTGCATAATCTTTGCAATGAGTTCCCTGGTGGATATGGAAAAGAGACTGTAAATCTTTATTCACCTTTGTATATAAAGAAGAATGATATCATTGGATTTGATTTTTAAGGACAAACTCCATCAATAGCGTATGTTGAAGATTCAACCAAGGCTCCAAAGTTATATCATGTAAATAATATCTCTAAAATCTAATTTAATCTTTAATATTTTGAAATTTTATTTGAATTGCTTAATTCATATCAACAGATATATGAATTAGACAAAGGAAGTAAAAACATACCAATAACTTATACTGCAAATTTTATAAATAGTCCTATAATAAATAGGTATTTTGCTATTAATCTCTTTTTAATCAATGCACCAAAAAGAGGTAAACATTCAAATTGCACTCTCCACAAGTTCTACACAATTACAAATGTTTTTCAAACTATTTCTTCAAGATGATAATCCCATTTGTCAAATTGACGAATCAACTCATGTTATTGGAGATGAAGTTAAACACAGAAATGGAATTGGAGGTGACCATTTTAATATATTTATGGATAGAAGATTTCCTTGTGATGGCTATTTAACATATATCAAATATCATAGATAGAGTTCAAACAATACTGGAAATTTTGGTATTTGGAGACCCCTTGATGAGGAAAATATACAGAATTTAACTTTTAAACTGATTCATTTGATTCCAGTACCTTCAGAGAGTATTGGTTTTAAAACTATCCAATTTAATGAAAGACTAAATGTAAGAATGGGTGATGTTTTTTCAATTCTTCCTCAAAAAAATGGTAAACAGATTGTTGCTTATAATGAATATTGTCTCAGCTGTTCCACAGTATAGAAACAAAATTCAATTTTCTCAAAGTCATGTTTATATAATTATTTATATATAGATTGTAATAATTTCAAACAAAGGAAATCTAAGTGCAGGTGATGTTGTTAATCTCGAATAAAATTTACAATATCGACGTAAAAGAACTCACTCCATTCTATATGGGATAGTATCATTAAAATCTGGTCAAGCACTTTTTTTTGTTGGTTTTTTTCTCATCATTTTTTTATCATTAAGATCATTGCTATCTAAATAAGTCTATAAACATGAACAACTTAAAAAGTCACTAGGCTGTTGCTTGAAGGTTTTTACATAGAAAAATTTACATTAGGTTTATGTGTTAGAGAACTTCCAGATCTCTAGAGTTAAATGTGATATTGGGGGTCATACACATACATATATATAAATATGTCTTTATGCATACAATGTATTAAATCTTGTGATACACGTGATTATATCGATACCAATTAGTAGGCAATTAGAATACAGCAACCGTTTGATACGGTTACATACAATAAATTATATCGTTTTGTAATCGTAGAAGAACCAATCTTCAACATTATGTTAGTATGTTATTGCCATTGGTATGGACACAAATTTTATTCGAATATCTTCTGATATATTTTGGCATAAATCGAAATTTTAGTAATTTAGTTACAGTTATTGTTTAATTCATTTATTAAATATATATTATATTGTCTTTTTCCGGCATACACATCTGTTTGGTATGAGACAATTTTGGAGATGGCTACCTTGTTACTTTTCTTGCTAAAAAGATAATGTATAAAAATTGGGTTCCACACAACAAATAAATTCTCCCAAAGGATACACAGTTAAGTAATTGTAAAATGAAAAGATAAATGTATGTACCATAGAAATTATTTCGACTGCAATAAACAAGGGTTTATAAATAGATAAGTCACTTTGTTTTCTATTAAAAACATGGTGTATTTAGAATTGGATACTAATGCCAATAATTATAGCAATTGTTGATAGAAGAGCAAGCAGTTTGCGTAGCAGGCTGTCATATTATCAAACTGGTACTCAAGGTACAAGTGGAAATGCATTGTCTAATTGAGATAAGTGACAAAATGAATGTAACAAAACAGTGATGATTTATGTAATCTAATTTTTATCCCTAACTATAAATCATATCTTTGCAGTTGGTGAGCTGTCTGGTTGATATTGATGTTTGTTAACATGTTAACAGGAGGTTAAAAAGTATAATTAGCAAATTGCTTAATTTTTGTTTTTGGAAGGTTAATTGAAATAAAACTTGACCAAATGGTTATGTGTTTTCTAAAGTAGATTTTTTGTAGTATTAGTATATGTTGCTGGATAATTATAAGAATAAAATATAAAGACTTTTTATAAAATATAAATACTGGCTGCTTTTTCCAATAACTGGATTTTAATCCGAAATCAAATTGCACCTATCAGCCAAATATTTGACTGTGAGTGTTTTGGCAAGGTTCCTTTCACAATCTATTTACCTTCTTCTCATCTAACAATTTCTTATAAAGTGTTCTTAGCTTTGCTTCTGTTTTTACTGCTTTCATTAGACTTGATCATTGGGTAGAAAGATACAGGTGAATTTAGGTAATATTTCTAGTAAATTAGAATATAATTCTCTATATAAAAGGAAAGAACAGGCATATATGATAATGACCAAATTACTGTCATTACTATTCTTAATATATGATGATGGGTCATCCTGTGAATAAGTTAAATTTTAAAAGTACTTTCCAACCATTTTTTGAGTTTGAAAAATGTCAACATTTAAGTTTGTTACCTTAACAATGAAGAAAAAATCAACCTAATGAAACAAAGGGAAAAAATTGGAAATAAAAATGTGGTATATTAGTTGTCATAATAACATATTTAATGAAGTATGTAGAAGACAGCTGGATTAGAAGCAGCTTTTCGCCTCAGGAGATCTGCTTTTAACAACAGGAACCAACAATGGCTTAGAAGGTTTTCATTATTGGTTGAATCAAAAAGGTTAGTGCAAAGTTGTCAATTTACACAATTGTTGATGATTAAAAAAGAGGCTGACTATATATAGTAATTTCCATTTCTATGAGAAATTGTTAAAAAAGAGAAAACTATAGAGAATCCAAAAATATATCTATTTAATATTTCAAAGAAAATAATCCTATCAATCAGGAAAAATGAATAGCTTGCAAAAATACAACTTAACTGATTGAAATGCCTTTATGTAACCTTTATTTCTTCATATTAAATAGTACCGAGTTATGTCTACAGTTTTCTAAAAGGTATCTAAGTCCAACTGAAGTGCACATTCGGAAAATAAAATGTCTATAATGAAAAATTAATGCTTTTTAACGAAACAACTATATGGTACAATATTTCTACCAGTTTTCTATCAATTACGTAATGCAATAAAAACAGCAAAAAAAATACTCTCTTCGTATTAATTATAGGCAAAATATGCATTTCCCATTTCCTAAGTTTTATATATCTTCATAATAATTTCTTTGTTTTAAGATTTGAAACTCTCTTTATTGAATTAATTTATTGAATATTACAAGTTTATGTAATTTTTGAAGAAGCTTTTTTCTTTTCTCATAAGTTGTTACTGTTAATTTTTGTCTTGGCAGCCATATTTGTTATTTGAAAGTGAATCTATTGTTTACAAAATTAAGAAAGGGTACCTGTTTGTATCAACTGTTATAAAGGATACAAATACTATAAAAGTAGACGGAGTAGTATGAAATGCAGTGACTACCAGGAATATGTACATGCAACATGTATGAAAGGTATGCTTGGAAGTTTTTTTTAAATTTGTCACTTTTTCATTTATAATTTCGAATCTCAAAGAATATTTTGCAGTAACTGTGCAGAAAAGCTTACTGTATTTGTAAATCACAAAGAAAGAAACTATCTTTGTCATAAAACAGCAAACTTGCTCAAATTTCACATAAAAACATCGGCGATGTAAAAACTTTTAGTCTTTTGATAAATTGATAAAGTCATTCTACATTAGTGTAATGTTTTTGTACATTTTTTGAATCTATTCACTTTGTTGTTTATTTAATTTGCAGTTGTGCAAATCAGGTTTCTTCAATGTATTGTATATGGATTTTAGAAGTCCCTCACAAAATTTCCTAAAATCCATTTCCAATTGTTGAATTCCACGATACATCTACTGTTTCTATAATAGAACATTTTTTTTAGTAGATTTCCAATCTCTCTACATTATTCCTCATTTAATTTACAGCAGTGTAAACCAATATTTTTCAAGCTATCTGAGGAGTTTTGAAGTCCTTCACAAATATCTAATAATGTATTTCCCATGTCTATATTCTGAGATAGATTTATTGTTTCCATTATAGAACAATTTTTAAGCAGATTACCAATCACTCCAGCTTGTTCCTCAGTTAAATTACAAAACCTTAAATTAATATTATTCAGGGTATTTAAAGATTTTTCAAGTCCTTCACAAATCTTCAAAAATCCATTGCCCATATCTTGATTTTCAGATAGATTTACTGTTTCTATTTTAGACAATTGAATAAACAGGAAATGCTAAACAATTTTATTAAATTGTTTCTGGACACTGATTTCTCATATTATTACTGAGAAATGATTTATATAACATATTCTAGTTAGAAAAATTAATAACAGAGGATATAAATTGCCTTGGCCTACTTGCTTATCTCTGACTTACTACCTATAATTGACCTATTATGGGAATATTATCAGATAAGTTCAAAAAGACTAAAGCGAACTAACAATTAGAAAATCTTTTGATGAGTTCAAAAACTGAAAACAAATAAAAAAAGTAAAGTTTAGACTTTGTTGAACATTTGAAGGATGTGGCTAGGTTGCAGTTGATAGAAAACACTTTAGGAGTTATACAGAGATACTTTTGTTGACCACTTTTAGGTAAATTGAACAATGACGAAATCTCTTTTATGGCTTTATATAAATTTTGTGTTGTAATATTCTAGACATGTTCTAATATTTAGTTAAAAAAGTTTCAAAACGATTCTTTCTTCTATCTTTAGTAATCAGGTTGTTTATTACTTTCAGGTATTATCTTGGAGCAGATAAAGTAGATACTTTCGAAATGAAAATGATAACAGAATATACATATATAGAGTCGTATAAAAATTTCAACTAAAATTTTTTATTTCCTTTTAATTAACCATTTTTGAATTTACAGCAGTAATGTTCAAAACATTGTTCTTTGCATTTACATTCAGCACTTTTATTCTTTTATCAAAATGGGCAATTTGTGATTGCAGTACAGTTAAAGAACAGGAATTTTTGATGGAGAAAAATATTTTGGAAATGAAAGAAATTTTTAGATTTGAGAGTATTACTTCTAGGCTTGTTGACAAAATTCTAGAGAGCACAATTCGCTGTAGTAAGCATAATTCTTTAAGAGAATTTGCTGTTCAATGTCAAATGGAAAGAATATTTGTTAAAAAAGAACTTTCTAGTAGTGAAAGCTGGAGTTTTCAAAGTACAAAGTCACATTTTCTAAAAAAAGGTTATTTTAATAAGAACTAAAATACTTTTTAGTTGAAGACTCCCATGGAAAAGAATCATCTGGAAGACTTCAAGACAGAAGGATATGGTATGGAGAATACGATCAATGTTATAGTGTTTATAAGACAGTGAATATTACTGGAGAGAATGAAATGTTAAAAGGCTTCTATGTGTTGATCACAGCAAAAGGAAAGAGACCAGATATTGAAATTGATGACTATTTTACAACTGGATTTTGTGCATTACCAAAATGTAGAAAATTTATGGAAAATGCTCTAAAATGTAAGTAAGCATTTCAATAAAAAATATTCAACCTCTCACTAAAACTAACTTCTTCGAACTAATTGAAATATTCAAGATAAAATCAAGAATGAATCTTGCGAAGAGCAACTATCAGAAGGTGAATTTAAAATGGATAATATAAAAATTCCACTTAGAAATGATGCTTCTGGATTGGCCGGAATGTAATAAAAAAAAGAAATTGCAAATTTTAAATATGGTTAATAATCTTTTGCCTCAATTTAACAGAATATTTTTTTCTATATTTTTTTCCTTGGTAATTGGTGGAACATTTTATGATCATTTTAGTAAAAAATTCCAAAGTACAAATGATAAACAGAAAGTAAATGGAGATGAAAATTTAAGTAAATATTTAATTATTGTCTAATCTTTCTCTTTATCTCTAATTTATTTATTAAATACATTAGATAATCTTCAATACATTCTCTTATCATTTTCATGCTTTAAATCATTGCCAAAGATATTCTCAATAAAACATGTTAAAGGCAGTTTCAAGTCACTTAATGGGATTAGAGGACTTTCAGCAATATGGATAGTTTTTTATCACAGTTATTCTGAACAACATGGTGTTGCAGGTATTAAATGTTACTGGTTTATTTTTAAATTTCATTAAAAATGTACCTTTTTTGGAAATTTTAAATTGAAATTAAAAAAATAAGGGTTTTGGATAAATCAATAATCCATGGATATTTTCTATCATATATTCTACCACTTTTACTATTAATCATTAGTTTATTTATGTTTCACAGCAAATAAATTGGAGATAAAGACAACAATGAAAGATTTTATATATCAGATAATATATAATGGAAATTTTGCAGTTGATACTTTTCTAACACTATCTGGTTTTCTTATTACTTATCTATTTATAAAAGATTTAAAAAAAAATAATTATAAAATATCAAAGAGAAAAATTTTTAAGCACTTTGCACATAGAATATGGAGATTATTTCCACTTCTAGCAGCAACTGTTGCATTACAAGGTGCAGTCTTGCCAATTTTTAAATATGGGCCAGGAGTTGTAGAATTGAAAACAATTGGACAAGAACATATAGATCCTTGTAGAAAAACTTGGTGGAGAAATCTATTATTCATACACAACTTTTTTCCACAGGAAGAGATGGTAATTAGTTATAGTAAAACTTCTTATTTTGTATGTAATCATTAATTTTTGTGACAGTGTGCTGTTGCAACCTGGTATATCAGTTGCGATGTACAAATATACTTTGCTCTTAGTATAGGCTTATTTCTTTATATTGTGTAAGTTACTATTAGGGTCACCCTGAAAATTTTACCCATTTCCCTGTAATTTTAAAACGGTACATTGTAGGCCTATATTATCATTATTAATAGAAAGTGAATTTATTAATGCACTATCACTAAAAAACTGTCACAAATTGTGATCCCTGAATGAAAAGTTTTTGAGACTTCAGTGGTGACACGGTATGGATGATGGTATAAAGCAGAGAGTAATTATTCAATTTCTTGCATCACAGCAAGTTATTGCAATTGATATTCACAGGCAACTGAAAGCTTTTTTTGGTAAAACAACACTTGATGAAAGTTCAGTAAGAAGGTGCATTAGAGAATTTAAAGGAGGAAGAACTTGATGATGATAGGCAGGGATGCCCAAGAACAGCCAGTAACAATGAAAATAAGGACAGAGTTATTGCTCTAATCAGAGATAATAGGAGAATAAGCCAGGCTGAGATATCTCAAACATTGAACATAGGTCATGCTGCTGTTGAAGATTTGATTTCCAGTCTTGGGATGAGACAGATTGTCTCAAGATGGATTCCTTACCAACTCGATTGGTATCAGAAAGACAAAAGGGTATAGATGTCTACAGAACTCCTAGAAAAATATGGTGAAGAAGATGATTTTCTGGAAAAGATTGTTTTAGGAGATGAAACTTGGGTATTCTATCATGAACCATTGACTAAAAGAGTTTTATTAGAGTATCATACAAAATTTTCTACACCACCAAAAAAGGTTAGGACAGGTAAGTCTGCAGACAAACTCTTGGCATGTCTGTTTTGGGACAGGGAAGGGCTTCATCTAGAATTTTTAAGTTTGCAAGTCAGAATAAATTTAGAGATTTACATCAGCATTTTAAAGAGATTAAAACAAAGAATAAATAGAATCAGGGGCAAAATATATGAGAATGATGAGGAATTGCAAATTGCACTAAGGACATTTTTCAGGTCCAAACCACTCTTATACTTCGCCAAAGGAATTGATATGCTTCCTGCAGGTGGTAAACATGCATTTACAATAATGGGGAATTTGAAGCTATATAGACATACAAATACCTAACACATTAGTTAATATTTATGACCAAACATATTGTGTAATTTTTTTTGGCTGTAAGACACAAATGGATAAAACTTTCAGGGTGACCCTAATATATATATAATATATATATATATATATATATAGATAAGGTAATAGTTTAAAACAAATATTTCAGAACGCCTTTTGTAACATTTGCTATTTTTGGCTGTTTTATTCTTAGTCAGCTAATGAGCACATCTTTATTAATGAGAAATGAATTGTGAGTACCTAAGACGTTTTTTAAAAGTGTATGAATATATCTCTTGAAATATGTATTATAGAACTTCTGGTGGTAGAATTAATTATTTTGAAACTTTTGATAGTATCTATTTTAAACCTTATACTAGAGCTGCTCCCTATGCAATTGGAGCATTTGTGGCCATCTTTCAACATAAATTTCCAAAACCCAAAATTGGAAAACTCTTTATAGGGCTTGGATGGTTTTTAGTTATGATGCTGATGTTTTTTACTTTGTATGGAAGAAATTTTGGTATGACTAATTATACAGCTGACAGTAAAATTACTGCAATAGCATTTTATACATTGACTCGTCCTGTTTGGTCAATTTGTATTTGTTGGATAATTTGGGCTTGTAACAATGGATATGGAGGAATAATTAACAATTTTCTTTCAATGAGAATATTTCTACCATTTAGCAGAATTAGTTTTGGAATGTATATGGTACATGCTAGTTTACTTCATTTATATAATGGCATTTCTCGTTATAGAAAACATTCTTCTCATTTTGAAATCGTAAATATAGATTTTCAAAGTATGAAATATGAACATAAATTTAATTTCATATCTCTTTTTTTTGCAGTTTGTCTTCTTCCTTGCTTTACTTTTTGCATCAATGATTGCTGGTTTATTCTTCACAATTTGTTTTGAGTTTCCATTCTTTAGCTTGGAAAAACTTGTCCCTGGTATGACACCTGATAAAAAACCTGTTAGAAAATCTAATGGAGCCGGAGAAAGGCGCAAATAAATGTTGGTCAAAATTCTTTATAGAATGAATCCATCAACTTATCACTCTTATATAAAAACAGCTCATATTCATAAACTGACATTTTCTTCTTATTGTAAATGACACAAATCCCCCTAAGGGGACTATTGAAAACGCCCATTTTGAATTTATTTTTGGGTGAGAGTCTGGGTTAGGAATGGGTTATGAAAAATAGTAAAGCAATTGATTTGTAATTAGGCAGGATCAAACTAATGGTTAGGAACACTGAAGTGCTTTAATCAGAGTCCACGGCTGGGCTAGATTTAGGGTAAAACCATAAAACTGTGGGCGTTTTCAACAGCAATCAAATCCTAGATGTTTATGAATACAGTTTTAGATATATATTTTAGTTCTTAAAATTTTTGAAATCACTTAAATCAAAAAGAGATTCATTCTAGAGTCTTCCGCTTTCTTATAGTTATGAGTGAGGTTATCCAAAAGTCTTCTTTGGTAAAGCAAACTGTAAAAATCCAAATTAATGCTAATTAAAAACATTCTGCTACTCTCCTTAGACCCAGATCTTCTAGAAAAGAAATCTGAGAGGCCAATAGTATTTAATTAATTTTCTGATATTTTTAGTATTGCATTTTGTAAATTATGCAATAAATTAACTGATACTCTAAATGCATATCTTTATATAAAACTAGATTCTAATCTTATACAAATGTGTAAAGAAATAGACAAATTAAGTTTCACTTGTAAAACTTATTCATAAGAGATTTTCATATCTCTAGGGGACAAGTTTAAACAAAGTATTGAACTTAGTGAAAAATAGAATCTAATTTTAAATTTGTAAGTTAAAATTATGTGAAATTCAATCTTT
>CAJFCJ010000049.1:49284-167312 GCA_904063045.1 Dimorphilus gyrociliatus | reverse complement strand
AAAAATTCAAAAATACTCTAGTTTTTGTAGATAAAAAAGATTTATTCCTTAAATAAATATTTTTCACTTGATAACTGGTGCTAAAATTCTAAATTGGAAAAATTTGTAGAGCATTAAAATGACCTAGGAAAACATTATTTTTATTCTTTTTTAGAATGTTTCAAAAAAATTGAAGAACACTTTACAAAAGAGAAGACAAATAGTTTTTTCATTAACCAAATAAATAAAAAACTTAGAATGATTGTAATTGCTAATAAATCCAAATTGTATAGTTTGTATGCTGGCATATCCATTGCAGAGTGTCTTAAATGGTTACTACCAAACTTTAATACATGCTCAATCCAATATACAGCCTTTTCTAAAGGTTTAGGTTTTTGTGAATTTAAAAGAGCTGAAACTCTTTTTGCCATTTTCATATATGTGTTGTCTTTAACCATCTTTTCAATATATTCTTCAAGAAATGATACATCTTTTGTATGAAAAGGTAGAATTTCCAACATTCCATGTCTTTTTAATCTAATTGAATTGTCTCTACTGTCTGATGGGATTGGGATGACTAAAACTGGAGTTCCAGAGTACATTGTTTCATAAATGGAATTTAAACCTCCATGTGATATGAATAGAATACAATTTTGCTTAGACAAAAGGTATTTTTGAGGAATCTACTCAAAAGTATAAATACATTAGATAAAATACTCTTTCCTCTATCAATTATTGTCATCTTATCAGTTAGAGAACTCATAAAAGCTGGAACCTATGACATTGGTGATGGTACGGCTGCTTCTATATATGTTAAATATGAAGAACATTCATACATGACAAATGGTTTTCTATATTTTTCAGCCAACAGGAAACCACAAAAGAAAAAGTGGTCAATGACTAATAAATCAAACTCATCTAGTTTTTTTTCAAATGATGAATCAATCAACATTGCTCTACATTCCTGAGTAAAGACATTCCAAAAGATAGTGAAATGTTTATCCATATTTATTTGAGATATATTCTGATGTAGTAAATCAATGGAAGTTTGCTTTACAGCTTCTGCAAGAAGTTCTAGAGTTTCTTCAGAAACTGGTGAATGTACATCCAACATTGAAATGTTGCCAAGTTGATCCAATCTAACAGTTCCTTGTCGTACAATGCTCTCATTGTGTCCAGAGTCAATTAAACCTTTTCCAAGAGCAATTAGATTATCAGCATGACTCTTAGATTAATGTTTTGTTAATGGAGGCGTTAAAAGTAGCAAATTAGCAGCAGAAGCTAAAAGTCCTAAGTTGCTTATTATTAGTATATGAACAAACATATTATCCGTTTTGTGTCCTTTCTACAGAGAGAATTCTGCAAGATGATTAACTATAGCAGACGACAATGTTTATACTATAGCTTACTGATAAGTTTTATCTTGACCAGACATTATTAAAAATAAAAAGAAGATATGTTTTGCATTATGTTGTGCAATACTTTTATATAAATAACGTAGATGTAAATCTGTGAAAATGTTACAAACGATATACAACTCTATCTTCTGCTTTAGCTCTACTCAAAAAATTATAATAGATGAGAAAAGTACATAAATATAATCTAAAAGAGATGTGTGTCGCTTCATTAATGAGAAATTTTCTCTTTCCCTCTTGATGTGTCTTAGAAATATCTTCGTAAATAACACATAACTAATCTATAAATATGTTACTTTCAATGATAAATGATGATATGACTCATCAAAGTATATATATATATATATATATATACACAGTTATCTTCCTTCCCTAGAACGATGTTTATGCATAACATGGACCATATTAGAAAGTTTGTATTATTTATTTCATGCTGTAATCAAGTTGTTGGATTTTGCTTAAATTGCAATTTAATCTTAATTGGTTATTTGAATAATAGTATATGGAAATTACAAAATTTTGGCGTGACAGCTCTAACATTTACGGATGTTTTATATTCAATAAACCTTTTCTGTTTCTTTCTTAATGATAGAAAGCATATAGATTTTTATCCTTGTATAATTTTAAACCAATCAATATTCATGATAATTTCAGTATCATCTTTTACATTGACACTAATTACATTTGAAAAATTTATGGCAGTTGTAAAACCCTTGAGTTTTAACAAAATATGGACAATGAGGAGAGCATTTATCCTGTTTTTTTGCATATGGTTAATTAGTTTTATAATAAGTTCATTTCCAATTATGGGATGGAATAAATATGATATGTCTTTAAAAGAAAATACTACTCTTCTATGTGAAGTTACCAATATATTTCCATTTGCATATATGTATGTTTGGCTATTTTGTACTGTTTTACCAAATGCATTAGCCAATTTAATCTTATATATTCCTATACTTAAAGCAATAAGAAAACAAAGAAAAGCAATTTCGGATGTATCAAATGTTGTTAGTTTAAGATCTGAAGGAAGAAGCATTAGAGCACTAACCTCTTTAGTAATATTTAACTGTTTACTATGGCTAATACCATCTTTTGTCACTATTGTGACTTATAGAAATTTGAAAGATAATTATTCTTCCTCCCAATCAGGCTTTGACATACTTCTTGACTCATTTGCAGCAATAATTCTTTCAAATTCAACAATAAATCCACTCATTCATGGCTATACAAAGTCTTCAGTAAGATCTCAGACTATGAAGCTCTATACCAGTATACTTACCAGATTGAAATGTAAAAACTTGTCTTATATGAATTTTTGTATTTTGGAAAATAGAGTAACATGAAAAGAGAGATATATTTTTGAATAAAGTAAATTGATCTTTTCAATCTCAGTGTCATACAACATTTTCATACAACTGTGCATTGACCCAAATATGATATATATAGGAGGGGAGCTGCCTACTTTGAAAATATTTTTGAGTGAGTTTAATATCTTTAGAGTAGATAAAGATTAAATAAAATAGCAAATGAGTCTTAGGTATAGTAGAGAGATGTAAGGGAGAATGAAAGAGTTAGATTAAGAGCTGGGACAGATTCAAATGGAAATTTCCTCTCAAATATCCAAAAAGAAAAGCAATGTAAGTTGTACATTAGAAAATTGTGCATTATAGATGCGTGTTGATTGATACTACTCCAATATTTATCACAAACCTTAGCAAATTGGAAATAATGAAAACTGTATAGTATATTTTGGCCTTCAATGCTGAAGTACAAGATGATTGACATTGTCTTGTTGGCAAGTCGTCAATTGTTGTTGACAATGCACTACTGAGGCTTGCTTCTTATATGAGGTTAGCTTAGTTTAGTATTTCACATCTAGGTGTTTGACAATACTGATTACTGAAGGACAGAGCCCTGATTTTTAGCAAGACATTGAAAATACAGTCCAATCACCAATCACCCATACACTTATGAACCAGTACGACCTACAACTAATAATTCTGTACTGCAGGTACCAATTATGAATCATGCATGTGAGATAGAGCGCCCACAAATATATGGTTTTATCCTAATCCAGTCTCTCACCTCTAATCTGATTTGTGTCATTATTCTTAATCTTTAGACAAGACCTACAACCCTTAGCCACAAATTAGCAGCTGTCTTTTTCTTCCTGACCATTTAAATCTTTAATCTAGCCTAAAAATTCAGATTGAATTTGCCATGTGACATATTTGCTTTTTTGTCCTGTATCTGTTGGCTTGACATTTACTGAGTATAGGGCAAAGTCACACTTTGTAATCTATATCTTAACTTTCACATGCAATAATATAATAATACATGTCCTAGAAGTTGTTGATCTTAATTCGCAAATTATGTGTGATCAACACCAAATAATCATGATTGATGATCTTGTTCTGATTATATGATGAAATTTGACTCATGGAAAATCTATTGTTGAGAAATGACATATTTTAAAAATTTGTTAATAATTAGGAATGATCCAAAAATCTATTTATCAAAATTCCATAGCTTAATCATATTCAAAATGGATGACAGATGTATTTATATTTAAGTTTAAAAAAAAAACCACATTGCGCATGTCCAATAAACATATGGTATTTATCCTCTCTCTCTCTCTCTCCATGACTAAGTGAATTAGATTGATTGTAATAGGTGCAAACTATTTACAGGATATTATCTGATCTTTTTCAAATTATATGCTCAGAGTCAAATTATTATCATCAGCTTGACTATTTAAAAGCTGATCATTTAACGCACTAAGAAAAGGAAATATTTATAGACGATTGAACAATTGATGAATTTTTTTAAATATCAACCATTAACTCTATTATTATCAGCACTTCAACCACTGAAGTGTAATACTTGTGGAAAATATTATGGATATAAAAAGAGCATGGTGTATATTTATTAAAAAATTAAAATATTTAGTGATAAATATAGTTCAGTGTTAGAGTAAGTATATTAAGGCCTACAAATACTAATTATCAAAACTTTTATACAATCTTTGATAAAGGCTTCAATAAAACCTTAGTATAATTAAATTCTATTATATCAGAGATTTTATGTTGGAAATATATATTATGTATTGATTAGTTTATGAACACAAGTATTTCGCATAAATAATTACAAGTATTTATCTTAGAAAAAATCATATTTTTTGAGTTCAAAAAAAAAGTTATAGAAATCTTAAAATTGATCAATAATTCTAAATTGATAAGACTAATATTTATATAAGAATTGCATTTGTACACAATTTTTCAACCTTTCGTGTTATACACCTTTTTGGTTTCTAAAGATGTGGATACAAATTATAACATTTACGCCTGGTATTCTGTTTTTACTTTTTAAATGTTCTATTTCACAAGATGTTTCAGGTTTTTATTTGAGATTTCGTTTTATACAACCTGTTTGTGTTTAGCAATTTCAGTTGTGTTTTTATTTTAAGGTTATAGACAGCATGAGAATAAAATTGCTGTTCAAAGTACCGCCTTAGACCTCAAATGTGGAATGATAGTTCAAAGGTTACATCAATTGAAGAATGTTTATATGTGTGTGGTTTATTCGAAGATTGCAAGTAAATAGAGAATGACAAAGAGAAATTTTTAATTCTTTAACAAAGTTTTAAATTTTTTAGAGCAATCAACTACAATCTAAAGTCAACAATTTGCCTTTTAAAGAACTCGTTTGTCAACAAGAGAAGTCAGAATGGCTATATACTATATACAGTACGGGTAACCTATTTTTGAACGCCCAGCTATTTTCTATAATAGTTAAAATATTTTTTCTATAACATTAATTTTACAATAGAATAATTAGACATGGCAATTATCTCTTTGTACACAACAGATTCAACTAGTTAAATTTTTAAATTTCACTGTTTAAATAACAAAAAAAATTTTATTCTGAAAAAGTCACAAAAAGTGCCCAATATCCTATTTTTGAACTTTATGAATTCTGATAAAAATGTTGTTAGAAAAGGTAAGAAATATGTTTATTTTTACATTTTATTAACGTATAGATTATATTACTTCAAATAATCACTTTTTCTTTTTCTTTAATATCTTATATTATATCCTTTACTTTTCCGACATAATCTGGCTCTTTTATGGAAGCTTTTGTATAAATTTGCAATATACCAATTTGGTATGTTATTAAATTCCTCTTCTACTGCCCTCCACAAATCATCTTTTGTCTGCAAAACATGGGTTTGCAACCTATTTTTTAAGTAAGCCCACAAATTTTCAATAATGTTTAATTCTGGGCTTCTGGATGGCCAGTCTTGTAAAACTGTTATATTGTTTCTCTCAAGAAATGTCCTTGTAGATGCCGATGTATGACATTTGGCACCATCCTGCATAAGCAGGTTGTCTGGCTCAAACATTGGAAATAGCTTCTCCTCAATTATTTCTTGGTATAAATTGCTATCCATATACCCATTATATAACTTTATAGCTCTTGTCCCATCAGCTTTTATACACCCCCATATTGATATTGACGAATTTGCTGTTCGAACAGCTTTTTTGGTGTATTTTGGATCATACCATTTATGACTCCCCCTATGGATCCAAATTCTCCTTTTTGGATACAATTCAATCCGACTTTCATTGGAAAATATAATTTTGTTTACATCTTCTTGACTCTTATTTAACATAGACAAACAAAAAGATTTTCTATTTCTTGCATGGCAAGGTTTTAGCGCTGGCTTACTTGTTGCAACATAGCCTTTAAGGTCGTTTTTTTGCAAAATCTTTTTGCATGTTGATAGAGAAATTTTGGAACCTAATCCTGAATGTTCAAGCACATTCCTTGCCGTTAGAAATGGATTTCTCTTTGAAATTTGGCAAATTTTTCTCTCTTCCCTTTCTGTTAAAATCTTTGGGGTACATAGTTTCGATAGATTGTTAATAGTTCCATGTTTCTCAAATTTTTTTGTTATGTAGTGGACAGATCCCTTTGAAATTTTTAATTGTTTTGCGATTTCATTCATTGACATCTTCTCCTTCCTCTTTTCCAACACTAATTTTCTCATGTCCAAGCTTATTTTTGGCATTTTTAACTTTTTTAAAATTGTTATCCTACTTTGATTCTTGACATAAATTTTCGTGTGGGAAAGCAAAAAAACTTGGTCATTTTCATAAATTTTTAATTATTGTTCAAAAATAGGATATCAGGTACTTTTCACGATTTTTTCATAATAAAAAATTTTTTGTTATTTAAACAGTAAAATACAAAGTTTTAATTAATTGAATATGTTGATTACAAAGTCACAATTGCCATGTCTAATTGTTGGATTGTAAAATTAATGTTAAAGAAAAAATATTTTAACTAATATAGAAAAAAGCTGGGCGTTCAAAAATAGGTTACCCGTACTGTATAAAAGATCCTGGCTATGATAAACTGAAAGGCAATAAAAGTCCATTGGAGATTAGAGCTGTTAAACATACTTTTTCAGGCTCCTTTGTGGGGATCAGATAATAAGAATGTAACAATTGAAGAATGTCTGGATATATGTAATTTATATTCTAACTGCAAGTTAGTTTTTATATTCTCACTTTACAAATATTTTTTATATCTCTATTATTATATAACTTTCTTTCAGGGCTTTTGATTATGTTTTACCAATAGAAACTTGTTTTTTAAAAAGTGATTTTTCAGGTTACTATACTCAATCAGAAATTATATTGTTCATAAAAGGTTTGAAATTTTGCATATACAAATTAAAGTTATATTTAAATGTTCAGATATCCTTCATGGTTACCGGAGATTTCCTCTTGGTTCACCCAAAAGTGGTCATATTTTACTTAATAAAGAAATATTTAAAAAAAATTAAAAGACTCCGTTAAACAGAATACATTATAAACTATTGACAATCTTGACTCTCAATCAGATGACCACTTTTTGGATGATCTATGATGACATCGCCAAAAACCACTTTTTACATAAATCATTCATTTACATACCAAACTGTAAAGAAAAAATTGAGACATATGTGATATTAAAATCCAAAAAGGCGTGCAGTTTTATTTTTAGGCCAATCTAGTAATATATTTATTTGATACATATTTTAAACTTTAAAGGTCAAACAAAAGTCAAATCAATAAAATTTGACAAACAATTAGATTTTCAGGGAAAACATTGTAAAGCACATTTATTTAAAGAATGTATTATGTTAGAGGTTAAAATACTGGTCAATCAATGCTATTTATATGATAAATAAATGTAAACATTTCAAGGCAGTCAAATCAATATTTTCCATTATATTTAAAATTTTAGAGCAATTCTAAAAAAATTTTAGACAATGAAACGTACATAGATGCATTATGTAGTTGTTATCGATGTCAATTGTTTCATTCTCAAAGATAGATTGATGTTGTAGAAATCTTATTCAGTAAAGATTCATGTCTAACGGTTAACTGTTTGTGAACCAATAGTTACATCTACAAGGTAATCTCATTATAAAATGCGTACTCTTGACTCTTCTCCTTGACCATATACTCTATTTAATTAGATTTTTCAACATTTATGTTACACCCAAGAATTAAATCTAATCTTAACATCAGTTATATTATTAAAACACTTTTGTATTGTCACAAAAATAGCTGGCCATACCCAAAGTATGAATTACCGATTTAAATTAATTACCATATTATCTTTTGGAAAAATGTTGTAAAGTTGTTTTTGCAGTTGACAGAAAGCGTAGATAGATGTGAAATTTCAAGGTTAGAATTTGGTTTGAAGAGTGATTAGGAATATCTGAGAAAAGACAGCAATTGATTTGTGCTTAGGGGGGGTTTCATATGTGAGTTAGAGTAAATGTAAAAGGAATGATTTTGGGAAATAAACAGTTCACTAACTGCAAAGCAATGATTGGATATTGGAGCCAAACCTCAGAGGATATATTCCCTCACTGTTATTCTAATGTCCTTTGATTTGAAAAGAACACTAGAAAGCATCTCAGTTAGAACAAGTCTGCTACTCTTCCCGTTCGATGATACTTTGGTAATCTGGCACTCTGCTACTATGAACTACAATTGCAGACAAAAGTTTTCAAGTAAAACCTATTTTTAGTGTAAAAAAACATTGGAAATTTATTACAGTTTCATTTTAATCAATAGAAAATTTTCTATAAAAGGAGAAAAAATTAATTACCTTTTTCAATTTGTACAAGTTACAGAGATGTTGGCCATGTGGCCCTAACTTAAATATTATATTTTAAATAGGTGGATATAACAACCTTTCATGTTTTTGTTATATATAATTTATATGATCGTCACATTCCTTCTTTGTAAGCCTTTGACTAATTGAACCCAAGCTTTGGCAAAAGTATAAAAGGAAATGCATTTCCCAAGCTTGTCAGTTCAGTTCTCTAATCGTTAGCTGGTTGTTTTATACTTGCTTGTTTAGAATTAGAAACTCAATACATATTGTTTTAACGAAATAATGGTGTTTTGTTGATATTCTATATTTCAATGTCAATTGGTGACCTTCTCACAACCATATATTTAATAATAATTGGTTTTGCTGATATATTCTGTAGAGGTAATTTCTTTGGATATGAAGATGATTGGACATTGGGAATATTTTTTAAAATAACTGATTTTCAAATAAACTTTTCACTGTTATTTTCAACTTTCAATCTTGTAGTGCAAAGTTTTGAAAAATTTTATGCAATAGTTTTTCATTGAAAAATACAATGTAATAATTATTTCCAGTTGTATTTTAAGTGCCGGAATTTGTCGTATTTTTGACAATTTCCCCAATGGCATTTTTCTCTCAAGTAATTTCACTTATATCACGTCCACATATGAGAAATTTGAAGACTAGATTTTGGATTGAGAAATGGATAGGAAGACGAAGACAGCAACTGACTTGTACTTAGGAGGGCCTCCTCTAAGGGTTAGGGGTAATGAAAAAGGTTAGGTACAGCCAAGGGCTAGGTTAGGGTTAGGTTAAAAGCACTGATTTGTGGACGTTTTCTGTCGCATCCGCCCTTTAACCCCTATATATACTGTATATCTCACGTATTTTTATTTACATATTTATTTAGAAAAATTGACATAAATCTCCAATTTGTTTCAAAATTCAAATTAGAAGTGAAACAAGCAATTTAAACTCTTTTTATTCATTCTTCATCAATGGAATTTTAATTTTTTCAATTTCGATTACAATTTCTTTCTTTTATTTTTCTATAATTAAAACAATAAAGAAAAGATAAAAAGCAGTTTAAAAGTAATCAATCATCTGTAAATCCTTCACAACATGTTCCTATTACAATTTATTTGTTAATGTACCTTTATATCTAAAGTCTAAACATTGATATATCATTATACCTAAGAGCACAGACAGCATTGAATGAAAGTTAATTAATTTAGTAAGATTAGTGGAAAGTATCAATAATATTTGTTAGGCCGTTAAAAAACTACCAGCAAAGTACGTGAATCATTCAGATCAAACTTAGTATAAATAATGTTAAAGGAAAAAACTGTTATTATGATTGAAAATAGGTTATCAGTATTGAATATCTTTTCAAACAAATTTTTCTACAACTCTTAAACACATTTAAGATCTCTCTTCAATTTGAATATAAACTACTAAAAATATTGCAATATAGTTAATTTAAAAGTATTGTCAAGTTCTTTTGTATTATGTTGCATTGAAAATGGTTAGTTTTATTTAAAATCCTTGATTGTCAATGCCTTCTGTTAACACTGACTAAGATGAAGATGTCTAGATCATATAAAAGCAATTTTGAGCTGTATTTTTGCAATATAACCTATTATTTTTCACATGACCTATATTTTACAATAGAACTTTTAATGAACTATCAGCCAATTTCAATAAATATATACATCACAATGGAAATCACGTGACATTTACAAGTATAAAAATAATATTTCAAAGTTGAATGTGAAACAGATAAGTTCTAAATGGCTACCGATAAATGTGTTATTGACAATGAAGAAGTAGTATGTAAAAGTTGCTCTGGCTTCTGGACAGAAAATCATCCTATAATACTTCCCTGTCAATGTACCCTATGTTCAGAATGTTTAAGAAAACTACCAATTGAAAACGATGGGATTATTTGTTCAAAGTGTGGACAAAAATTTAAGCTAACAGAACAACAAATTGGCAATATACCAAAAGGCCATATTGAAAAATCTGTAGAAAAGCTACAAATAGATACTACTCTATGCAAAATACATGGAATAGAGCCATCCCTTTATTGTAAAACACACAACGTTAAAGACATAGGCCATGTATGTTGTAAAGAAACTCATTCAAATTGTAATGTTTCTACAATGAGAACATTTGAAAAAGATAGGAAAAAAGTCTCTTCAAAATTGGATATAAATATAATTGATATGTCAGGGAAAAAAATTGAAGATAAAGAAATAGAAATGATGGAAGAAATGTTAAAATTAAGTGAAGAGTTGATCAGAATTAATTTGAGTCATTGTAACATTAGTGAAACACTGTGCAGGCAGATAGGGAAACTGTTTAAAAAATATTGTAAGATTGAAGCAGTAAATCTATCATTAAATCAAAGGATGGAAAATGGATTATTAAATATTTTTAAACAACTTATCTATTCATCAATCACCTTGAAAGAAATTAATATTGAAAATTGTAATATTAATGAAGAACATTGTAAAAAATTGGAAAATCTTTTGAACAGATGTTCAAAAATAGATACAATAAATTTAGGATGGAATCCAAATATGGGATATGGATTATCATGTATATGTCAATCACTTGTCTATTCATCTAATACTTTAAAAGTTATTAATTTATCATATTGTAAATTAAATATAGAGCAATGTAAAACTATAGCTGATCTGTTCGATTGTTGCTCTAGATTAGAAGCTATTAATCTAGGATGGAATGATACAATAACAAATGGATTATCTGATATTTTTAAAAGTTTATTGCATTCTTCAAATACATTAAAGGATTTAAAATTTGAAAATTGTCTTATGAATAAAGAACAATGTAGAATGATGGGAAATCTGTTGAAAAGATGTTGTAATATAGAAACCATAAATCTTGGACATAATGGAAGTATTGAAAATGGATTTTCGGATATTTGTCAGGGACTTTTTCATTCATCTAAAAATTTAATAGATATTAGTTTCGAAAATTGTAATTTAAGTAAAGAACATTGGAAAATAATTGAAAATTTGTTAAAAAATTGTTCAAAAGTTATAAATATTAACTTATCCAGAAATGAAAATATGGGTGATGGATTAGAAAATATTTGTGATGGACTTCTTCATTTATCAAAGACATTACGTAATGTAAATTTTAAAAATTGTAATATTGATATAGATGAATGTAGAAAGATACGAAGAATTATGAAGAATTCTCTTCCTTTTCTAAGCTTATAAGGGATACTATGCTTCTATCTATAATTTAGTTTCATATTATTTCCTTCCTGTTGTTCTAAATATAGATTTTCATGGTTTGGATAATACACAAAGAAATATTTTATCTTCCTAGCCCCTTTTTTCTATCTGAAATTTAGCCTTGAAATTTATGGACATTTTTAACCCTAATGTAGCTCTTGTTAACAGTCTTATGATTGCCCATATATAGATAGGAGGGAACATAAAATTCATCTAGGTCTTTCTGTAATACACGCTTATGAATGGTTACTAATTGATCACTATATCTGTGGTTATTTGTAAAGGTTATACTCTTATTGGTGTCAAAAGTAGCTCAAGATATCTGACTTTAGGCAGTTTTATCCACAGTCAACTTCAAACTCCTGTCAAAACCGAACGGCTTTACCGGTTTCGCTCAAATTTGGTAAAGATATTCAATTATTAGATTAATATTCATATCGATTAGATTTACCTCTGCACAAAATTGCATTAAATCAAAGTAGTTTGAAAATTTCGCGATTAATAGTGATTAATTGACAATACTGTTGAGTGCCAAAAAAGATGAAATTAAGCAAGGCTTACTAGTATCGTCTCATAGATATACTAAACCTATGAAGAATCAGTCTGCTGGCGATCTGCCAATGGCTTTTCAAACTCACCTGAAGAAGGGATCATTTATCCAGAAATACTGTGAGCCTGGTAAATTGTTATTAACTTTACTCTAAATTTCACTCTACCCATTTTAGGAATTTGGATTTGTCGCAGTTGAAGATACAGAGATTAGACTAAGCTAGGAACAGCTACTCTAGATAAAAGTTTCTACTACATATACCCAAAACACTCTCCCTGATTGGCAGATCTATTTGCACGCCTATGTCTTAGCCTTTTCATTACATGTACTCAAGTAATCACTGTCTATAAGCCTATTATAATGGAACATTGTAGAAAGGTTGTTGAACTCTTCTAAATGTATAATTGTATAATGGAAACAAAAATGATTTAATGGGTTAATAAATAATGAAAGTACTATTCTCTTCTTGAAAAGAAAAGCTAGATAATCTCATATTAATATTAATGATTATTTTTTATATTATCTAAAAAGAATTGCTTTTTATATTAGAGCATACAAAAAACCTATATGCTTTACTGGCATTCTCCATTGAACAATTGACACATAAAGATGATATTCTGAATTGACAATTAATAAAAGCCAACTTGAATAATACAGGAAAAAGTAATGGGACATTAATATTCACTATTTCCTTTACTATTAAAACAAATGTTTATAAAAGTCAAGTTTTTATCAATATTTGAAAAGGCTTAAAAAACTTTTCACTTCAAAGTACTTCAGTACTTTGTTATAAAAGAATTCTTTCAAAGTATTCATTTTAGTTTGGAGATTATTACAGATGCTTTTAAACCAATTAGGAATGAGTTTTATCATCCTTCTCTTCAAAATAATATTAATACTAAACAACTTTACTCTTAAAGCCATGAGTAAAGAAAAACCTTTCTTACAATGTTTTAATAAATATTATTACATTAAATTTTTTGAATTTCTATTCGGATTGTCCATACATTATGACAGAAGATAAAAATATGAATAGCAATGGATTTATTCCACCCGGACATCCTAGCCATGTCCTTTATGGATTTGGACTTGAAGAATGTAAACTTATCTGTAACAAATATGCTTTATGCAGGTTGGAAAAAACGAACACTTTTTTCTTATAATTTTTATTTTTAGAAACAAAAAAATAAACTATAAAACAATTTTTGTATAACAGATCAATCGTCTACTCTTTAAGTATCAACATATGCTACTTCAAAGCCAAAGTACAGTCTGAGTTTGATCTTGAATTAAAATCGAATTTTTTGTATTTCGAGAAAGTGGAAAAATGCGGTTTGGAAGCAAAAACTTATATATTTTGATTTTTGTCAAATTCTCTTTGTTCTATAGAATGTCATTTAAAGAAATATCCCAGAAAATTTATAGATATGCCATACATTGCTACAAATATATTTGTTAATTTGGAAGAATGTCAAAATTTCTGCTCTAGTAGATATAATTGTTTGTAAGTTTTATATTTTGATATCAATTAAAATAATTAAAGAAAATTATATTTTAAATAACTAGGTCCTTTCAGTTTAATAATTCAAATGGAAATTGTACCCTAAATCAGAAAACAAAGATAATAAGCCAAGTTTGTTAACTTCAACAGACAATTATGATTACTTTGAGAACAATGAAAATTATTGTAAGTATAGTTATCTCTGGGGTCGGGTGCGAACGTACCTGTTAGCAAATATTTCCAACCATGAAAACATTTTAGGAAAGGGTTAGTTTTAATATTTGGATGAATTTATTGTTAGAGGGGCTCCAATTTAGGGTTAGGGAATATAAAAAACACAGATATTACACTCAATTTCAGATATATTAAGGTAGGCTTCAACCCGCCATGGGTACGTTCGCACCCCCATCCGTTATCTCTCTTCCATTTTAACTCATTAAACATTCAATATCATTATGCACATTAACAAGAGAAACACAATTAAAAAACAAAACAGCTGAGTGAATTTTTCTCATATTTCTTTTTTTTTTTTAATAATTTATTTGTGAACAAGAAAAAGGCATTAAAGAGTCAAAAAGAAACATTTATTAATACAGTAACATTTATTAAGATTTATAATAATTCAACTAATGGCGCTTTCAACTAAATAGAGGTTTTTCAAATATTTTCATCTTTTGTTCTTGAACTTAACTTTTACATCTTGAATTTTAACTGAAGCAGATTTTGTTGGGAATTTTCAAACTATATGGCATATCATGTTATACATTTTAAGTAACCTTTTTAGGTAGTTATTTTTTGGCTACTAAATTGCAGTCCATCGTATCTACGATCAAAGCTGATGCAACTGAATTTAATAGAATATCCCCTAATTATTATAATATTAAAAATGAAAATAGAATGTAAGGGAATTTTTCAAAACTTTCATTTGTAACAATTTGCATAACATTTTGAAAATGTTTGAAAGTATATTAAATGTCTACTGAACAATACTGTATGGTCAATATAACCGAATATGATTTATATATCAGTATTAGCAAGATAATCCTATTTGTGCTTAATTTAATATTTAAATCAAAGTAGAATTATGACTAACATAATACAATTCAAAAAACTCTATAATGTTAGTCTTGTTAATAAATTAAACTTACTATTATTAATTTATTATTTGAAACAAAGAGTTATTGTTTGGGTGAGTAGTCTAGGAAAACAAATAACTCTTGAAATCAAATGGCTAAACAAAATATTTATTGGTTTTCAACTTGTCATTATTACTCAATTTGATTTAACATAACTGTGCAAATCCAAATATTTTGCTTTGTCAGTTGCTTCATTTTTTAGCAGTGCAAATGTATTGTTTGTTGCTTCATATAGATCATATTATCTTTTCAGTCAAAAGAAGAACCAAACTTCTAAAAGAATTATATTATGCAAAAAATACGTTTTCTAATAATTTCATTAATAAAACGTCTTAATTTAAGGGAAAACTTCTTGTGTCCAGTGAAAAGATGTAAAAATGGGCAAGAGGACATCACTCAGTAATAATCATGAGTGATAACACCTCAGGCAACGGCTAAAATATTGGTAATAGATACCAGATGGCGATTTATGGCATCAATGGCTCCTACCAGGGCGAGATTTTAGTATGGGCAGCCAAGTATTTAGCAAAACCTTAACTCTATAAGTGTTTGATAAATCAAAGATGGAGAAGGTAAGAGTGGATTCAAAATGGGAGAAATTTACTACAGTTTGACATGCGTTCTGGAGTTATTTCATCAGAATAAGAGATCAGGAGGAGGATGGAGGGTAAAAGTGGGAGGTAAGATCTTAATAACTGATAAAATCAAGCTCAGAGGTGCAAATTTATAAGGAAAAATGGGGCAGACCATACCCAGTCACAATGGAATATTTCTATGCGTACTTGTTTGCTGTCAATGATCACTTTGTGGCTTTTTCATATAAATCTCACAAAACATGGTTATGTATCTGCAATTCAGCAATCTACCATTGCCCGTTTTAGTTTATTTGTAAAAGTTAATTTTTGTGATATTATTTCTATTTTCGAAAGGTGCAACAAGAAGTTTTTCGTCAAATGATTCACAAATATAAATTGCATTTTCTGAAGAAGAGAAACTATCTTGATAGATACAAATTCGATTTTTCTTCTTTGAATTCAAATTTACAACTGTTGTCACAAAGATATCTCTGTTGATACTCTCACCAAGAATTTCAACAATGTAGGGCAAATCTTGTGGCCATACAGCATTGTTTTCTAAAGAAATTTCTCTGGCAGATTTTGTACAAACATTTGAATCTGAAAAAAAACATTGTCTTGTAATCGAATTAAAATATTTGAAATATTTAACAAATACAAACAATCATAAGTCATTTCTGTTTTGCCAAAAATATCAATTTCCAATAGGACATGAACTCCTGGAAAATTGATTGTTATACTATCTAACATAGACGTTTGAAAAGTTTTGCACAACGTATTAATTGATCCCAAATTTCCTACAAATGATTGTATAGCAGAATTATTTGTAATTAAATTTGTTATCTGAAAAGTAGGGTTTGGTTTTAAAGTCGCCCCGTGATTCACTTTAAAAATAATTGAAAAGTGGATTTAATCTTTCAATTCATATTCAATTTGATTATTACTTACTTGTCAAACAGAGAGTGTTCACTAATAATTTGTTGAATAAAATTTTCCACTTTGAGCCAGTAATGAGTACAGATACGGGGCCATAATATACATTATTTGTCAAGAATGAAGCATCTGACACAACCAAACCATCTTTTTCGTATTTTACAATTTTATTTTTATGAGAGAAACTCATAACTAAAAGAAAACAATAAGAATTAAAGAAATTCAACCTTTCTTTGTATATTATTATCATATTTATCAACATGTTTTACTTCTTGTCCATAGATAACTAATTCTGATAGTTGGAATTTGACAGGAAATCCTGGGTCTGCTCCATTTATTATATATCTACCAGTTATAACATTATCACATTTTCTGAATACACTTTCAAAAAATCCATTTACAGGAGGTGTATGATATCTAAAACAAATTTCATTGGGAAGAGCATTCATTGTATTAGGGATATAACTAACATGAACAAAAGTAAGTTTCATTGCATTTGAACTATCTGAAAATAATAATTTTTGTAGAAGGATTGAAGAGAAACTATATAATTCTTTATCACCTTGGTTTGCTATCAACAAAATGGCAAATATTTTTATAGACGTTGGTAATCTTATGACCAGCTTTGGCTTAGCAAACAAAAGTTTTGTTTCAAAATAGGTAATATAGTCGTTAGGGTTAGGGTTAGGTTAGGTAATAGTTTTATTGTAATCTGTTTGAGGAGTCGAATATTCAGAGCCAAAGAGGTATGTAGATTGGACATTTAAAGCTGAATAATCTATAAAAAACTGTTTACCAGTTTTCGATTTAAAGTTTTATTAAAAATATTTTGAATAACCTCGCTTCTTTTTATATGTTCCAGTAACTTTAATATCGCAAAAATGCAAATTAACAGCCTCATCCTGATCTTCAATGTCAATAAATGATCCATCCAGTGGTGTTCCGCAAGAATAACAACTATATTGGCTTGATGCAGTTGAAGTTGGTGTGATAACTGAATTTGTCACAGTTGAACAAACAGCTCCTTCAAGTGGATAATTAGAAACTTTGATCTTGAAAATTTTCAGGTCAACAGCTAAAATAAATTAATTAAATTAGTGATTTTGATTTTTATTTGTTCATAATTAAAAATTTTACAAACCACTTGGACTATTTACATTCAAGATGCAAACTTTTGTTGCAGTATATATTTCCTCAAGATCAGCTGTCCACCAGGCTCTACCTTTAGTCTGATTAGTTTTGGAGCATTTTAGAAACTGGAAAACAATATTTAATATAGTTAAGAGAAAACTTTCATTGGTTTGAATTACAGACATCATTTATTTCAATAGTACTATCAGTAGCCAAACTTGCAATAAAAGGATATGTTGTAGTACTTTGAAATGTTAATTTGTTCCTAGCAATATCATCTTCTCCAATTACTAATGGAATAACTACATAATAGAAATAGAAGTAAAAAGTTATTCAAGTAAGACATTCAAACAGAATTTTTGAATGTAAAATACAAAATAATTACTTGGAAGTAAGAGACAGGTAATAAACCTTTTGCAATGCAAACTCTTCATGATTCAATAACTAAGTGTAGAAAGTTTATACTTACTTAACAGACAAAAATAATCAAGATATTATTAATTATCGATAAAGCTTCCCTTAACGATTATTGAATAATCGTTATGTTAAACTGCAGAAAGATTGTCATTGTATTTAAATCAATTCTTGAAAGAATGCTGCCTTTTTCTGTCTAATCGATTATTCTTTATCATGGTACCAAGTGTTAATTTTTTTGATGAGTCATTTCCTGTCAATAAAAGAGTAATGTTGCATCAATTAGAAAAATGTAACAATTTCCTACTGTTAAAATAATGCATTAAATAAACTATTTTTATAGGAAGCTTTTCAAATAATGGAAACAGAAAGCTATTGTAAATATATTCTATTCTCAAACAAAAAACCAGAGTTCTTATATTTTTCCTTCTACTTCTGTTTAAAATAAACAATTTGTTAAAAATAAACCATTAGATTTTCTCACTATTCCTTGTATGTCACAAAGAAATAAGAAACAATTAAATATTTCTAGTTTTTTAATATTAGTTCCATATTGATTAGTAAATATAGTTTTGAAAAAATATGAAATTTTCAATAATTTCCATTATTAGTTTATCTATATATTAGTATATATATTGTGATTTATATAAAACAAATTGTATTGTTTTTAATGACATCTTATTGAGGTAAATTTATTTTCTGAAAGAAAGAAAATCTCTAGAATACTAGAGAAAAACACTTTTCACCACTTTTCACATAAGATGGCGCCATATGTCATTTTCTTAATGGTTCACTTATCTTCTTTTTAGTCTTTCTTTTCTCTGTTCTTTTTCCAAAACAGCAACCATCTTTATATCTAATAGTCTTTGTTTTTAAAAACAATTGTTTAATTTTCGTACCAAAAAGTTGCATACAATAAGCCATTTGATGTTACGAATTCAAATCAGTTCTAGTAGACTGGTCCGTCTAGAAGCCCGGAATTAAATGTAATTGAGAATTCGTGGGCATATTTAAACATAGATTGCCAAACCATGTCTTAGAGTGAAATGCAAAGATTTAATTAGTTGAATATATTGATTACAAAGTAACAATTGCCATGTCATATTATTGGAGAGTAAAATTAATGTTAACAAAAAAATTCTGAATTATTATAGAAAATAGCAAGGTGGCTAAAAAGGTTATTGGTACTGTATAATATTCATTTAAAAACATTACTTCTAAACTTTTCATTTTGAGCATTCATTAAAAGATATATTACGTTTTTGGGAAGTTATTGCCTTTATTCAAAAAAATCCTTTTAATTATAAAGTAACATTACGTAAGAATTAGCCTCTTCTCAACAGATATAAGACAAGGTGAGAATACTGTCAATAAGACAGTCTGTACAATCATTGAGCCTAAGTCTATTCAGTATTAAATTTATGTTTTCAAATATTATGACAAAAGTAAAACTATCAATAAATTATAAAGGTCATTTTAGTGTTTATCATAGACAATCTATTGTTTTATTTTTATACATATCACGACTACATTAATTTAGTTTATTGTCTTTCTCCTTCACTAATTATGAATGCCTAAACCATTGACATTTACATCTGCTTTTAAAAATCAGCTTTATATAATTTAATGATGAATAGCAAGACACTAAGCAGGAGTCAGCAATTGACTTTCAAAAGGATTTTATATTAAGCTTCCAACATTGACATCACATTTATATTATAATGACAAAAATAAATCAACAAGTTATAATGGTTGTCTTGGAATTTGGCTGACGTTGTGGGGAAAAATCTATTGTTATATATGTGAATATATTAATCTACTATTGTCTTACCGCTTCACTATCTTTTAATAGAAATTTTATTATAAACCGATGTCATTAGCATGTTCTTTTAGAAGAAAACTTTGCATATTTTACTATTTTAGCAGAGAAAATAGAAGCATTAAACATTCATTCTGAACAATGACAGTAATGAAGAAGAGTAGCATGATTCAATTCTTAATATCATATATACTTTTTAGTCACCAATTCAAATTAGCCAATTTTTCAAGTATTTAAAGAAATATTGTGAACTATTTTTTGGAATATTTAACACCAATTGTTTTTTATTTAGATTGCAACTATGTCAGTGAACCTAATAAATATTTGACGGGAGGTTATTTGGCTACAGTTTATACCAAAGGCATCTACAATTGTGAAGAAATATGTAATACCATTGAAATTTGCAAGTAAATTGTTTTCATTTTCTTTTTGTCTTTTTAAAATAATTTTCTTTTTATTTAAATTTAATTTTACAGCGGTTTTACCAATGATCCAACAAATTTGCAATGTTTGTTATGCAACAAAGAAAAGAATGAAGGTTCTTATGGATCTCATTCACAATATTCATATTATGACAAACCAACTAACTGTGGTATTATAGTTTATTTTCATAGCAAACTTTATTTTATGACTAAAATGATAAATGTCATTATTCTGGCAAACTAATACTCTTTGTTTTCAGAACCAGCTATTGAAGAAGGTTACATTCTCTTATTAAAATAAAAATTTGCTAATTTTTTTAAAATTTATTAGATTGGACCTATATAAAAACAGAGCTAACTGATTTCGGAGAATCTTATTTCTTAAAGCTTTTTGCAAATTATAGCATTTGTAAAAAATCTTGTAATAGTTTGTCAGATTGCAAGTAAAAAAAACATTTGTTTTAAAATTAAGAGAAAAAATAGAAGTAATGAATAATCATTTTCAGATCATTTACAATGGGAATTGATGTTATGAAATGTTTTCTGTTTTCAAAGAATAAAAAGGATTTAACAGATATCCATAATGATATCAAATATCATTCATATGATAAAGAACGTAAGTAAGAAAAAATTATATGAATTTTCATTTAACTTTCAACATTCTAACACAATATTTATATAAAAAAAACACATACACAAAGATCATTGGTTACCATCTCAACAATTATAAATTTTATATCTATAAAAATATTCTCTAAATTTGACAAACTAAAGAGTTTGTATAGTTAGAAATAGTTAAAATTTTATTGATAGTAGCTTTGTTTTTTTTTTGAATGAGGTTGGATATATTTAGGCCATCGGCTAAGAAGAAGCATTCAATCTCAAAATCCTACATATCATGTGATTAAATCTTTCACTTGATGTAATGATTTTGGTAACAATAATTTCAATCACTGATTGTGAGAATTTAGAACTAATCCAAAACTTAAGAATAGTCAAATTCAACCTTTTTTCGATCATTTTTTCAATACTTTCCAAATCTTATTTCATATAACGTTTTCTTGCATAAATGAAGAGATAAAAAATATTTCAAAAAGGCTTTTTTTCAAAATGTATTTTATAATTTAAAAAGCAATCAAACACACAATATTGATTCCAAATCACAACTTGATCAAGTCTTGGCTACTTCTTAATAGAATTTAAAACATTTGAACTACATTAAAGTTTGTACAAAATGGATAAATTCTTCTCTATAATATCACAATACTTTCTACAAATTTCATCTAAAATGCTTTTAAAAATTTGTTGTTGACGTATTGTTACTTTAAAATTAAAAGGATTTTTTGAATAGAGGCAATAACTTCTCAAAAATGTAATATATCCTTTAATGAATGCTGAAAAATGGAAATTTTATAAGTGATGTTTTTAAATGAGTATCAAATAATTTTTATAACATTGTACTGCTCTTGCTGAGCTAATTTATGCGGATGCAAGTTACAACACTACTGGTTCTACTCGAATCTTTAATGAAAGTGTTAATTCAAATGTTTTATTTATAATAAAATACTTAAGCTTGTAACAATCTAAAAGTTCAATAGCAAAGTAGGTAGTTTGTAATAGCAGGTTTCCAAGTACCAAACTAGTGTCTAATATTGAAACGGTAGAAGGAAATCTCCACTTGGGCAAACCTTAAGTGGCACTTAAAGATGAACCTAAAGTATGACCAAGCAAGGCAGATAACACAAATTAAATGAGCAAGATGAGAGGATATTATGCCTAATATCAAGCAGAAATTTTTTCGGGGGAGGAAAAAAATCTTATCAGTCTCTAATCTTGCACCAGTTATATCTTTCTCAACATGCAAGAGTATTCTAAGAAAACATAACCTGAGAGGCTGTATGGTAACAAACCCCTAAAAAAAGACACATATCTAATGGATGAAAGTACTGCAAAAGACCTAAATCCTAATAAAAACTTGTGATATACGAACATACCTGTTAGCAAATATTTCAATATTACATTTAAGGAAAGGGTTAGTTTGAAAATATGGATGAATTTATTGTTAGAGGGGCTCGAGTTTACGGTTAGGGAATATAAATAACAAAGATATTAAACTTAAATTCAGATATCAGGTAGGCTTCAATCCCCCGAAGATATGTTTGCATCCTCACTCTTAAAAAAAGACTAAAACTATGTCTTTCAAATACGGATAGTCATCAAAATATTAACAAAATCTAAAAGTATTATTAGTATATTTTTATAAAATATTATCACTATCTCTGTTTATAAATTGTAAAACTGGGTCTGAAGGTAGATTTAAAGTAAAATACTTAATAAAATACAAAGTGACTCTTTTTTAATGAACCTCTTCTTCTTACCCTACAATAGAGAAGTAGTATTGAACCAGTATTGTACTATGCAGATAGCACTGAAAGAGATAAGCAGTATTGACCTAGTTTCGCGTAGGGCAATGCATACACATTATGCAGTAATAAAACCTATTAAATTATATACAGAATATTGTTATTTGCAACCTAGCATTAATATTACAATTTATTAATCCATAAATTTATGATTTTGAACTAAAACTAGTTCAATTAATTATCAATTATGCTTAAATTCTAAGTTTAGATTATATTCATTATTCAACAGTATTGTATACACAATACTGTTCTTCTTAACATGCATTAATCAGATATACTTCCTCCTTATATGCTGATGCTAAATTTACTAACTCAATCAATTGAATATCATTATTAAGGTAGAATATAAAAACGGTCAAATATACAATCTACATGTTTATCAAATGAAAAATTATTGATATGATAATGCTGAATTGCCAGAAGAGAAGTTCTAATATAAATAAAAAATTTTTCAACATCTTTAAACCATCCTTTTTTTGAACTAAATTTTTATACAAAACTTTCCAAGAGGAAGAACAAATATTCTTGATGAAGACAGATCAGGATGCCCAGTAACAATGAAAATAAGGACAGAGTTATGGCTCTAATCAGAGATAATAGGAGAATAAGATAGACTGAGATATTTTCAAACATCGTATATAAGCCATTCAGTTTTTGAAGGTTTGATTGCAAGTCTTGGATTGAAAAAGATTGATACAGATCCCTACCAACTTACTTGGGATAAGAAAGACATAAGAATGGAAAGGTCTACAGATTTCCTAGAAAAAGTATGGTGAAGAAGGAGAGTTTTTTGTCAAAAATTGTTACAGTAGATGAAGCATGGGTATTTTATCACGAACCATTAACTAAAAGAGCTTCTTTAGAATAGCATATAAAACTATCAAAAAGATAGTTAAGATAGGTAGGTAGGCAGACAAACTAGTGGCATGTATCTTTTGGGATAGGGATGCTTATTCACCTGGAATTTCTAAATTCATATATTTGAATAATTTCAGAAATTTACATCAATATTTTAAAGCAATTAAAACAAAGAATAAATAGAATCAGGCAGAGAGGTGATTTTTTTGCAAGACAAGGCCAGATCTCATACCAGCCTACAAACAAGCCAATATCATGAAACAACTGGATGGGTAATGCTGCCTCATCCAGCCTACAGCCCAGATCTCACTCCATCAGACTATTATCTTTTCTGAAAATTGAAGGACCAATCTAGAAATTGTCTTTGTAAACCCTGCATCCTTTGACAAACTATAGAACGATAGTGTCTTGTCACACAGTCGCCCTCGGTTAAGTATAAGTTGTTGGAAAGTTCTTTCCTTTTTAGATTATTAGTAAAATGATTAGATTATTTATAAAATCCATATATGGTCTATTTTATTGTAACAGTACAATGTTTGTTCCATATGGCTGTTATTAAGAACTTTAGACGAAAATATTTTTGTGTAGTGATATTTCGGCTTTTGAAAAAGCTTTTAGAATATATGAAAAAGTAATGTAATATTAATGATTTGGATTAGAATTGTTTATTACAAATTCATGCAAATATAAGTATATGATTTTGTTTGTGTGATACTGAGACTTGGAATTATAATTTGTAAATGTAAATATTTTCTAAATAGGTAAAAGAAGATGTTATTTCTTTTGTTACTGTTAATTTACATTAGGCTATGATTGTAAATCCAATAAATCATTTCAGGAATAAATTTAACTGGATTAGTTTAATATAACTAATGATAATTTTAATGACAAGATTTTTTATATATTTATTATATATTTAACTAGAACTGATTTACTGATGTTTTCAATAGAACTTTTACATTATATAAAATATGCAATCACAGATTAATGTTTTTTTTGCAATAGAAGATTTTGGCGATTTTAAAAAGTTTTACCTCCTTAGCCTTTTTAAATAATATATGTGATATGTGGAGAAATTTATATTTTCTATTTTTTTCTACCTTTCTCTGTTTAAAAACTTTTTAAGGCATCCTACAATTAACAAACTTATATGGTGGTATGACAAAATGCCCCATTGATCCTACAATAATCCTAACATCTTTTGGTAAATTCCACCGTCTGCTATCATTTTCTTAATAATCTGCTGTATTACTCTGGAATTTTTCTCTTGTTTTTTTTCACTACCATTTTCTATATGTATGTCTGTGTCTGTACTGTCCAAATTATCTTTATCTTCATAAAGAATATGTGTTATATATGATAAAAAATAAATAACAAAGTTTTTGTTTAGTGTAGGATAGTCGGAAAATGTTAAATTTTCTTTTTACAAAAATATTCAGCGTCCAATACATTCATTTTTTGTACTGAGTCATAAATATAGTAGCAACCCCTGATACAACAGATTGATGGAATATGGGATCCTCAGATTGAAAAAAGAAAACGTATTTATTGATTTTGGTAAAGGTCAAAGAATATTTCAAAATGTCACAGATAATTCACTAACAATACCTAGAACAAAAATTTCAAATACAAGCAATATTCATGTGTTGAAGAAAATGGTTTCGACTTTGACGAACAGACTGCTGAGATGCTTGTGAAAAGTACAACAGACCTTTCAACAAATGGACACGTAAGAAACAAGTAAGTCTCATTCTGAGCAGATATATCCCTCCCTTGTGATGATTATATCAGTGATTTTTTGAAAATCCTGAATAATTCGTAAAATTTCTACTTTGATTTATGTTTTGAATCCGGGCCATCAAAAATTAATCTCATTAATAGAAAACTTACAAAAAATTTTCCGAATTGATACCGTCTTTGATTGTTGTTTATTCTATTCTAAAATTTTCTTATAGACCGAATTTCACTTAACAATGTCAAATTAAATATACTTCTACTTTGAGTATAATTTCTATTTAAACACCGTGTTTCAAGCATTATTAGTAGAGATTGCTTAAGAGTTTTAAGTTGTACAACATTTATCCTGAAAAACCATTTGAAGAAAGGTATTCATCAAAAGATTGGTTATAGAATCTATTTAAGGTGAATGCTCTCTTTATATCCTATCTGTAACCCCTTATGAACTGATATCTAAAGAGATAAAGAGATCAATTTTGACGAATACGGTAGAAGCCGCCCAGGACAGAAGTCGCCCAGACCAGAAATCGCCCAGAAATAGGCAAAACTCTTCCACTACCAACCCAGGAATATGGCAGAAGTCGGCCAGAGAAGTGACAGAAAAAGTATATATTTTATTAAGTTTTGTCTAAATATATTATTTAGTTTAAGTAACTGTACAGGGTGAATTCTGTTGATCCCATTTTTAACTTGTATAAATCAATGAAAAGAAGATAGATATTTATTGTCCGAGTTGACAACTTAAAGCCCTTCCCTTGTCTCTGTATAACCTTTTTTATTACCCTCAAATCTTAAGTTGGAAACCCTCTTACTACAATCAATAGATGCTTTATTCCTGCAAACCATTTTTCAAACCGAAATACTGCTTTCAAATATCCTAGTTGGGTTCGTTTTCTGTTGATCCTCCACATGAAAAACTTAACAAATCTAATATACACGAAAAATGAGGGAATATTTAAGGTTATATAAACTTTGTCGTCAGTCATTTTTCTTCATCCTACCATTTACCTGTACCATAAAAGGTTTGTCGCTTGACTGCTCTGAAGCAGTTAAATCCAGTTTCGGCAAAGAAATAAAGTTTTGTTGTTCGATGGATCTGAACTAAGATTTAGGAAAAGAAAAGTGGAAGGGTATGATTGAATTAGCTTTAGGGTTCAGCTCCAATAGCAAAAATATTGCTTTGACAATCTTCCGGGATAAATTCTAAAAGTATGTATTAAACTCTTTTCTCTCAGAAAGAAAGAAAATCTATCCTAGGTAGCTCTGAAGAGAAGCATTGAATAATGTATTTCATCCAAAGAATATGGAGTAAATGAGTTTCTAGTACTAAACAGGCAATTTTAAACAACCAGCTAACTGTTGAAGAACTGAACTGTCAACTGGTAATTTTGTAGGGTTTATATACTCTTTTAAGGGTTGATAGTTCACAAATTTCAATGTTCACAAAAACAAAACTAGCATTTTAAGACAAAGAAAAGTTCTAAATATGCTCATGTTTCTATTGTTTTCCTCTTCTAAATAATAGTTCAATTTCGAAGGTTACATAAGATGTAACAATTTTAATAGGACAAGTCCAACATAAGCATTGTATATTTGACTTTTTTTACATCATTATCTTTTATTAAAAAAAATTTCTAAAAAAAAAAAAAGGATCAGAAAATTCTGAAAAGTTCTATTTTTACTTTGCTTCTTAAAATAAAAATTCCATTTTATCTTCTTTTTTTGGTAAGATTTAGGTAATGGTATTTGAACTCAGCTGAGTTGACTATATTGAAATGGCCGAAAGAATGCCATATTCATACATTTAGTTTTTAAATTTTTTTTATGTTTTTCTTTATATCTTACAAAAAAAAGCTTTTTCATACAAACTTCCCTTCCGTTCATTTAAAATATTAGCCACGTATTATATAAAAAAACATAAGAGAAATATTGCAGACATATGGTGAGATTAGAAATGTTTAGTTGTTTAAGTTTTATTATTTTATGATGGTGGTAGTTGTGGTAGTAGTTCAGTCAACAGTATTTATCTACTGTCATAAAATTTTTACAAGTTTATTAACTTATTCAATATTTAATGACTTCATTACTTATTTTTATTTTATTATTTCATGTCTTTATTTTTAACTTTTATATCGTCTGGCTCTCTCATTTAGCTTAAAAAAAACTATATTTTTATCCTCTATATCAGAGATCTTAATGATAAAAGTTTAAATACATTTACATCCGAATACTTTCTTAAGGTTAATAAAATCTCATTATTATCATGTTTTAGAAAAAACATGTTCAATCATAGGAAGTCATTTCTTATCCAAAAACCTCTTGCGCGTATGCACCATGTTTTTAATGATTTTTTTCCTCTAACTGTCTATATAAAGTCTAAACAAATGCCATTTCACCATCAACAGCTTTTCAAAATGTGGAAACATGTTATAGTTTCCATTTTATTTTTAACAAAACTTGACATTGCAGGTATACCTGTGTTTTCAAACTGGTTTCTTGTTTAATTAAGTCTTGCATTTTCTCTTTATTCTCTATTTGTTTTACAGTTTCAGATATTGGATTAATTTGCGAACATGGAAATTTGAACATAGCTTGCCCTGATGGAAAAATTCTTAGAATTGTATCCGCAAAATATGGAAGGGATAAGGGGGACACAAAAACGTGCCCTAATGGATCTATAGGAAGATTTGCATCAAGAATTTCATCAACAAACTGTGAAGCATCAACGTCATTCGCGAAAACAATAGAAATTTGTGATGATATACAAAAATGCTCCATTCCTGCAAAGAATAACCTGTTTGGTGATCCATGTCGAGGAATACTTAAATATCTTAGAGTAGATAGTAACTGTGTTTCAGGTAAACTTAAAAACGACAAAACATTTCAAACTAAAGATTAATATTAAAATATAAAATATTCTGCTAAACAGCGAATGTTCCTGGTTATACGCTCTACAATTTTAAAGATTATCCAAACTTTGACATCTCCCATATTGGTAAATCGAATAGAAATGCATGTCGTGATCTATGCGAAAAAAGATACGGTTGTGCAGGTTTTGTTATTAATAGTAAAACCAGAGCATGTTTTCTTAAAAAACAAGCCATTGCATCTGGTTCAAATTTTATACAGAGGATCAATGGTGATTTATATATAAGAACAACTGGTCCTAATGGTAAATGTATGAGCAAAAGTTAATTTTTAATAATACTAAATCAAAATTTTTCAGTTGTTTCTGGCTATACTATGTATGTTGGCAAAGATTATCCTGGATTTGATATTAAAAAGTTTGAAAATATCAGTTACAAAGCCTGTAGTACATTTTGTGATGCAAATAGTTTATGTAAAGCCTTTGAATACCATAAAACAAAAGCATTTTGTTACTTAAAAAGAGAAGGTCGAGCTAGTGGACCTAATTTTAAAAGTCATCCTCTCGGAATTTTTTTCCTTAAATTAGATAAACTTGAAGGTTGGCAACAAAAACATACATTTTTGTCAAATACACTTATTTCACCAAATAGGTTATGATGGTTATACTGGAAAAGATTATCCTGGTTTTGATATTAGAGAATATAAGGATTCCAATCTGAAAGAATGTGCTGTCTATTGCAATAAGCAGGACAACTGTGTTGCTTTCGCATTTCTTAAACATAGCAAAAGTTGTTACATAAAACATAAAGCAGAGCCATCTGGAGAAAATTTCAAAATTACTGAACGTGTAGATATTTATTTTAAGAAAAATAATGGTAAAAAATTCAAATTCAAAGTACTTATCCGACAATTGTTTATATCATTTTTATAGAAAACATTAAAGGATATAAAAGATATCGATCAAAAGACTATCCAGGATATGATTTAAAGAGATATTTAAACTCAAATCCAATTGATTGCGCTAAATATTGTAATGAAACATTTGGTTGTTTTGGAACTGTTTTCCTCTTAACTCAAAATATTTGCCACTTAAAAAGTAAAATGGAAACCTCTGGTCCAAATTTTAAAGATCTTAAAATAACTGATTTATACTTCAGAATACAAGAACCAAATAGTAAGAGAACAATATTAAATTGTCCATCACTTTTCTCAAATGCACAGACAGTACCGGGGGTAAGTCACTGTAAAACCTAAAAAAATATATATTTTCTTGATTTTTCTCTTTCTATACTTAAAGAATCAAAATAAAGGATATTTAATAACCCTAACCCTGAAATGTCCATTTGAAAAGTGGCAAAGCTTTTTAAATGTAGTCCAACTGTTAAATAATTCATGAAACGAATAACGAATTTTCGTAAGATTCGTTGTCCGATAGTAGTTATAGCCAACAGAGGGCTTTGCTGTATTTTAAAACGGTTTATACGCTCTCGCTAGGTGGCTCTCATTCCCTATCAGATGATCAGTAGCTGAATTGTCTTCAACACATATACATCTCTTTAAATGAGATGTATGATTATGGTGACTATTAAAATAAAGACTATTCTATTTTATTCAAAACCAACTACTGTACTAAACATAAAAAATAATTTAAAAAGCTAAAGACTGTCAGAGATAAACAAAGAAGTGGTAGACCAAAAAAAAGTGACACCAAAGATGGAAAGGCAAACTACCAGGGCATCTAAATCGAACCCCAAGTGGACAGCCCATCAGGTATTATATAACCCTGGCATACCTATATCTCTGTTTCTAACAACAGTGAAGCAAATATTAAGAAAAAATAATTTAAACTGAAGGATTGCAGCCAAAAAACCTGCTTTATCCTAGAGGCAGATAATAAGTAGGAAAGAGTTCTGTAGAGAGAGGGAAAGTGGGGGATTAAAAATTGGAAAAAGTATTTTTTTCTGATGAATCAAAGGCTGAGCTGCACTGCAGGAGGATGGAGTTTGTTAGGAGGCCACCAGGAAAACGGAACGACCCCAAATATACAACAAAAACAGTAAAATTTGGGGGAGGGAGTATCATGGTTCATGGTATTTGGCTATATTAAATTCAATGGAGATAGGGACCTAGCTTTAGTGTCTAATTGCATGACAGCTTCAGACTTTATCAAAATTTTGAGCAGTCATGTTGGATATGTTCAGAGATGAATTTTGAATAATTTCAGAATTTGAAATTCAATTTTTATACCAGACAATAGAAAGAAGGCTTTGTGCAGTTATAGAGGCTAAGGGTATGCACACAAAATACTGAGGCATTAAAATCTTTAGTATCCTGTTAAATAGTAGTCAGAATAAGAAAACAAAATACTTTTTATATTTTTTTAGATTAATTTTTTTGATTATAACAATTATTTTATGCTCCCATTGAAAATAGGCCTACCACATTAAAATATCGATAATTTGGAGATTTAAAATGAAAAATGTATATTTTCTCTCTATAATGATAGGAAGAATATTATTAATTATAGTAATATCTTTCATTTTTATTCTTTAAGTATTTTTTTGAGGTGTTACTGTGACTTACCTGTATATAGACTATATATGTATATATTTACATACATATTAATCATTTTCAGCAAGTATTAAAGGATATAAAAGATATCCATCGAAAGATTATCCAGAATATGATATAAAGAGATATTTAAACTCCAATCCAATTGATTGTGCAAAATATTGTGATAAAACAATTGGCTGTTTCGGAACTGTTTTCCTCTTAACTCAAAATATTTGCCACTTAAAAAGTAAAATAGAAATTTCTGGACCAAATTTTAAAGACCTTAAAACAACTGATTTATACTTGAGAAATGATAAACCGAACTGTAAACTTTATAACTCTATGATTCCGAATTATAAATACTCTTTTTTTTTCAGTAAACTGTAAAGGATATAAAAGATATCCATTGAAAGATTATCCAGGATTTGATTTAAAGAGATATTTCAAATCAAATCCAATTGACTGTGCAAAATATTGTGATAAAACTATTGGTTGTTCTGGAACTGTTTTCCTCTACACTCTTAATATTTGCCATTTGAAAAGTAAAATAGAAACTTCTAGTCCGAATTTTAAAGATCTTGGAATCACTGATGTATATCTTAGAATTGATGGACCAAGTTGTATAAGATTTTTTTAAGATGTTTGAGAAAATTTAAACAATTCAATTTTTTAAAGCAATTGATGAAAAATTTGTATGTGAACACAAATCCATGACACTTTCGTGCCCAACTGGAACTGGAATATTTATATTTACAGCAAAATATGGAAGAGATAAAGATGACTTATCATCGTGTGCAAAAATTTCAAAAAGTCTTTCAAATAATTGTGTATCAGGATTATCCAAGTCCAAATCTATTGAGCTTTGTCATGGAAAACAAAACTGTCAAATTGAAGCAACAAATAGCGTTTTTACAGATCCCTGCAAAGGAATTGTAAAGAATTTAAGAGTACAATACAAGTGCATAAATTGTAAAATTTTAGAAACATTCTAGCTTTAAATAATTAAATAATTTCCATTTTTGCAGTTAAATTTAAAGGATATACTCATTATCCTTTTAAAGATTATCCAGGATTCGATATTAAAAGAATAAATAATGTGGCAAATAGCGAGTGCATTGCTACCTGTGACAAAACAAAGGATTGTATTGGCGTATTATATCATCTTACTGGAGAATATTGTTATCTGAAACATGTCTCCAAGGCTTCAGGGCCAAACTTTAAACATCATCCAAATTCTGACTTGTATATAAGATCAAGGCCTACTTGTAAGTATTTAAATACTTGCAACAAGCAAGAACTGTGAAAAAAATATTTTAATACACAGCTGCATTGGATATGTATGTCAAATATCCTTTGAAAAAATATCCTGGCTTTGATATCAAGCGTTTAAAAAATGCAAATCCAATTTTATGCTCTGAAACTTGTGATTCAAATACTCGCTGTGTTGGCTTTGTTTACCACCCAGAAAAGAGGGTATGCTATATCAAGTTTGAAGCTAAAACTAGTGGATTGAATTATAAAACATCCGCAAGAAGTGATTTTTACATTAAGATAGGCCATAATGCTTAAAGTCATTCTCTTCAAATATGAATTGTTCACCTTACAGCTAATTTTTCGTTTTTTGGTTAATCAACAATGTTTGAATTTAAGCTGTTGCTGTACAACATGTAGTAAATATAAATGGTCTAATACAAATACTAGTACTTTGGCATCACGAAAATGTTTTTGATAATATCCATCTCAAATAATTGAATAGTGACAGACTAACTGGAAAAAATATTGTGGGGCTTTTTTCAGGTGTAATTCCCTTATATAATAAATTATTATAGTATAAAGAATAATTCATTATAGGCTAGTTATAATTCATTATGGGAAACAAAAAGCAGAGCAATCACTGCTGTGTTTCTCTTATAGACAATAATTTCATTCATTATTAGTCAAAATAACAATAGAATAGTTATTCCATATGGCTACGATAACGCTTAACTGAGCGAGAATCCAAGAGATAAGTAATATAGACTACTTTACAAGATATTATGGGATTGGAGGAAGGTTTGGAAAACCATAAATGTCAATTATTATAATGTTTATAAGTATTGTGAGGAAGATTTAAAAAAATAATTGGTTTTGAGAAATCAGCTATAGACTCTTTTCATCGCCGTTGTCAAAATAAAAATGTTTAATAAAATATTATTTTTAACTTTTAATTTAATATACAGATAATACTCTACATTTTAACTGGACCAGGATATTCATCAAGCGTAATTTGTTTTTCAACTCAAAAGATAGTATCAATTTTAATAAAACAGCATAAAAGTATAAATGCAGATTTAAAACAGATAAAAGGAACGTTAGTAACCTCATTTATCAATAACGGTGCTATAATTTTCTCTTCTTAATTATTTCTTTTAATATTTTCTTATTAAAAGTTAATAAGTATAATCATGAGGTCATGTGTTGATTGTGCATTTTTCATGTCATGATGTGATTAAAGTGATATTTTTGCATTCATCACACTATTGTGTATTTGAGTTTGCGGATAACAGTTTTTTTTTCTATAATAATATCTTCTTGAAAGGCCTTAAATTTGTCTTTATCTCATTAGTTGAAGAAGCTGGTGTGTACAACTTTTGGTATCAGAGGCCCATCTAAGGTTTGGGATATTGAAAATGGTTAGACATAGCCAAGGGATGGTTAGAGTAAAACTATACATCTAGGGCCTTTTTCTGTAGTATCAAATAATAATTAATTTTATGAATTTTTTGTTGTTTCATCATACGAGTACACAAATTAACATTCACTGTATACTACATTATTGTACACAACCTGTTTATTTTTAATCTATAGAAGAAATGCATAATTCATATATAAATTCTTCATATATAAATTCTATTTGCGGAGATGTACTTTTCATATTTACAATAAAGTACAAATGGAATTAATGCAAGTTCTCTCTTATTATTATTAAAGCAAATTTGAGAAATTAAAAGTTGATTTTCTATAGAAAATTCTGAATAATTAGACACAATTCCTGTTGTGTTTTTTGTTCTAAATGCGTCTAGAAAGAGTAATTGATTATCATGTTGATAAATAATTCTTTATCTTAAAAAAAATTACATTACAATATCGATTTCTGTTTGTAACAGCCATTTTATGAATTACGTGTATTCCGAGTAGATCTACTCTGGTCCAGGGATATTTTTCTCCTTTGCTATGAAATAAATCTTTCCATTTGTTAGTCTAGAGCCTCCATTTTCGTGTTTAAAGTTGGAAGAACACAATACCGGTTTATTTAAGAGAATATTCGTATTTTGTTGATAGGGAAGTCTTAAAAAATATCCAAATATTTCAATTTCGTTAAAAGAAATACTTGCCTAATGGCTGCGATTACTACGAAAGACAACCAATTGACCTTTTGACACCACCTTTAGAGCATAAAATTGTGTAATATGCATCAGTAGTTAATAGACTATTATTTTTTCTTCCGCAAAATTCATAATTTATTGTATCATAGGCTGAAGCAGGATTTTCATTGGTTACTTCAATGTAAAAATTTATAAATGAATTTAATAAAGTTAAGCTCGGTTTGATATCTAAACGGAAAACATTAAAGCTAAAAGATTATTTGCTAGCCAATGATCAATTCCAAGGTGAAATGATACATAATTACTAATTAGGCCATTTGTTAAATTATATGGATTCTTTTTTGCTAATTTGGATAAAACTGGTTTTTTGAAAGCTAAATTTACTGTAAAAATAAAACTAATTGAGATATAGTTAATTTATATTATACTTATTCACGAGAAAATATTTCCACTTCGCAAAGGTGAAGACTGTAACTAATAATTTTTGATTTATTTCCAGAATATGTTACTTTTCTATTAAAAGTAACGTTTGTTGTATCATAAAGATTCTTGTAACAGATTAATTTATTATTTTTAGCATTTGAATTTCTTTGGTGTTTCTTCATAGATAATTTAAAAACATCTTTCGCGTTAATGCTAAACTGCGAAATTTTCTGAAGTAAGTTTGAAGTATTTTCTCTCTTCCCTTGCCTCCTTACTCCCCCATCTCTCTTTAGACCCAGATAATGTTGACAAATGGCATTTATCCTACTGCAATAATAAAAAAGCAGTTATAATACTATATATCATAGTTTGTATAAAGACAAGAAGAATACTGGATATAATGTGAGAACATTTGAAAGAATTAATTTTTAATTTTTAATTATAAATCAGAAAGTAGAATATTGTATAAGTGTTTTAAATTACTGGAAAATGACAAATTGGATATTTTATGAATGTTATGAATTAAGATTACATTTTAAAATTTCAATCTAGGTCATTTTCATTTCGCTTTCTTCTTTCTTATTTTTGAATAAAGCAGGATAGGCTTTATTTTAATAGTCATTTATTTAAAGAGAATGTTAAAGTGGTGAAGACAATTTAGCTACTGAATCATATTCTTGTCAGAGCAACCTGGCGAGTGTTGTCATTACGTTTTGATTATTATGTTTTAAAAGACCATAGCCCTCTGTTGGCTGTTGAAGATGTTACCCAGCATAAACTTATTCAACACTTATTACACATGTAGGACTATGTACAATTTTTGTCCCTTGAGAGATCAGTTTTCTTCATTCCATTCAATTTGACATGTGATGAGGAAAGTCTTTCAAAGTATTTTATAGATGTTATTATTGGACTTTTTTGGTAATATATAATCCTTTACTTTTCTTTCATTATAAATTTTCTCATCATGTTGCTTTAACTTTTGTAGAATCTGACTCCAAAAACTCTGGAGTTATAATATTTTTAGGATTTGGAACAAATATTAATGAAGTATCAGTCACATATGCCTTAATTTCTAAGATTGAGACTATAATACAAGACTTCGAAAAGACTATTATTAAAAATTTCATGTATTTTCATAATATTTAAATCAGTAATTGTAGAAATAGTTTTATGGAAGAATTAATGAATTTTCTTTGAAAAAAGTGATGAAAATTTGTCAAAACTCAAATCCAACGACAAAAACAATATTCATAATTTAATGGCTTTAACTCAATTATTATCAGAATTAAACAACCTTGAAAGGTGATAATTCTCCTAACATTTCTATTATTAATATTCCTGCTTAAAAGAGCTATGAGGTAAAAGCTTCATTTAAATTCACTAGATAATATAATTGTGAAGATTTTGTTTATTTGTGATGTTATTAATTGATCTATTGAAAGTATTGAGAAGATACTTGAAAATAAACAGGTCTTCGTAAGCACATCTGACCTTATAAAGGAAATGAATATTTATGGCAATGCTTTAATTTTTTTTCATTTTTAAATTGTTTTGACATCTAATGTTTATCTGATCATTCTATTAGATTTTCTTAATTTGGAGACAGAAAGTGAAGCAGATTGTCTAAGTAAAAAACTATGTCAATTCCCATTTTTCAAACTCTTAAACTTAGGCCATGGTATTGGTATGTTGGCACAAAATTTAGAGATGAATTTCCTCTGAAATATTCTGTTTTTCAAATTTAGGGACACAGTACTTTTGAAAAGTTTTATGACTGAAGAATGGTTTGTAGCAAATCCAAACTGGTTTGTCAACTTTCTGCAAGAATTAGAATTAGCATTAAAAATCCCAAAGGCTAATTTATTATTTCCTCTTCATCTGACATATTGTGGTAAAGATGTATTGAAGATAATGAAGGTAATCACTTAACAGTTTGTTTCATGCAAATGTAACTTTTTGATTCTAAACTCTGAAGAAAAAGAAGATATTGATGAAGTTTCAACTATCTATAAATTTAAAACAATATTAAGTAAATTGTCTCATTGGTGAATTATTTATTATAGTTATTTACTTTTTGGTCAAGATAGCCTCAACACAAGTATCAGTGACATGTATTATAATTGGATAGTATTTCACAGTGGACCAGTTGAAGCTTCTATCTGTTTAAAAGATGAGGATTGCAGATCTTTGAAGATATGTTGTAGAGTTTTTAAAACTGTGTATTCGCTCTATTGGCAAGCTTTTTGAAAAATATTGAAATTGCAGTAGAATATTCATTAAAAATCTCATCAGTCTACTTCTCAGTAAGTTGTAAATTAAAAAAAATATTATCAGAATTTGCTTTTTATTGTTTTTTTTTAAAAAAAGAAAGTCTTAATATTTTACATTAATATCTTCCAGAAATGTTTGACTACACCATGCGGAAATGGACTAATAAAAGAAACAAATGATTATAAAAAATCAGCTTTAAACATAGTGGATGTTGAATAAGTTACAATAAGTAACGTTTGTAATAGCCGGTAGAGGGCCGATGTATCTTTTAAACGTAACGTAAGAATCCCGCCAGGTGGCTCTTGGTCTACGTTCAGTAGCTGAATTGTCTTTACCGTCGTAATATATATCGTTAAGATATATGTTTCACGGTAACTATTATAATAAAGTTCTTTCCTACTTTATTCAAAAGTAAAGACAAGACGAAGTTCTCAAAAAGACAAATTTTGAATTTAGTTTTACGTTTTTGGGACGATTCAGAAAGGAGAATTTAAATTGTTCCTCACGTTCGAAAGTTGAGAATATCTTAACCATTGGGAGTTAAGAATCACTGGGAATGTCCAGTAGAAAAGAATATTTCAATAATCAAGAACCAAAGGTAATTATAACAGTTTGGAAGATAGAACGTTTGACCGTTGAAATGTTGGACCATTGAAAAAAAAGAACATTTGACTGTTGAAAAAATTTTGAAAATTAAAATGGCGAGAATATAAACTCTGATGATTTTGAAGATTCTATATTGCCATCTCAATTAAAAGGTGTGTTAGTTTCAAGATTGTTACATCAAAAAGCCCCCCTCTTAAGAATTTACTCAAAAAGGAGTCATTCAAGAGCCAATGTTATGGCAAAAATTTGGTACATTAAGGACATTTTAAGTTGGACAAGAGAAAAGGTAGGAACATATTGTTCCTCAGATCTCAGCGAACTCGAAAATTTGTTAGAGAAAATGGAAGAAAGTATTAAAGATGGAGGATATGTTCCTAAAGAGGAGGACAGAGATGATGGTTGGCTCCAAACAGCGAAGTTGGTAAAGAAGCCTTTTAAGTCGGAATTTTGGATGAAAGAAACAGAATTCAAATCAAAAGAAATTCACGCTTTGGAGCAAAGATCGTTAGTAGAGGAATTTCCTCCTTTAGCAGACTACGAAGATGCAAATTCGATAAATTCCGAACTACCAAATTCAGAAGTCAGGAGAAAAAGAAATGATTTCAAATTAGACCTTTCAGATAGTGATTCCGAATCTATAAAATCGTTATTGAGAGAGCGAAGAATTCAATCCTCCAGCAGAAATGAAAATCTTATCTATTTAAAGGAACTGGAATCCGAAATGATCTGGAAAGAAAAAGTTTCAAAGGATAAATCAGAGGAAATAGTTAATAGATTATTGACCCTCGCACAAAGGAGTTATCAATACGAATACAAAATCGTAGCAAAGGCTAAGGAGATAATCTTGCCTATTGTAGAGGAAGCGGTACAGATTCAAAATCTCTTCAGAAATATGAAGTTAATTTTAAATTTATTTCATTTAAAACTATATAGACATGGGCTATATAGAGAAATTCGTCAAAGATTATATAATAAGAAATCAGGTGAAGTTGTGGTTATGGGTAGTGGGTATGCAATGTTGTGAATTAAAAGGTTTTAATTTTTTTCTCTGTTTTAATAGATAACATTCTACATGGAAAAATTTGGTTGTCCTATCTATGCTAAAAATATTTTAAATACTAGAAGTCATCTGTGTTTGGATAACTTGGAAGAATTTTCCAGCTATTTTCAAGCTTTCCTTACAGATCATGATACTAAAAATGTTGAGGATGAAATTGGAAAAAATCCTGGTTTGATATTTAAATTTGTTAATGACCATTAAAAGGTTTATAAATTTTAATAAGTCTATAAAAGCTGGATTTAATTGGTCAAAAAGCTAGTGAATTTGGGATAAGAAGAAAAAATTGAAATAGACATTTTATCCAAAAACAAAAGAGTAGAATACAACGTAGAATGAAACATGTAACAATAGAACGTTCTTATTTAATCTTGGAGTCTCAAAACATATTGATAGGCTATCATTCTTCAAAACAAAAAAATTGCTACATACAAAAATTTTATTTTGACAACTTTTCTCATCTGAGTCATATTGGATTAGATGAAGGAAATGTGATCCAAATATATAGAGATGTTATAAAAAGATATCTTGCAGTCACTGTAAATGTAATTCAAGAATTCAAGGATATTATGTATAGAAAAATATCCAGAATTTCTTCATGGAATGTTTTAAAGCATATCAATAAACAGTCGTTCAAAATTCTAAGGCAGTTAGAATCAATAAACAGTCGTTCTAAATTAAGATTTCAGTTTTGAAGTTTTGGATGACAGTATTGAGTATTTGGAAAATTTGCAAAATATATATTATTTAATACACTTTTCAATAAAATTATTCTGTAATCATTCTGTCAGTGAGAACAAAAGTTTAAATATAAATCCAATTAAGCGAGCCATTAACCTTCCTGAAGTTTGTCATATTGTTGATAAGGACGAGGTTTACATTTACATAATTTGTGATTTACGTTTTGAATTTTTTTCACTCTTTTTCTCTTGGTCTGTAGTTTTATCAGGCACTTGAATTTCATTATGATTTAGGATCCATTCTATTATTTCAAAATGAGTATTTAAAGAATCAAGTTATTATAAATCCTCAATTATGGATAAAATGGCCTGTATTGTTTCAGTTCAAGAAAATGCAGTTAAAGTTTGTATTCAAGAATTATTTCAATAGGAGTTGCATTGAATTATTCATCATACTTTTCTCCATAATTTAGAATGGAAAATTGTTTCATGATGACTTACCCAAAATTTGGTCTGAAAAGTTTTATTAAAAAGATCTTTACCAATGGTTGCTTAGTTTAACCGAACATTTGGATTTGACATTTCGCCTAAAACGTGAAAAGGCAAGTTTAGCTCCATACCTTCTTTCAGATATTAAGCCACGTGTAAGTAGTATAGTTTTTAAGTGTTCAGAACTTTTTGATGAATAAAAAAAAACATAATAGAATGCTTGGGAAAGAGAACCTTTAAAAGATGCAGATACTCAAACCAAAATGTTATATAGCTTTGAATATCTGCATTCGGACTTTTTAACAGAGTTCAAGTAAGACTTTATCAGTTTGGTGACGAGGGATTGATATGGAGCACTGGATCGTTTTTAAGAAAAACTGGACACAGAGGTATTTTGAAGAGAACAAGGTATACAAAAATATCATTTACAGTTTTTATTATCCTTAAATATAGTAATTCGATAGAGTATACTGTAAACTCCATTTCACCTGCCTAAAACTAAAGCCCTTTCGCAAATGCTGCCTTCATATAGAATAAAATAAGGAAGATTTTAAAAGAAATAAGTCTAACCATAGGGATTAATTCACTTCATGCAGTGCCAGGCTGGTCAACCTCAGGCTTTGCAAATCAGTGGCCTTTTTTCATTTTCGGCACGTAAATTTTCAGACCATATTTGCATAGAATCTTCTTGACAGAAGATGGAGATACATTGTCTGGCATGCCCATTTGCTGTAGACATTTGTCTGGCTCAGTAAAAGGGGTTTTTCTTTTGTATGTAGCAAGAATTTTCTTCTCTGCTTTGGTTATCTGCTTGGAGTGACCAGATCTCCATCTGTCACTCATTGAAGAATGTTTCAATCCCTTCTTTAGGTTGTACTGAACAGTAATTTTAATAATTTTAAAATTCTTATTTGTATAAAATATAAAATATCAGAAATTTAACAAAAAATGAGACCAATTTATTTTGAATATACAAAATAAAAGTAAATCCAAAATTCAAGACGGCCGTTAAAGAATACATCTTTTGCCAAGAAGAGCTTTCTTATGTATTTTTTTTAGAATCCTTGAAGGAGGGTGACATCAGGGTACTTCCTCGTCAACATACATTTAAAAAAAAATGTATACAACATTTACAAGTTCGAAATGAATTAATTAATTGTCCAGACTGTAGAAAAAAAGCAAATAAGCAAACGCTCAAATTTCAAAATACCATTTCTAGTAGTTGTTTGAGAACTTTTCTCGTCATCAATGCCCCTTTTTTTCCACCAATAACTCAGCCAGTTAAGCTAACATCACAATAAGACAATGAGAAAATATTTCATTTCAGGGAAGAAAGATTAACTAAAAGTAAGTAAAGTAAAAATGATGAACAAAACAAAGGCATGTTGCGTATCAGAATGAGTCAGTATGAATGAATGTGACAGAGAAGGAATAAGAGTGTGTCATGTGTTGAGGATAGGTGACTCGGGTTCATATCATTGTTGGTCAGCTAGACTTGATATCACATCACAGGAGAAGTGAAGTCCAACCAAACGAAGTTTAAACGTGACATAACAAAAATGTGTAGAGTCAAAAACCTAATTAAAAGACATAAGCAGACACGGACAGTCTGTAAAAAATTTAATACCAAAAAAGGAAAAATTAGACATAATGTCTAACACGTTTCCTGGAGATACTGTAGCGTAGTCTGAGAAGAAGATTATTGAGTAACAGACAAAAAATATGGTGATATAGATATTTTCCATCCTCTTTGGCCATGGATTTAAACATTAATCTAAAGCCTTACTATCCTGTCTGCAGACGTATAAGAAATAGCACGTAGTATTTGACAGCCTTTTTCAACTTGAACAGACTGAAGTAATCGAGCCCAAAAAATAAGATCACTTCCAGTCATTCTCCAATTTCGAAAGTGTAGGATTTATTGCTGCCTCTCTGATACCTCATTTTCAATCTATACCTAATGCATCGTTGGCATTCTTTTATCATCCTTCTTATAGTTGTCTTTTCGTTCAACACCCAATAAGCTCTCCCTGAGGATAACCATTATTCTTGCCAGGGAATGTGTGCTTGGTGCACTAGACCAGCTGCTTCTTTATTGTCTAACGTGCCCAGAACAGCCTAATATTTCTGATATCTGGGTTCATGTATTTTACTAATAAAATAGAAAGTATCCCTGACATAAATTACAAAGGATTTACATGTCATTTTCCGGAGATTAATGGTACGTCTATTTAAAAGATGGATGTAGAAGCTTTTGAAATATATATTTTTTAATTTTAGATTTTAAGATCGAACCAACACCAGATTTCTTGTATAAAATATTCTATGACAATAATATACATTCTGAAACGACTTTTATAGCAAAATCCAAATCATTTGATACTAGTCCTTTAGGATTTGCACTCTCTGAAAATATTGAAAAAGTAGCATTACTTCTGTGTTGGAACCAAAACAAAATACTTAATCCTATATTTCAAGTTTTCCCAATATCTGATAAAGTAATAACATACATATGGTAATTACATAAATGTTGACAAATCCTTGAATTTTCTAGTCATCACCTGAAATGTGCTCTGATTTTAGTCTTTTAAAACAAAAACATGTATTGTATAGTTTAAAAGATTGCCATGTTTTTGAAAAATGACTTTACAGTTGTGAAATAGTACTTCAAGATTCTGGTTTTTATGGATTGGCAGTAAGGTGCTAAGAGAAAAAGTTCACAGGTTTTGCTTGTTTCTCTAATTTTGATAAAAGACAGATTATCCATTTCTTGCATTGAGAGGTTATAATGTTTCAAAATGTGAAATTGGTGAATATCTGTGTAGATTAAATAATTATTGCATTTCAATAAAACAAATTTGCGATGGTATTTTACATTGTCCAGAAAATGATGATGAAAGAGATTGTGTTTAATTAATGAAATTAACATTTTATATACTGTATATTTAAAATCTTTATATTTTATTATTATTTGTTTACAAAATCAGAAAATTTTAAACCAAGAGGTGTTTTCAAATGTAGAAATGAGAAATTTTACATTATTCTCTCAGATGTATGTAATGGATTTGTAGATTGTCTTCTGGGAAGTGATGAATTATACTGTAATGCAATATTCAAATGTCCCGAAAATTGTATTTGTCAGTCATTTTATGCTTTAAATTGTAATTTTAACCAAAAACAAACAACTTCCAATTGGTTAAATAAAAGTCAGAAATATTTTTGGAAGAGTATTTGCCTTTCACAAATAGGAATAAATTTTAAACATTTTTTTCTTGAACAATATGTTACTGTTACGCATGTCACAGTAACTTTAAGTAGGATTAATGTTGATGAAGTTGCCAAAAAATTTCCCAATTTATTCTTTTCAATATTCAAAATAATAAATTAATTTGTTTAAATACAATGTTGGAATCCCCATTAAAAAAGCTTCAGACTTTAAATCTGAGTAGTAATAATATAATTTTTGGAAATTTTACATATACAGTTTTTCCTAAACTAAGACAGCTTATCTTATCAAAAACTAATTTATCAATAATATCAGATGAACTTTTTCGCAAATGTAAAAATCTTCAATATCTTGATTTAAGTGAATGTAAAATCAAACAGATTGATAATAACTCCTTTATTGATATTGTCTCTCTAATATCACTCTCATTACAAAAATCTTTTGTACGTATGGAAAATGGAAGGTATATTATTAAAAAATTGAAAATGTTAGTAAATCTTTCAAGTGAACATTTTGAATTATGTTGTTTTGCATGGAAATATTCAAAAAATATAAAAAATTGTGAACCAAATGAGTCATTATTCAATTCTTGCTCTGATTTATTATAATCAAAATTAATACGTATTCTTTTACGGGTAATTGGCATTATGTCATTCATTAAAAATTTTTCTTCAATAATCTTTTCAAAAAAACCAAAAAATTATTTCCGTTTGAGTTTGTCATATGCAGATTTGAATATTTCATTGTATTTCATTTCAATTGGAATAGTTGATATAATGTTTAGAAATAAATATGTAGAAAATGATTATAAATGGAGAAATAGTGTCAGTTGTTCAATTATTGGATGTTTTGCAAGTTTTTCAATTCAATTATCAACATTAAGTTTATTGTTTATAACTATTACAAGATTTGAAACAATAAACTTTCCTATGATTAAAATTATTAAATCATATACTTTACTTTTTTATATTTTTTTTATCTGGGTTTGGTCTTTTTTATTAAAAAAAGTAAGCCACTTAGAAGAGAGATCTAGAATCAAGGGAGGATGAATATAGAACCAAAACATAAGAATAATATAACTGTATTCTAAAGTAATGCTAGACCTGTTCACTAAGGGAGTTGATTCAGGACTGAATACCTGTTACTACCTACGCCCTGCTTTTACACAATTCCTTATCAGTTGTTTATGCCTTAGCTGTCAACAACAAGGGTCTAACCCCAGATAAGGGTTGTTCACAACAAACAGGGTCAAGGGTTATCAAATTATGAAGTAGTGATGTAAACAACAACAACTTTGTGTAGGTTACCTTTCAAGGGTCAATTCTTACATCATATTTATGTAAATAACCACTTGTTGTTGTTGTCAACATGTTTGTTATGTAACATCTTATCCTTTGCCTATAAAAGGGGTTGATTCTGGCACTTCGGTACCATCTATCCCAGAGGCAACATCTACTTCAACACTTCTACCATATGGTAAGTATTATTCATAAAATATCTATAAACTATAGTTGGTAAGTGTACATTGAAGAAAGCTCATTTGAAAAAGAACCATCCAGTATTAAATTCTTTGATTCCTATAAATTTGAAATTATAAAAAATGGTAATCAGAAAGAAAAGGATTTACTAGTGCATAATGGCTTTTCTTTTAATATAAAATTTAGAACAAAGAAGAGAACTGTATGGATTTGCAGGAGAAAAAATAAAAATCAGCAATATCCTGCCAGTTTCAATCAAACTGGACCTTCTTTTACATTAGGTAAATGAGCACATACATTTGGGAAATAACAATAATGAAAAGAAGCTGTTGATAAGAAATGATTTAAAAACCAAAAGTAAAGAAAATCTAATACTAAGTGGAAGAAGAATTGCAGAAGAGGTTTTGATAAATCATACAGATGCAGAACATTTACCAAAAATAACATCCAGTGTACAAGTTGTGAATTATCACAAAAGAAAAATTCATCCAAGAGAACCAGATGGTATTAATTTTTTTCTAAACCATACCTTTTTACATGACAGATTTCTAAGAAAAGATGTAAATGAAAATGGCTTTCAAATTATAATATTTGCAACAAATAAGCAAATTGAACTTCTTTCCTCAACAAAAACATGGTTTCTTGATGGGACTTTTAAACATGCTCATAATCCTTTTATACAAATATTCTCCATCCATGGATTTCTGAAAAAAATGATGCATTGAAACAAGTACCACTATTAACTGTGTTTATGTCTCCTAAAAAAAAAAACCTTTGAACTATTGTTTCAAGTAAGATCAAAGTTTTTCTAAAGTAATTCTTTTATTAATTACTCTTTGTAAATTTTTCAGACAGTTTGTGAATTAACAAATAATCATCAGCCAAAAAGATTTGTAATAGATTTCGAAAAGGCAATCTGCAGAGCAATTTTGTCTGTTTGGGAAAATGCAGAAATAAATGGATGTTTATTTCATTGGTCTCAGGCTGTATTTAGAAAAATTAAGGTAATGATTTTAAGCACAACTTTGAAATTTGTAATCTTGAAAAAACAATAGGAGCTTGGGTAGAGTAGAGACTACAAAAATAAAACAGGAGAGTGGTATGGTAATATCATTCAGCATCAATTTAAAAAGATTAAAAGATATTTAACTGAGGTTGACAAATTACATGATCTTGTTAAATACATGGAGGAAACATGGATATACAATAGTCTCTGGTCACCAAATAATTGATCAGTGTTTAAGAGAGCTATTCCAACAAATAATGATTTGGAAGGCTTCCACAACAAATATAATAGAAATTTACAAGAAAATTCTTCATTTTATTGCACTGCAGATGAATTAAAGAGAGAAAGTGATCTAATTGATGTTTATCAAAAGCTACTGTCAGAAAAAAAGAGTTGTAGGTACAAAAAAAAATCTATGCCAACATGCAAAATTTATGAATATTGGGATGAATTTGAAAATAGTGATATTTGTGCTGGTGAACTTTTGAAAAAATGTTCAGCAATTTATCATGTATAAATGTGTCTGCTGTCAATGTTTCTACTCATACTACTTCTACTTCTAGACATAAACAATCAAACTTGATATTCAATTGTGATAGGGCTGGTGAAAAATGTTTAGTAGAGTATTTTACAAAAAGTATCATTGACTAGGGAATATGCTATACATTCAATTCTCCTTCATTTTTAAAACCACCTAAATCTTTAACAGTTACTGAATCTGGAATGAATAATGCTCTTTCTCTTCTATTGAATCTTGAACAATACGAATACATGCCTGGACCTGATAATGATGCTGGTGTTAAAATATTCTTACACGATGATTATAAAAGACCCCTTATGTCTGATTTAGGATTTGCAGTAGCTGCTGGAATGAATACATTAGTTGGAATAAAAGCGCAACTTTAACAGAACGCAGTCAAAATTATAAAAGGCTATGTTCTATCACAGAGAATTATGGATGTGTTAGATTATCATTAGAGAAGATAAAAAAGGATAAAAACAACTGTTCCTGTTCAGTTCCATGTAAACAGATTATCTATGAACCAAATCTATCATTTACAGCAATATCACAATTTGAAGCTGAGAAAGTAATACTTGGAAATTCTAATAGAATGAAAACATTAAAAGAAGAATATCTGAATGTTTTAGAAATTGGAGAAAAGAAAATTGAAAAAAAATATAACTTAAATTACAAATTTATTAAACCATTTGTAAAAGATATGAAAATATTTTTAGCATATTTTAAAGATACTCATAAAATTTATAAATCTACTGAATGTATGAAGGGAATTTGTGTAGCTTTAATGGAGTCATTATCAATTTGGCAGAGAATTTTAATAGAATTGAAAATGCAATGCATTCTTTTAAAATAATAGAATTATATGAAATGTTTAGGCAAATGTTTGACACTACAAATTATTTTAAAATTATTTTCTTGCTAATTCAAAAATTCTTCTGAATTTTCAAAAAGAATACATAAGTGAAATTGAAAGAATATTTGGAATGGATAAAATGAATCCAGAATTACCTTACAATACAACTTGTAAACCATTCTTTACAGAATTATTAATTGAACAGAAATTATTACAATTCAATGGTACAAATGATAATATAACTTACCTTGAAATTGGTGAAAGAATTACAAAAGTTATCAATGGATTGTTTAAAATTGAACAAATTTTTAATAATAATAAATTCCAATCTGTTTGTCTATTAAAAGAAAAGTATAATTTTTTACACCAATTCATTTAAAACTTTGGAAAATTAACAATTCATCAGCAGAATTCTATAGAAATTCACTAGATTTTGAAGAAGAATTAAACTCAATACATGTTATTCATAGGGATGTTTCTTCGAAAGTTAATCTACTGGAATTGTATTTAGATAAAAATTCATCAATAACAAAATTCAATATAAGTGCAATGTTTGAAGTGGAAAATTTTTTCATTGATATAAAGAGTTTGATAAGTTTTTATGAAAGTACTAATAAACAATTTAAACTCTTTGATAAGAATGTTAAACAGATTGCAAATGAACTAAGGCTATTAGAAGTGTCAGTAAAAAGTAATCTCAAATGGCCTTATCCTGTAAAAAATGCTGTCAATTTGAAAATGGATTACAAACTTGTCAATGAATTTTATATTTTATATAACAATTCTAAAGATGAGTACAGTATTGAACACAATTGTTCTGAAAAAGCACTGGAAAAAGTTTTACAATATAGCTGGAGTGATTGCTTTTTACAATTAGGAAATGCAATTGGACAATATGGACTTAAACTTCCAAAAGTAGTTATCAAATCTTTTGATGAAATTCAATACAAGTACAATGTCCTTGACATTTTTATAAGTGAATTTAATGAAATTAATAAGATAAATAATGATTTTTTCCTGTAAGTTTTTATTAATATTTTTTCTATCCAAGTTTTTAAAATGAATACAAATTGCAGAAAGAATTTTGCAAAAGTTGATGTCTTTTACAAAGAGATGAATTATCAAAAGATTACTCAACAAGAGAAATTTGGTTTTCTATCTTTGCTCTCTGAAGTTGGTGGATTTATGGGACTTGTTTTGGGAGCATCTGTTATAACAATTATCGAATTTATTGAATTCATTGCTTATACGGTAAAAACAAAAAATTAAAAAGAATAACACGAATATTTCTAAAATAAATTGATTTTTCTTTTAGATTATACAAAAGATTTCTGAAAAAATCAAAAGAAATAACAAATTAGAAAATATTCATTATGAAAATACATGAGTTTTGTAAAGATAATACTAATTTACAGTGGGCAAACAATTTTAACCATTAATTAAAAATTGGCCAATCAAAATTTATGATGTCCATATATACATGTCGTCCACTTTATATGCTTTAAAAATTGTTTATAGCAATATATGTAATACTTAATGGCATATTGAATTTTGTTAATTATTTCTATTACAGCTTAGTCAACAATAAGTAAATTAATGTAATTACACTAAGGTTAAAAACTAGAATTTGTTGCTTTGGATCAAAAATTAATTCCAGCGGGAAAATTTTAAACTAATTTATATATTAATAATTTTGCAACCAATTTAAAAAGGAATAGTGTAGCCTGTTAAGAAATTTGTTGAGTCCTATATAGTGACCTTAACAACTAATGTACAGTTTGTTCCGGTGTAGAAATATTTAATAATTATTAAAAATTAATTAAGGTGGTTTTTAAAAAGAATCATATATTATATATATATATATATATAGAGAGAGAGATACAGTAATTTTTACTTTATACAAGAATGTGGCACACAATCCTTGTAATTTCTCTTTTCCATCAATATCCAGTTTTTCTGTCAAGTATGTAAATGAAATTTTTGTTTTTTAATAAAACAAAACTTCAAAAACTTTCTAACCAATATATTTCGTTTTCTATTTCTTTTAAGCATGTACATACCAGTTTTTACCTGGTAGATTTATACCTCATACTGCAACTACCAATTCTGACCTTGATGGCACTATATTTATTGAAGCAAGTGTGGAAAATTGTAAAAAGAACTGTTCTAGAAATGCAGCGTGCAAGTGAGTTTTATTTTTTTTATCAATTTTTTTAATGAGGTTGAACAGAAATGTCAGGAAACGATATTTTCTGGAAAATATATTAACTAAGGGTTTTAAGAACAGTGGAATTTGAAGGCTAGACCTAAAAATTAAAGGACATTTTCTGCTAAATTTTTTACATAAATTTTACCAATTTTTAAAAATAAAGTGTTGAAATCTCTTTATTAGATCGTTCGATTATAGAAACTCAACTGGTACTTGTTATCTTAATAGTGGTGCAAGATATACAAATCCTACTTTATTGACATTTTCATCATTTTATGATTTTTATGAGAAAGAAGAAAATTGTAGTTAGTATATATATACATATTTTATATTCTTGTCTTAACATACATGCAATGTCATCTATAACTTTCATCATTATCTTTTTTCTTAATATACTCATTTAATAGTCCTTTGACCTACATTCTCGAAAGAAAATAATCTTTAAAGTGTCAATTAACTGCACATTCTTATGCTTCTTAACCTTAATTTTTAAGGAATTTAAAAATAATTGAGTAGTCCAACAATTTATTCTCTCATAGGCCTACCCTGAAGCTAATCCCACGTATATTTGTCAATAGCGGTAGACAAAGGCTAACAATAGCTACGCTGAAGAGAGGTTCCTAGTAGTCACAGTAATCTTACGACGATGGTGCCATATATGATATTGGACAGTTCTGTTTCAATAGTTAACAATTGATTTATTGAAATATGACTGTCGACATTTCAACATTTCAGTAACTACAAAGTAACATCTAACACAGTTGAAAACTTCTAAATATGGTTTCACATAAGTGAACTTTGACCTTTTGATACTTTTAGCCAATTGCATAATTGGATTAAATTGGCATCTATATTCAACTTCGAGTCAAGAACTTCGTTTTCACTTTGTCGGAAATAGTAATAAAACTCAAAGGTGAACCGGGAGCAGCTGAAACCGTACCCTTAGAAACATAGCTTTTTTTAATTTTATTATTTTGAATTATAACAATGAAACCTAAAAAAAATAAAGGCAATGTTGAAAAATGAAATGACAGCCATTTTAAAATGAAGAAACTGACGTTAACTTTCACTTTGGAAAGAATTTACTTTGAAAGTTAAGCTATTTTTCATAATTATATTTGGCAAAAAGATTATCATTTTAGATTTAAAGAGGTCATTTCATATGTAATATAATCTAGATTAATGCTGTATTAATATTTTGATCACATATTATCTTATCTTTGTGAAAGAAATCAATTTATTTGAAAAATATTTTGCAGCCATTTTGAATAATTGTAAGTATACATTTCCAATACTCATTTAAAATTAAATATTATTGTTCTTTTAAAGATGTGTTCAATAATTTTTTATTTATTTATTTACTAATCATAGTTGATATTTTTAGTCTGATATAAAGAATTATTGATAAAACATGACAGAGAAATGTAAGAATTGTAAGCTTTTTGTACATTTCTCCTAATAATTTCAATAGTTGACTCGCAAAAGATACTTAGCTCTTTCTTCAGATTTTCAAATGAACGATATCAAATCAATTGGAAAGTTTATTCAACAATTGTGAAATTAAAAAAAAACAACTTTACAAAGAATCATATTGAAGAAGATTGAGGGTTTAGCTTGAATAAAACATTGAATATTAGAAATTAGGTGAAGAAGCAAACTTTTTCAGTTTTGTTCTAAAAAAATTAATAAAAAAATAAAATTAATAAATCTTCAACACCTAACTGTCTACATTTTATTTGAAATACTTGTATAGGTCAACATTAAATTTACAACAACCTGTACTTTTTTGACATAGATAAATTTTTATACCAATTGTTAAACAAAAGACAATTTACAAAAGTAAATATCATAATCTTGAAGAGAATAGTCTAAAAAGATATAAATAGAAACAAAATCGTTCATTATTGTAGTTATACTGCTGCATTTGAAACGATAATATGCAAATGAATTGGTTTCATTATGATTTTTAAATTCGCATAATTTCAATTCCTTATTTCCTGCTTTATTTATTGAATTGTAAGTGATATATATAGATAGATCTTTATTATATATCGCACTATTTTTCTTTAAACTCAATACAAGATCAGAACTATTTTTGGTCAATATCTTTGTTCCATTCCATAGATTGTACTCAAATGAAACTGCTTTTGATTTTATCCTTTTACAACTGTTTGTTAGTTCATTCAAATTTTCATAATAATTTTGGTATGAACATTCACTATATGCAGAATTAACAGAAAAGATTCCAATATCAAAATGTGTGAATTGAACCAGATTTATTATATCTGATTCATTATTTTTGAACAGTATTTCAGTAACACTTAAATATATTTTAGACTGAAATATCAATAAATTATTTAAACCATATTGTTCACCAAAACCAAATTTAACTAGTCCTTGTTGACTTTGAAACCAAAAATCATTCCATTCTACACAATTTATCAATGATTTTTGTATAATAAAATCAATGGTTTTTAATTCAGGTTCAAATATTTCAATTGAAGAATTTTCAATATTGTTATCAGTCAAAGTATCTAGTTTTAATGAAAATAATTTTGTAGCCTTGTTCTTGAAAGTAATTATTAAAGATGAACAATCTTTAGTTTGTCCTGTAGAAACGCCTTTTATCCTAAATTTGACCATGTTAACATTTGATTGTAGGTGATAGACTACATCAGTAATAAATTGAATACTATAGATGTCTTTGTCAGTCTCTAAAGATTAAAAATTATTGATTTGAAAATAGGTCAAGAAGAAAAATAATATTTACTTTTTGCAAAAACTTTAAAATATGACAGTCCAACATCACCAGCATTATAATCTTCTTTCATAAGAACTTTAACTGAATGCTCAATAGTTGGTTCATGAGTATAGTTGTAACAGCGATAAACCACTCCTCTTTCCATATTCTCCAAAATATCAACATGACCCGAACTCCATTCCATTTTCATTTTCTTGTTATCACGAGGGAAGACATGCCTATTTCATATGGAAACAGAAAGCAACATAGTCATAATTAGGTAAAAACTAGTAGTAGTTGGGTAGTTTCTTTTGAAAAATTAAATAGCGACTACATATAAAATATTAATGATCATTCAATAAATCTTTCAATGGTTTGTCTTATTCAAAAACGTTAGATATTACCTATTCATGTGACATATTATTTTTGGTATAGCAGGAAAAGCAAAGGTTATCTCTATATATTGATCAATACAAGAATCTCCATGACACTGTGATGCCCATTCTCCCGTATACCGTCTGGAAATGGCTTCGGTACAACCATAAGAATTAAACGCACTTGAATGCGTACATGTAGCTCCAAGTTCAAGTTCAGCGATATTGATTAATCTTTCATCAGGCTTGCTTGAATCTATTTTATAGAAAATAATTAGTCAAAAAAATACCTTTCATCAGTTGTTTCTTTTTTTTAAACCTTTATCATATGCATAAGCGGAAATGGAATTAGAGCCAACATTTCCGGTTTCCGCACCTTTTGTTGTTAATTTTATACTAGTGGAGTCTAGACCAATTCCTTCTTCTAGTAAGAGACAGGTGTTAATCAAGTCTAGTTTATAAATTGGTTTGTTGGTTCCAATTGTAATTTCTACTGCTTTAAGGATTACATTTGCAGTTAAAGTTCTTTGAGCAATACATATTTTTGTGATATCGTATGGTCTTAAAAAATTAATGATGATCCATGTTGAAATGCAGTTACCAACATTGCAATCTGCCGCCCAGTCAAATACATTTATCCATTCTGGTTCCAAGCTATTTTCGCATAGGAAAGTAAACCCCTTTTGTTGCAAATGTTCCGAAGATGCCTGACAAGTTGCGCCATTCTTCTTTGAACCGACGTTTACAAGGTTTCCATCTTTAAATTTAAATTATATATATTATATTATTAGTGATTAAAAAAAATTCTAACATTTGTCGAAAGAAGACACTTCATGAAATATGATTACTAAGAGAATAAAACTGTAAATTTTCATAATGCAGAATGATATTTTTCTTGCATATCCTCTACCTATACGATTTTTCAACAATGCTATTAACAAAAATATTCTATAAATATGTATTGTTCAACTCAATTATAAGACAATGAAATATTTAAAAAAATTATAGATTTTATTGTTATACACACCAATTGTCATAGTTTATTGTATAATCATGAATATTGATAACTTACAAGAGAACAATGCAGTTAAACCAAGTGTAGTAGGCCGACTGCCAGAGGCATTGGAGATAAACTCCACTAGAGGGATTTGATACAAATGAATAGGGGCGAATTTCTCTTTAGATGTACCCAAGTAATATTATGGATGTTGATACATATGGAAATAACAAAAAACGATGATATATTATGAATATTTGAATATTGTAATGAAATTATAAGACACGATTGAAGGATTCTTTTTAATGTATAACAACTAAAGAAAAATAGAATAGAATAACTAGGCAGTATAAATATATGATGTTTGGAATAATAATTGATCAGCCAACATCTTTCCAAGTCTATAATTATCCCAAATTTCAAATATTTTTCTCTCTACAACGCCATATTTTTTTCTCTGATACTTGGTAATAAAGATTACCTCTCAGAGAGAAGTTTTCATAAATACAAACCAAATCAGCCTCTCAGAATCTAAAATAGAAATAATTGACATATTTGCAATTGACCATATGATTTAAATATTCTTACTAATGATAGATTTCTCATAAAGAAGCTCATTGTATTGCAAACAAAATTTTGTCTTCTGTCTTCCATAAACTGTAAGTTTGCAATTTTTACATTTCATTCCCATATTTCAAAATGCGCCGATGTGAAATGTTAAATTTAGTATTTGAAAGCACTGAATAAGTTTGAAGCAAATAATTTCAATATGATTTCAAGATTCTCTTATCAATAAACAAATTCAAAATGGCTGACTAGAAACTTAAAAACTACTTACAAGTACTAGTGGTATACATACCACATATTTGTTGATACAAAATACAAAAATTACTGAAAAATCTGAGTCATTTTATATATTTACAAAAAATTTCAATTAAATATCTAGCAAACAGCTGTTTATGTAGGGTCATCATTTCAATTTTTAATATTCTCATATCAACAGGTACAATTTCACTCTCAATGGGTACGATTTTACCTGGTACAGTTTTACCCATTCCTGATAAAATTGAGTGGCTGTTGCCATAAGCTGAGTAATTTTGCTTTATAATATTGAGGTCTGGATTGCTGGCTATCCAATTGTCTAATGTCTTCTTTTCAAGTACTACTCTGTTTTTACTGTTTTTTGTCAGCTAGTTCCATTTTTCTGGAAAATTTCATTGCAAGAACAGTTTTAGAACATATCTGCTTAGAGCCTGTATTTAATCAGTACTTTTTTGTTGTCTACTTTGAATTATTCTTCTTAAACTCTCTCCTTGGATGAAGCACCAGTTTTTGAATTCAGCCTTAAAGATTATCATTCCTTTCTTGTGTCTGTCACTTTTAATTATGGATTACTGTTTAGGTGCGGGTAAAAATTTCTATAGTAGCTACTCTGAGAAATTAGTGACGTAATGAACTACAGGGTACATCTAAATTAATTATTAGATTAGTAAGCAAATTGTTTAATGATTTGGTAACTTATATTTTCATAAATACTAAACTAAAATCTTATAGCAGCCATTATATATTGATCAGAATTGCCTGGAATAACTCCATGTATAATTAAGAGATACCCGTTGCTAATGTTGTTAACATCTCACCGCTGAAATTAACCAGACTACAAGGTCAGTTGCATTATTATACTCAGATTCCTTTCGACGGCCACTTTGATAATGTTATTTTCAGTTTTTTCAAATTATTATCTAGTATTGTATTGCACATTTATTCAACTGATTTAGAAATGGCTAAGAGTATGTATAAAATTGTGTGTAAGGGACTTCAATCTTCTTCAAACACTTTGAAACAGCTCAATATCATTAGCTGTAACTTGAAAAGATGTTTCCTACATATTTTGCTGGGTCATCATTCAAATCGCACGAACTCAGATTAATTTCCATTAAGATGTTTGAAGAGTATTGAAGTCCATCCAAGATACATTTTAATCCATCTTTTAGACGATAATTATTGCTAAAATTCACATATTCTAATGAAGAGTGAACAATCCTTATCTGGGGTTCGACCCTTGCTATTGACACCAGCTGATAAGGACTTGTATAAAAGCAGGGCGTAGGTAGTAACAGGCATTCAGTCCTGAATCAACCCTCTTAGTGAACAGGTCTAGTATTACTTTAGAATACAGTTCTATTATTCTTATGATTTGGTTCTATATTCATCTTCCCTCAACTCTCTTCTAAGTGGCTTACTCCTAATTCGGTTCTCTTTGGACCAGTACTTACCTACCACCCCCAGGAGGAAAGTACTATGCCTTTATTCCAAGATACCTTTATTATTTCTATTCTTGAGCAATGGTTTAGTAAATTTTCTATCTTTTCTCTTTGCTCTTTATTTAAATTACAATTTGTGAAATCAAGTTTCTTCAAAATATATGATGACATTCGTTCATGGCAAATATTAAAAATTCCATTACCCATATTTATATTCCAATTTAGATTTATTGTTTCAATTCCGGAGCAAACGATTTGGCAAATTTCCTCTCTTGTTTTTGCTCTCTATTTAATCTACAATTTTTCAAGTCCTTCAGAAATCTTCAACATATGGTTATCTATCTGTCTGTTTTCAGTTAGATTAGTTATACATTCATCAAAAATGATATGATGACAAAACAAGATATTTCCACTATTTTCGGTGTAAAATTCAAAACAAATTGCAAATTTCCGTTTTGGTTGAATATTAAAATTTCTTTTGGACGCAAAATGGTGTAGGATTTTTTGTATTTTTTCTTCTCTATTTACAGAAACTTTTTTTGTGATTTTGTTAGATGTAAGATATTATAATTAAAAGATGTAAGTTTTTTAATTGCTAATCTTAATTGTAATTTTGTAGATAATGTATCAAAATCTTTTCAATGGGTATTACTAAAGCACGGTAAAGAATCAACAGCATTTATTTTCAAAAACATTTAAATGAGGTTTTACATAATTATGTTTTTCTGTCCATTCTAATGCAACAGGGTCAAAGGTTATTATGCTATGCAATAGTGATGTAACAAAAAGTCATGTTAATAAACGTTTAAAGGTCATTTGTTACATTATGTTTTGGTAAAAAAATTTTTGGTTTTGTCAACATGTTTAGTTATGTAACATCTTATATTTTGCTTATATTTTGGTAGTTGGATAACATTTGCCCTAGAGGGAGCATCTAGTAACATTTATATAGTATTTATTAAGAATACTTTGTAAGTGTATCCTAACTCTAAGATTATTGTATTTTCTTACGTATATGTTGAGCAGTATTGATCTAGTCTTTTAATAGTTCTAAGTGGTATATAGTAGTCGACTAAAAAACCTGGACACCATGAATTTCTATAGGCCGAACATTATTAATCTTTATCACCAGCAAAAAAGATTTTTTTTTATTGTTCGGGTATAAAACATTACTTTAAAGTTGGATATATATATGAGTTTCCTTGAAATATCATTTAGATTCATTAAAATTTGATAATTAAAGAATTTCTGGACAAAAATCATAATTTGTCATATAATAGCAGTTTTGGATGAGACTTTGACTGTTTTAATTTTCAATTCAATGAAGGGAGGAAAGAAAAAGTCTAAAAAAGGTGTTAGATATTCATTAACTAATTATTTTAATTCATTTGGAAAAAGCTGTAAAATTGATTTGGTTTTGAATTTATTGTAATATTTATTGTAATATGTTGAATATTATAGAATAAACTCAATGTATACTGGGAAAATTGGCATTTGGAACCACTTGACAAGGAAAATAAATACAATTTAACCTATAAATTAGTTCATTTGATACAAATATCCCTAGAGTCCGTTGGTATTAAAATCATTCTCATTAATCATACAATCAATATGAAAATGGATGATACAATTGCATTTCATCATCAAAAAAATGGAAGACATTTTGTTTCTTATGATGTGAGATGCTGGCATTGTAAATCAAATGTTTTTTATATGAATTTTTCTTTTTAGATGTCTGGTCATAATGTCTTTAGGTCTCAATAAATCCGAACGAACCTCAAATATAGGTGATGTAATTGCTTTGGCAGAAAAAAATTTATCTTTGAAAAAAAAAACTTGAGTTAAAATCACTCATTACAGGTATTTCAAGTGTATTCTCATCACCTCACAATCACCACCACCACCATCATCATCATCTCTATCATTTACATTTTCAACTCTTATAAATACAAACTCAACTATAGAATTGAAAACCAAAGGAGAAGGTTACCTAATATAATTGGAAGCTTTATAGACGAAACAATTGCCACAAACATTAAACACCAGGTCTACATCTTCATGTATTATTGAGCTCATGAATACATTAAACAGATTGCACTGTTTGAAATAGTCAATAGAAAATCCATATTAATGATTCTAACGTAATAAATCCAAAGCGTAAAAATGATTTTTTCATAGGTTTATAATTTTATAAAAACTTATTCTTCAATACTTGAATTAATTTTCTTTTGAATTTTTAGAATTACTCAAAGAACCAAAAATGCATCTTACTTTTCAAGTTGTTGTCTTCTCTCCCTGTCGATTGTGTTTATAGATACAAGTTTGTATATTAACAATTCTTAAATGTTGCTGTCTCCTCCTCTAAAACTTATTCCACCTGATGCAGGAATGAAATTAGTGAATGTTGCTGATGTGTCAAATTGAGCTGAATGTTATGCTAAGAAAATAAAAGCCCTGGTAAATTTTGCATGTGAAAATGTTCTATCTCCTCATTGGATGAATGTGAATTCCTATGTGACATCTGCGGCTAATCCTTTAATTTTTAATAAATTTGCAATAACATTCAAAAAACATACAACATTAATGAAATATGTTTATCTCAATCGTATTGAACCTATGAAAACAAAGCGGAAAAAGTCGAATTTTTCTACGAAAATGGACTTTCGTACAAGATAAACTTGGATAAAAAAGCGTTAATTGAATGCTTTCTACCAGAGTTCCAAAGTGGAATTAGTGCGAAAAATATAACATTTCTACCACATCAATCAACAGCTTCAAACACCGGTTTCAGTTCAATAATCATAAATTTATACGATAGTGAATATCACATTAACATTATTAAAACATTATTACAGTCATTTCATAATTCACCAATATTTCAGATAACAGGCAAGCTTTTAAATTATTAATTGATATAGCTTCAAAAGAAAATGGAGCAACTTGTACTGCAAAAACTGTAATAAAAATAGTAACGTTTGGAAATGCCATCCAGCGTTAGATTTAATAAACAGTTACTCTTCTATGGTTAATGAATGGATGGCTGAACATGATGAAGCCCAATGCATAGGACAATATATAAATATTTCATTTCAATATTATGGGAAACCAATTAGTTTTTGTCTTACAATTATGTGAAAAAATTATTTTCTATCTTCCTAAAGTTTAGTATAATAAACTCTTTCGCTACAATAGGCAACATACAATAAAGTACATTACAAAGGTGAAGATCAAATGGACTTCCGGTTTCGAGGAATTAATTAACATTAGACAAGATCCATACCAAAACTGTTTTGAATATAATGATAAATTAATAGAAACTGGTATCTATATAGAAGTTAAATCTCATGCAAGCAATAGAAATGTTGGATTTGGTCTTGTTCAAGTATTTTCAGAAGGTTTGTAAATTAAAATTTCAAAATATTATTATAAAATAATTATTCATCATTTAAATTTTAGATATACGAGTTAAATGGTATAGATTGACGTCAACAACAAAATGGCAGTATTACCTTCCTCCAAACATGCATTATTCATTAAAATCATTCAGTTTTAGCTTAAATGGAAAAATACCTAATACTAATAATCAATGCCAAGATATCTTCATTAACTTTTATAGTCAAGAAACAAGAATATTTACAATTCTTCTATCAAATACTAACCAGATTTTTATCAATTTAACCGATATAAATCATTCAAACATTTAATATAACAGTCCCCCTAATAATGTTCTACTAAGTACTCGCTATCAAATGAATTATCCAAGTCGTTACGTAACGTTTGCCAAAGCCACAAACAATTTTGAATCAACGATTTTGGTTAGTTTTTCCAATTGTACACCTTTTATCGCTCTTTTTTTCTAATAATTAATCTTTTCGAACAGAAGGTAAAATTGTAAGGATATTCGAAGGGAATCATTGCGAATTGCAACAAAATGAATATCTATTAGATAAATTGTATTCTATTTGCGTAATGGTATCGAAAAAGTCAATTTTAATTGAGAGTAGTAGGCTTAATGGAATAAAATTTAATTCGAAAGAAACTTTACCGGAAATAGTATTAAAATTTATTGACACTAACTGTTTTATAAAAAGTTTTGATGAAGATGGATTGTGTACTTTAAAATCCGCTCCACTCTTGCCAAATCGACAATTATCTTTAAACTATGATGAAAAAAGCATATTTTTAGATAACGAAATAAGAAAACTCTCTCTGTTGGCTCTTTTTCAAATACTCAGTGTCTATTTTTGTTTAGAACTTACCAGTGAGCTATTATATTGATTTCTGAGTTTCAAGGAAAACGATATTTTTTAAAAGTTTATCTTTTAGTGATAAGATTAAAAGAAAACGCTCACTTTACTTTCCAAATCAGAATCTAGAGACAGTTTTTTTTGGCTATTTTCATTTTAGATAAAAAAAGCTCATCAGAGTCATAGAGTCAACTAACTTTAGATTTTTATTATTAAACGTCTTTTAAACTTGATAATACTGGAAGAATACTAAAAATTTTTTTTACTTTCCAGTAATTTTTTTTGACAAATTTTTGCAAAAATGGAGGAGGTAAAATTTCTGGCAGGATGCCTGTTCCCGGCAAAAAGTTACATGTTAATTAGATAGAAACCCACTTTTTTTTATTTTTTACGACATTCCTGAGTACTGTCAGACTATTCTTTGGAACAAATTATTACAAAACTTTTAAAATGGGTAAAATAAAACCTAGAAATGCATGAAAAAATTGTTGAACTGGACCGAAGAGGGTTAAGCCAAGTAAAAATCTCCAAAGAGCTAAAAATTGCTCGCAGTACTATTCAGTACAATCTAAAAAAGAAAGCAGAATATTTTACTATGGAGGACAGACCCAGGTCTGGCCGCCCCAAAAAGATTTCAGAAGTAGACAAGAGAAATCTTATTGTGATTCAAAAAAAGAATCCTTTTTATACTGCTAGACAAGCTTGTTAATGTAAATTTTTAAATGAATTATATCTTTAAATTCAGTTGTATAAATGTCTTATCCTTCATTCTAATAAAAAAAAATAATTAAGCAAGTCCTTTTAGGTAAATATTTCCCTTTTTCCAGTTTAAGGACAACCCTGCCCAAGATTTTTTATTGGGACTGTATATTCTCAATTTTGAATGCGCATTTCCAGATTCTACAGATGATAGTGTAATGCGATTTATATTATCCAATCGTAATTCAATTTGACATAGTTATATGAGAATAGTTGGCGAACACGAAACACCAATTGGACAATCTTTAGGCTTTATTGTTAAAGCTCAAGCCGACAATGACTTTTACTTTATGAGAGATATCTAAACACATGAAACGAAATAATATAATAGGTTAATAGGTTTTCTGGATTGTAAACATTTTTAATGATTCACTAAAAAATTTCAATAGTTATTTAATTAGGAATTAGATAAATTTCCTTCCCTAAGGAAGGAAATAACTCATCTTTCCTTAAACTGGTATTTGTAACAAAAGTTTTATATATAGTTTCTTATAACTTCACCAAGCCCTCACTAGTTACAGTCAGTCATTTGAAATTAAAAAGGAAAGAACATTCTACTCTTTAATGGATTTGCAATCAATGTAAAATTTATGAAAGACAGCTATACTTTATGGAGATGCAGTGTTTGTAACAAAGAGAAAATATTTTCTTTATGATTCGAACATATTTGCTGAACTTACTACAATACAAAATTTAAAACAAATTTATCAAAATCAAGATTACAAGAGAGAGTTTATTTCAATGGACACATTGATCACATCTAAGGTTCTTTGATAACCAGGCTAAAATATGCCTTAAATTCAATTTTTGAATATAAATATTCAAGTTGTTAAATTAATTATTCCGTCCCACTCACACTTCACAATGAACAGTTTGGCAAGAAGACTCTTTTCATTTAAACGAATTGCTTATTTACAAAACTATAATGAGTATTTGAAGACAAAGAGCAATGTAGAAAGAGCAATACCTGTTGTAGATGGAATGACTTTTAGAGGAATAAAGGATAAGGATATACCAAGAGTTGCTCAATTGATAACTGATGCTTACAGTGATGATTTATCGATAGTTGTTGGAAGGAATAATCTTAGATATGTCAGAGAATTTTGGATAAAAACTTTAAATTATGATAATACTGTCAAAAATAATTTTTTAATCACCGAAATTAATAATGAGGTAAAAGGATTACTAAAATTACAGGACTTTGCAGGGTAAATATTAATCAATCTTTCTATTGTTTTGTTAAAAAAAAAGAAATAAATTTTAAAATAGACAAGAAAAAGGTTTACCAATTTCTGAAACTTTAAAAATTTTTCCATTATCTTGTGTTGGAAAATTTGTATTAACTGGATTGCAATTGGAAATAACAAGTATTAGATCAGAAATGTTTGAACCTTATATTGATTACGTAACAGTAGATCCAAAGGCAAGAGGTCAAAAAATTGCTTATAATGTAATGCAATATTGCGAATATATTGCAGAAAAGAGAGGTGCAAAGGTAAAAGATAATAATAATTATAATCCATTGATACCTTACTATTCAAATTCACTTTACAGAGAGTATCTCTAATTGTAAATTCGGATAATACAAAAGCAATTAATCTTTATCTCAAACTTGGATATATAATAACATATGAAATCAAATGTCCAAAATATTTGAATGCTGGTCATCAGGTAAAAAAAAAGAGATTTTAACATGTTAATTTAACCTAATTTTTATCATATTCTCTCTCTCTCTCTCTCTCTCTCTCTCTCTCTCTCTCTCTCTCACACACACACACTCTTTTTGTATATAAACAGATCAACTTCAAAATGGAGAAATATTTATAATTTCAAAATGAAAAATAGACGAGCAGCAATGATATATTTTTCCTAGAGAAGATGGAGTTTTGGGGTTTTTCTATTATTTAAATTTGCTAGTTTTGTTGGACACTCTTTGAGTAATGTATCCATTTATACATTTACTGAGTGACAAATTAATTGACTGGGTTGGATTAATTGATTGATTAGTAAACTTGAAATTAAAAGAGAATTAAAAATTTTTAAATCATCTAACATGTCATTAAAAAGAAGGAAAAAAACTGTTGAGTCTATAAATATATTTCGGATATGACATTTTAAAAAACAATAATTTTAATCTGATCAGTTATAGAAACCTGTGACGCATCTTTAAATCATAGTTTTAAAATAAAATATTATCAAATTCAAATTCAAATTAGCCTTAACAGACACAGTTAAGCTTTTTTCGGTCAAAATCTAGTGTCAAAAAAAATCGAGAACAGTAATCTTTTCTTTTTTAAAAATTCAAATTTTTAAAAATATCTCAACTGATTTAGCCACTTTTAGCTTTTTGATTACTTCTAACCCCCCTAATCACAAATCCATAGCCACTTTACTCCTCCTAACCATTTTTCAATCTGAAATGATGCTTTTAAATATTCCACTTGAGGACATTTCCTGTCAGCCATTAACTCACCTTCTTACAGAGTCTCATCACCACCAAATAGCTTTTTAGTAGTGCATAAATATTCTTTGAAGAGGTCTCCTCATGGACTAAAAATGCAATAATTTCTCATTGATTGTACATACTATTATACTAATCATTTGAAAAAATTATAATCAATACATATTTATTATTATCTTATTTTTGTTTATTACAATTTAATAATCTTTGCTTAGGCCCAGCACATTGTAGAAGCTGATGAATCTGATAATATCCTTGTGTAAAGATAACCTTAAAGTGAGCTCAAAGTTTTGATCATTTCAATACATACAAATACATTTGTTAAATAATTAATAAATAAATAACATTTCAAGATGATTGGACTGCGACAGTTAGGATATATAAGTACTGCGAGGTTTGTCTCTAACATCTAATCATCTCTTTGCACAGAATGCAAAACTAATACTTACAATTTTGACATTTCTCAAAAGAACAAAACTCTTAAATGTAAATAAAAAGTGAAATATGATAGGAAACGGGACCGGCCATATCTGAAATTTAGATTTATACTTTGTTCTATTGTAATTGTAGGAATTTCTGCTCCTTCAGAACAGTATTCGTCATAAAATCTAACTCTACGAAATAAGAGTCTTTCTAAAGCTCCATCATTATAATTCCTAGGAAATAGAAGTATTTCTAATATACCTTTACATCTAAAGTCTAAATATTGATATATATTATGTCTAAGTGTACAAGATTTCAGGTTGAGAAATGGTTAGGAGGAATAAGATAGCTATTGACTTTGGAGGGTCCCATCTAAGGGTTAGGAGCATTGAAAAAGGTTAGGCAAAAATAAGGGCCAGGTTAGGGTAAAACCACAGATCTATTGCCATTTTCTACCACATCCATAGGAAATGGCCATGTTGAAAATGGCCAGAGTTAAACAACCAAGAAAATTTATATAGAAAAACGGTAATATTTATGTAATATTAAAAAATTGAGAAAATAATGATATTTGGGAATATTATTAGCAAATATTTTTAGTAATTTTCGCCAATTCTTTCTTGATTTGATTGTGCTTCATAATTATTGGAACGTAGTCTTGACATCTGGTTTGGCATTCCAATAAGACAAAATTTTTTTGACTTATTTAATTCTTCAAATTAAGTTTTTTCTATTATTGTCAATATTAACTATATTAGTTAATTTTTATTGTATCTATTTTACATGTAGTAAAGATATTAGGAATCTTGTAATAAGGAAATACAACGAACTGGAAAAATTAAGAGCAACAGCAAGAGTTTTGGGGATGGTACCAACATCGGTTAGCAATATCCTGCAATACAATCCTCCAGAACAGTAGAATATGGGTCATCCAAAGAGACTTTGAAAAAGAGACATAGGCAGGATGAAAAGAATTATAAAGAAAGGGTGATATCAAGAAATTTTAAAGAAATTAGCAGTAGATGTAATCATAGCAACAATTAAGAGGGAGCTGAAAAGACAAAATATCAAATATAAGTGAGTGAGACCAAAGACCTGACCTCACAATCAACAATTGTGAAAGAAGAAAAAGATATTGTCTTAAAATGAGCAGGCAGTTTCCACCAAGGTAATGCTGCCATACTGCTAGGACGGATGCGACAGAAAACGTCCACAAATCAGTGCTTTTACCCTGACCCTAACCCAGCCCCTGGCTGTACCTAACCTTTTCTATTACCCTTAACCCTTAAAGGAGACCCTCCTAAGTACATATCAGTTGCTGTCTTCTTCTTCCTAACCATTTCTCAATTCAAAATCTAGTCTTGAAATTTCTCAGTTCCTAGGACAACTAAAAGAGCCTTTCAGCTAAATGGCATCCAGCCTCTTGATTGGCCAGCAAAGAGCCCTAACCTCAGCCCAAAACAGAACATATGGCACCTCACCAAAAAACTCATTAATTTTAGTCCACAATTCGAATCTAAGGAGGAATTGAATCAACAGAAAATTTCAAAATCAGTGAAATATTCATTTTCCAAAAGAAAATTATTTCAGCTCTGACAATATTACTCAAACACATCAATTAATCTTTTAAATTTGTGAAGGCTTTGAGTAGTGAAAAATAATACAAATAACCATTAAAAATATGTAAATTATTTAAAAAAACAATAATTATCATCTAAATCTTTTTTTGACATTTATATTTATTATTTTCTATATAAAAATAAGTCTTGGGCTGTTTTCAATTAAGGTTCTGTTCGTTTTCTACCAGTCCCACAAAAAGTCATACTAGAAATTTCGTTAATAGATTTTTCCTATTGGCCTTAATTGATCACATGACTAGTAAATATGTTGATAAAGATCTCAAAGTGAGTAAAATTTATAATACTATTGATATTGCTATAACTACAAAAAGAGAAGCTGTCTATGACAAGTTGGTGAATTTAAAATTTGACTTTACTCTCTTGAATTTGCATTAAAATCTCCTGACGACTTTGAAAGTTTAGAAAACAATATCTAAAGTCAAGTATTTTTAAGGAATTTAATGATTTTTCAACTCCATTACAAATATACAACCAACCAAATTGAATATTTTCATTCCAACCTAAAAACACTTGTTGAATGTTTAAACAATTTATCAACAATTTACTGATTGGTTTACACAATTCATCATTTAAATTACAATTTTGAAGACCAATAGAATTTAGACTCGTTGATGATTTTTCTAATCCGTAACATATTTTAAATATTCCATTACCCATTTCAGTGTTCTTTCCCATGTAAAATTCTTTAATATATGTACAATACATCAGTAATCTTCCAATTGAAATTGCCATTTCTTCGTTAATATTACAATTTTCAAAGTTAATTGATACTAGAGTGTTTGTAAATTTATACAATTTTTTACATATGATAAAAACACCATAATCCAAGTTTGGATTGTTATTTAGGCTTACACTTTCAATTTGGCAACATTTCTCCAACAGGCTTCCAAGGGGAAAGCACATAAAATTATCTAAATTGCATTCTTGAATGTTCAAGCATTGTAGCATTGTTGAAGATGTATATAATCCTTTACAAATTTTAAAAAATCCACAAAACATATTTCTATTTCCATTCAGATCAATATTTTCGATTTTTGAACATTTGATTAATAAATTTTCAATAGAAATAGCTGTATTTTCATTTAGATTGCATTTAGTAAAATTCAAATATTTTAGAGTTTTTGAACAATTTTCAAGACCTTTACAGATTTTTGATAATCCACTTTCTATTTTTGGATTACTACCAAATTCAAAACGTTCAATTTTTGAACAATTTAAAAGTAAATTTCCAATAGAGCTTCCCATATTTTCACTTGAATTGCAATTGTTAAAATTAATTATTTTTAAAGACTTACAAGATTTCTTTAGGCCTATGCAAATTTTTAATAATCCATTGTTAATATTTCCATTTCCTTCTAAAACAATTTCTTCAATATTACAACATTTCATTAAAAATTCTCCAAGACAGTTGCCAAATTTTTCATCCAAATTACAATAAGGAATAAGCAGAATCCTTAGTGTTAACGTTGAGATTTCTAGGCCTTCAATAATCCTAAAAAGTCCATTTCCAATATTACAATTTGCTCCGATATTAATCATATCAATCTTTGAACAGTTGAATAAAAGATTCCCAATTCCTTTACCAGTTGTTTCATCAATATTACAATCACAGAGGCAAATAGATTTTAATGTCTTACAACAATTTTCAAGTCCATTACAAATATTTAAAATTTGATTTTCACCATTTAAAATTTTACTTAAAGAAAATTTTGTTAATTTTGGACAATCACTTAAAATTTTCTCAAGATATTTACACGAATTTTCATTGATATTACAAAAAGTAAAATCAATATCAATTAAATTATTATAACAGTTTTTCAATCCTTTAAGAATGTTTAAAAATCCATTTCCTAAATTTCCATTTTCTGATAGGTTCATTATTTCGATTTCAGTGCAATTCATTAAAAACTTTCCAATATTTTTACCCATTTTTTCATTTAATTTACAATTTTTAAATATACAAATTTTTAATGTTTTACCAGATTTACTAAGTGATTGACAAACTTTTGAAAACCCGCTTTGTAATTCAACAGTTGACTTAATATTTTCTATAAGATTTAACGACGCCATTTTGTATAACAAATTAGTTCAAACAAAATGCCTCTGTTAGCTAGACCAACCAACATAAACAATACCATAAGTATGAATATTAAGACACCAGTGACATCTTGTGAAAATCAATTTTTTCCATAACAAGAAATAAACGTGAATTAAATTGTTCTGGTTTACTCTTAAACTAATACTGCTATCTTCATGTTGATTATTAACATCATCATAATTAAAAATTCAATTGATTATCTTTAGAGAGATCTTAAAACCTTATCTTGCCAATATTAATTAACAATTTATCACGTGACCAATGAAAAAAATAGCATTAAAAATATAAGGAAGGAATTATTTTTAAATGTTGAATAATTAAACTTTTTGACATGCAATCATGAAGGTTTTTCACAAACTTTCAAGCATTGTTGAAGCTTGTGCCATCTAGTGATAAATAATATAAAAGTTGTAAGAGATATAGAATTGAAAATTTTTGTTCAACACAAGATTTTTGGATCAATAGATTTCTGTCTGTTCATCATCTACAAGAAGATAGCAATTTGAAAAAGCTTCGAAGCCTCCACCTTCAATTTTAGAAAAGATAAGAATAAAAGAAAAACAATGTATTGAACAGTTGAAATATTTTTTTGATGGTTAATATCTTTTTCAATAGTACTGAATACAATGTTGTTTTAGCCTATTGGATTAGCAGGTGAAAAAGTACCTGTGTAAAAACCTTAAAAACCTCACCCACTACTTCATAATTTTCTTTCTAGTTTATTTTCCCATTTATGATTTTGCTGTTGACTTCCTTTAACAGAGATTTGTCTTTTTGCTGAATAACTGCATGGAGCACTTGCCAATTTTTACACCTTAGTCGGCACTTTTTTAATTAACAAATTACAAACACTCGAATCAGTCTTGAAAAGAGAGCAGGTTTTTTAGTAATCAACAAAATCTATTCAATGTTTTCAGGCAACTTAAATATGTATGAAATTTTACTATAATAGAAATTTTATCATATGCGTTATGCATATGAACTAGAGAATGTCCACCTCGCAAACAACTGTAATTAGTTAATGGTAATATACTAGAGAATATAGCAGAAGAAAGGCGTTTAATTAACTCTCTGCTTTGTTAAAATGCAAATTTTCAATTTCAATTACGTATATTGTTTATTTTTTAGTATACAGCTTTCTGATGGATTCACGTTAAGTAAATATAGATTTAAATATCAAAATAGACAAACACTATTTCTGTGACAAACATTCCTTTTTGTCCAAAATATAAGATGGAAAACTACTGAATATAGCGAGTAAAAGAAATTTGGCAACTTGCCAGACAGCATTTTCTACTTATTGGTCAGGAGAATATAGATTTAGTTGCGAAAATGCGCTGGAACCGAGTTGGCTGAATAATCAAGATTGGGCGTCACATTGCCGACGTTATCACTGTTAAGATCATGGATTAAAATACAGTTTAAAAGAAATTATAAAAGGGCCATTTTATATGCTCATAGATATTTTAAAACAGGAATCAAGTCTTATTCCAGTGCTAGAGAAACTTCTATCAGAAAAAAGGCTAAAGAAGTATCAGAAGAAAAGTGTCATCCAGAAGCAGAACCAAGTGTTTGCTGTTTGGGATGAATACAAATTGGTAATGATTACATATGCTGTCCTCTTGCAGAAGATTGCATTAATCTATTCAAAATAATTCTCAGTGTCTTAACATACTTTTTACTTTATTCTAGTAACTTTCAAACTTTGTATAACATTCTTAGCTTTTTTCATTTTTAATACATTTTAATAAACATACATTCATTATTAATTATTATATTCTCAGTATATTGGCATTGGTTCCAAAAATAGAGCAATCTTTTTTAAAATTCAAATATCTTTTCCCACTACTTGTTTTTCCCAACCTTGGGACGTTTTTTCCCAGGGACGTTTTTTCCCAAGGACGTTTTTTCCCATACTCTTCCCGATAATAGGCCTAACGCATGTTCAATCTTTACATCAACAGCTTCAACTTGCGACTACAACTTGGCAGTGAGTCGTAAGTCAGTTGTAGCTCATTCCTGTGCAAATGGACCAATATTTGAGGATGAAAAGAGCTCGAATAGCGTGAATATTCGAAATGTTTTAGATCATAAAACTGATAACACTTGCGTTGACATTCTAACAAATAAGATATTTTATTTACGAATTCCATGGCCAACTGTCAATTCAAAATTTACAAATTTTCAAATTCAAATTCAAGGTGTTAACCTACAAAATTGTATTAATATTCAATACGGTTTACAAAAATCTGGATTGTTGGTGTACAAGCCGGATACTGTGGAATTGGAACCAGATTTTCGTGGAAAATATTTCGCTTGTAAGCTAATTGATGGAGATGGTAATAGTTTTTGTATTTATTCGTGTATTTGTGGAGAAGAGTACTGTCAAGCTGTATACGTTAAAGGTTTTGCAGCAAGTGAAGAAAATATGAAAATATGCAATTACGAAATAACAAACCTAGAATGATTGTTTTGAATATATCATTTCTATAGCAACATAATTATTACATGCAAATAGTTTATTTATTTATATAAATTAGATTCAATTCTGCGTCAATTAACAAACATCAATCATTATTTTCTCTTTCAATTTATTCATATATGTTAAAAAACAGAACATTCCATGAATATTTTATTACATTAAGTGTTCATAAATGAATAACCAAAGTCTAAGGTCCCTGTGGTGCCCTCTTTAGTATTAAAATATCTTTCATCATATAAAGATATTCACTTTTCGCATAAAAGATTAAATTAATAAACTAATTGTTGCTTTAGCAACCAAGACAGTGGAATAATCCTGGCAGAGTATTAACAATTTCAGAGAATAAAATGACAAATAAAAAATGAATACTATAAAAAAAACATAAATGTATTAATGAAATACTATTGAAAATTACATATATGATATTTAAATTAGTATTTCATTAGACAATAGCCAGCCAAAAAATGGATTTTATATTAATAAATCACTTGTCCGGTTTTTCATAGAGAGCTCCAATATCTAAGTTTGTCTGAAAATATTGCCATGAATCTGTAAAAAAAATATATTTCCTTTCTGTCTGTCAATGGTGTGATGTATCATTTATTCATTATACAGTACATGTATTCGTTCTGATAAAACTATATAAAAAAATTGCTGAATGTAGACAGCAAAGAAAAATTGAAATCGTAAAAACATCCATCCTTTGGCAGAAATTTGAAATTGTGTTAATAATAATTTTCAGATTCTTTTGTATTCCACCTCAAAAACAGAATTGAAAATTTTATATATACATAAAAGTTTAAAGAGAAAATTGTATTCAAATGCCTATTGAATCAATGTTTGATGTTTTGCAGTTGAAAAGTTGTGCAGTTTGTAAGAATGTCTAAAACATTGTATTGGATACTGATACTCTTTACAAGTTGTTGTAATTTACATGCTGATAATTATAAACATGTAAATATTGCTTATAAACAATTTTCCAAGATGTCTTCAATACTAACTACAAGCTTTGATTATTTGGCTGTTAATGGGAGATTTGAAACTAATATGCATAGTACAAGTTGTAGTCATACTCAAATTCAAGATACACCATGGTTTCTTATTCAATTTGAAAGATCCTATATTATTAGAACAATAAGAATTTTAAATAGGTCAACATCACCAGAAAAATTGAATAATTTAATTGTTGGAACGAAATTGTCAAGAGATATTTCGACAATTGACGTCAAGCAATTCAAAACATTTTTTTTCCCTTAATACTGCAGTTGGTCACTCTCGTTCAAAGACAATGAATTACGCTGACAAACCTCATTTTGCGAGTACAGTTATTTTTTATAGAAAGGTTAATGACGTATTAAATCTATGTCAAATTGAAATATGGAGTTTGCCAAATATTGCTAAAAATAAACAAGCAACTGGAAGTAGTAATCATCCAAGTGCACCAAATCATGCAGTTGCGATCAATGGCGAAGTTAATTGGGTATTTGGGAGAAATGGTTTAATATGTGCTCATACTGCTACCCAAAATAACCCATGGTGGAAGGTTGATTTAGCGGAAACAAGTCAAATTTTAGCTGTAACAATAATTGGTAGAGGACAGCATGCTGATAGACTAAAAAATCTTCGTATTGCCGTTTCCAAAGACAACGTTATCCCAACACCTCAACTTCCTTCAGTATGTGGCTATTATGATGGAAAATTACCACCCTATTTAACAATGAGATGTCCAAAATCAACAATAGGCCGTTATTTATCAGCCATCATTGTCGCCAACTCCGGAACCCTTATCATGTGTGAATTAGATGTTTTTGGCTATAATCTCAATGAAAATCTAATATTAAATGTAATTATTTACAACGAAACAGACTATTTCTATATTGGTAATGTTCAATCAAAAGATTGTAATGGAAATATAATATATACATCAGATATATCAAAATATAAACTATCCATTTTTGAAATTGTCTTAAAAGGAATAGATTTAGAGAATAATTGCCAAAAGAGATTTATTAATTTCATGACAACATTTTATGATAAAAATGGACAAGAAACTATTAATGAATGTCAATTATTAGATTCAAATGATGGATATTTTACAGAGAGAGATATGACTGATGAATGCAAATATCTTTGCAATTGTAATACTTTTGAATGTATATCACTTTCAATGATTTATTTATCAAATTTTCAATCATACTATAAAGAACTATTTATATATTTACACTACTAAATTTATCATAAATCTCATTTAAAAATTGATAATAAAATATCAACCTAAATTGCATGAGTATTATGTATATTATGTTATGGATTCTTCCAATCATTAACCAATAGCATTTGAAATATACCTTGTACATATTCATAAGTCAGATTTGCCCCACTATATAGCTAAGTAGCATTAAACTAGAATTGAGCTCTAAGCTTCATCATCCTGTATAGCTATATAATAGCACCACAATATTCAATCACGTGGTCATTTCAGGGTTAGTAATTTCTTTATACTAAAATGTTGATATTCTACTTAATACTTTTGATTAGTTCAATGTTGAAGAAAACTAGTTAACACTAATGATTTTATTTGAAAATAGTCTAAATGTGAAAAAGGTCAAGGATAAATATTATTTTTTTCCTGAAAGATGAAATGAATGTGTATAATATAAACCTGTATAAAGAGTTGTTTTGTCGGCGCTTTGAAATTTACAGATTATATAAATCATATCATCTCGACCTTGGAGATATACTTGAACAAGTGCTTAGAATGTTCCGTAAGTGAGTGATAGATAGCACTTAGATTAGGACAATACAACCAAGGATATGTAGTAGTGCTTCGTCATTTATGATTTACCATTCTTTTATGTTTATTTAAAACTGAAGGCTGATTATTCTATATGAAAAAAGACTGTATTTTCTGTTTTGAGAGCAAAACCCCTAAATTTCTGTCAATGACAACAACTAGGCAATAACTATAGTCATTTTTCTTGGGGCGTGGATCCGTTTTCACTCCCTTTACAATTGCAATTGTTGATTAACATCTAATGAACATATCTTCCACAGAGGGTGACCCTTCCATGAGTAGAGAAAAAAAAGACATAAAATTTATACTAAAAGTTTTTTCAGCATAAATATCTATTTCTTATGAAATAGTTTTGTTAAAAGTATTTATTTATTCAATTTTGTAGGTCGTTTCTCTTTCTTGTAGTTATAGAATCTTTACTTTTACTGTAAACAAAAGAATAAACATTCTATAGAGTAGTTTTACCTTAAATATCAAAGTTTTGAGGAATTTTCATAACCCAGTTTAAACAGCAAACTGAACATGATATCAGTTTGGAAAATATGTCTTTTGGTTGCTCTTTTTAATTGTATTAAATACAGTGTTTACTTCAATGAAATAAGCCTGGAAAATCATAGATAGAAGTAAAAAACTATGCACAAGAAGAAATGAATTTGGGAAGTTTCAGTATAAGTTATTTCAAGAATATTGGTAATATATCATTCAGAACAGCTACTCTATTGGGGCAAATTAATGAAAATGCGATCATAGTTTTTAGCTTTACTGTAAATTCAAATAGGAAAAGGAGACAAACAGATTCACTTCCCTTGGACATAGACATTACAATACCAGGAAAACTGGTATTGATTGATAGTAAGTCTTGTCTTTCTTTATTTTGAAGAAGGAACTAACATTTGAAATCTTTCAGATACTCACTGAAATTCAGCCGAGATTGACATAATCTACTTTGCTGCAGAAGCTCCTTGTACAAGTTTGACTAATCAGTCTCCCTGGTTTGAAAAACATTTAGTAATTGGTTCTTGAATGGTTGCTGAGAGATGCCGATATGTTGTTAAGTCTCCAGAGTCATGGAAGATTGTAAGTGATATCGGAACGCCTACATTTGAAAATACTTGCAATGACCAAGGTTTGTTTACTAAACAAAGGTTAACCTTTATAATATAGCATCGTCATTTATATATACAGTGCCGGCGGTAAGTCACTGTTACACCTCAAAAAAATAATATTTTCTTGATTTTTTCTCTTTCCGCGCCTAAAGAATGAAAATGAAGGATATTATTATATTTAGTAATATTCTTCTTATCATTATAGAGAGAAAATATACGTTTTTCATTTCAAATCTCTGAATTATTGATATTTTAATGTGGTAGGCCTATTTTCAATGGGAGCATAAGTACTTTTTACAATCACAAAAATTACTCTAAAAGAATATTAAAAGTATTTTTTTGTTCTTATTTTGACTGTTATTTACAGGATATTATATTTTTTAATGCCTTAATATTTTGTGTGCATACCCTTAGCTTCTACAACTGCCCTAAGCCTTCTTTCCATTGTCTCATATAAGAATTGAATTTCCAATTCTGAAATTTTATAAAATTCCTCTCTGAACATCTCCCACAGCTCATCCTTGTTTCTTGGCTTATGTGCCATTAAATGTTTTTTGCATATGCCCCATATTTGCTCAATTATGTTCAGGTCTGGGCTGTTTGCTGGCCATGGATCCAGTGTTTCTACTCCCTTTCTCTCGAGGTACACTTTTGTTCTGGCTGCTGTATGACAGCTAGCCCCATCCTGCTGGAAAATTTCCCCTCTCCTATAATTTGGGACAACATGACTGCTCAAAATTTTGACATAATCCGAAGCTGTCATGTGATTAGACACTAAAGCTAGGCCCCTATCTCCATTGAACTTTATGTAGCCAAACACCATTATAATCCCTCCCCCAAATTTTACTGTTTTTGTGGTATATTTGGGGTCATTCCGTTTACCTGGTGGCCTTCTAACAAACTCCCTTCTCCTAGGATGCAGCTCAACCTTTGATTCATCAGAAAAAATTACTTTTTTCCAATTTTCAATCCCCCAGTTTTCTCTCTCTCTACAGAACTCTTTCCTACTTATTATCTGCCTCTTAGATAAAGCAGGATTTTTGGCTGCAATTCTCCCATTTAAGTTATTTTTTCGTAGTACCTGCTTCACTGTTGTTAGAGAAAGAGATATTGGTATACCAGAATTATATAATACCTGATGGGCCGTCCACTTGGGGTTTGATTTAGATGCCCTGGTAATTTGCCTTTCCATCTTTGGTGTCACTTTTTTTGGTCTACCACTTCTTTGCTTATCTTTTATCATTTTTAGCTCTTTAAATTTATTTTTTATATTTTGTACAGTAGTTGGACTACATTTAAAAAGCTTTGCCACTTTTTGAATGGACATTTCTGGTCTTTGAAGACAATTTAAGATAGAAATTCTTGTTGCTTCAGATAGCTTCACCATTTTTATTTTAAATTTGTCAACTGTTAGATTACACATGAGCAAACACATAAATGACCTTAAAATCTGGTTAAAAGTGACACTACTCAATGATCAGGGTAAATTTTTTGAACATAACTGATGCTTGTGCTTTTCCATAAATAGGCCTATCACATTAAAGTGATCATATTTCTGAGATTTTAAATTAAAAACATATATTTTCTTTCTATAATGATAAGAAGAATATTATTAAATATAATAATATCCTTCATTTTCATTCTTTAGGCGCGGGAAGAGAAAAAATCAAGAAAATATTATTTTTTTGAGGTGTAACAGTGACTTACCGCCGGTACTGTAGGAGCTAGCGGCGATCCTCATTTTATACAAACTGTTACCGATTCAACAACAAAAGAACGACAATCGATTTGTTACGACGTTACTGGACAATCTGGCGACAAAATTTATATCTTAGAGGACAAATTTACAAACACAATTATTGAAGGTGTCCTTCTTGATGAATAATGTATGCACAAGATAGTTATACATCACTCTGGAAAGAAAAGTTTTGTTGAAAATGGTTCAATTTTAATAAATAATGTCGGAACTTTTCAATGGAAGAATTTCAATTATGTAAATAATTATGATAATCTTAAATTCTCCATTTATAACAATCAGATTAGCCTTATTGTTAGAAAAGAAGATAAGGAAATTTCAATACAAATTACAAGATCATTTAATCCCGTTATTGCCAAATATTTAAATGTTAACTTTGGTAATCAAATTCTTAATAATGTTAGATTTGGTGGTCTAATTGGATTTATTGGAAATAAACATCTAACTTTTGAATATCCAATTCAAAATGATAATATAGTAGTAATCTACATAAATAATTTATTGGTAAAAGCTGAATTAAAGGGTAGGAATAATCATAAATGTTGGTTAGTGTCACTCCAAGATATTGTTGCCCAAAAACACCAATGCATTTTATTGGTAAAAACTACACAAGAAATTAGGAAGAGAAGATAAAGTAAATCAGTTCAAGTTGAAACATTTTCAACTAATAATTATATCTATCTATTATCTTTTGGAGTAAATGGTTGTTTCCCCCAGCCCTCTCACTTAAAAACTCCATAGATATTATCTTTTTTATCTTTCTTTTTTAAAATCGATTAAAACAAGATTTTTTATTCCAAAAGATTTTTAACATGCAATATTTATAAATTAGTAAATTCGTTTCAATTTCATTTTCTTCTTTCACAATATACTTTTGCATTTTCTCCTTTTTATACTTTCCTTAATGTTCATCATATCCTTTTACTGAGTTCCTGATACAACTCGTCCACGTTAATGGTGTCACATTTGCGATTACTTGATATAAAGTCAAACTGATGCTCGAGAACGTTACGTCAGGTCACCCATCCTCATGACAAGATGAACACTCACTCATTTTCTTTTGCACACATTTATACTGACATGAAACACACTGACACACAACATAGCAGGTATGCATTGTTTTGTTCAGTAAATTGAACAAATTATTTGAAAGTGGTGACATTCTATATGCTTTTGAAGAAAACTACACAAAAACTACTCAATTTTAAACATTTTCACATTTGAAAACAAAGAAACAAAAACACCAATAATTGTTAAATTGTATATATTATTAAAAAATTTCACATAATGCTATATCATCTATATCTACTTTATTAATAGTAATATGAATTGAAATTTTAGAAGTTGTCAAACCATTTATAGGTGAAAATTTCTTTGCAGGTTTCAAAATAATATAAGATTTCTGTTGATATATTTTTTGTAATTTATGAAATCTTACAATTTTAACATTTGTTGGAGTTTTAAGTGTAAAAAAAAGGTCTACAACAACGTTTTTAATATTTTCATTATATTTTTTAAATACAACTAATGGTTGAAGGATCTTAGTTTCAAATTTACCATTTTCACTAATTAGGTCAAGTACTGTATATTCATTTTGAATTTTTAAGCAGGTATCATACGATCTGTCGATAATTGAGTAGTATTCGCCAGAAAAGCATTGTTGTTTACCAAATGGGAATATTTTTGAGCCATCTTAATGAAGAAGGAAAAAGAAAAATATGATTAGGAGTTAATGTTATGTTATTGTATATTTAGGGGTCAGACTAAGACAACCTTGATATTAGAGTTTACAGTCGGACTTTACTTTGACCCCTATAAACAATCTATTATACCTATGTCAGTAATTTGAAACTGATTGATGACATCTGTCTCAGAGTTACTTAATAGAATCTCTTTGAAGATGTCTGATGTGTTTAAACTGACTTCAGCTAAAGTATCAATACCATATCCTTTACCAGATCCAAAACACACTTTTTCTGAAAAAATTTCCAACCAAAATTCACTCCACTTATTACATTTTACTAATGAACTTTTTAAATGAAATTTTTCAATTCTTTCTGTTGGTTTAAAGATTGTAAACATAAGATAATTTTCATTATCTTCTATAACATTCATATGAATTTGAAATTGCTTTGCATTATTATCTTTAAAACCAATTATAATAGATGAACAATTTTCAGTTTGATTTGATTTTCCCTGGGCATAAACTTTGAATTTTAAAGTTCTAAAATTATTTTGATATTCTCCTGGAATATAATAGATAACAGGAGAAATTTCTTGAATTGAATAAACATGTTCAGTATTTCCTGACAAAATATATCAATGTTCAATTTTTTTAATTGGGAAATTATGTTGTATTTACTTTTTGAAAATACGAAAATATTTCTAAATCCAAGATTATCTCCACTATATGAGCTTTTAATTGTTAATTTGAATCCAGTTTCAATGCTAATTTCATTTGAATGATAAATACTTTGGGTATAGAGTATTGCTTGTAAACGTTCTAATTGAATATGGCCAGATGACCAATGAACTTCCAAATCCTTTATATAGAAATGACCAAATCTGTAAAGAGAAAAGAAAGAGGGTGGGTGAGTGAATATTTGAAATATTGTTTTGATATGAATATTTAAGCAATTCAAACTTTTTAGCTACAGTTACTAAGTATGGTATTATTGGTCTTATAAAATTGATAGTGATGTATTGATCAGTACACGATACACCACCAGTGCAAATTGCATTCCAACTTTCAGATAAATTCCAATCAATTGCCCTCTGGCATTCTTTGCCGGGAAGAGAAGATGAATGATTGCAAGTTGCACCCGATTCCAGTTCAGCAACATTATCGTACTCTTCATATTTAGAGGATGACTTATCTACATCTATAATTGTAAACAATCATAACTTTTTAACTTTGATAATGTCATAAAATATTTAAGCAGAAAAAAAAATTAACCGTATGCAATGACTACAATTGTATTAAATCCAAGATTTTTGCCCAATGGTCCATACTCTTTTGGTTGAATTTTTATGGAAGATGAATCAGAACCAAAAGATTCATCAAGTAAAAATATATCAAACAAGTGATTTCTAGAGGTGCTCACAATATCTTTTTCAATACAATTACAATATTAAAATTAACTTTTATCTTGAAGGATGACATCATCTAATCCTGATTATTCTCCTGTTGGAGCAAACCCATTTTTTTTGGGTCCTAATGAAGTGAAAACCGCAACTGTATCCATTGTATCTGATGATCAAACAGAGGGCATAGAAACTATTAATGTTCGACGACTTGATTGCTCTAAAGAAAGCGCTAAAACTTTTTATATACGAGTTACTGATCCAACTAGTGGAAATGGTGACATTCACTTTATACTACTTGTTCCAGATGAAAATGATAACGGCCTAAATAAACATATGTTTTGATGTCACTTCTAGTAAAAGTTACAGAATCGAGATTTTCCATAATAAACAAGAAAATATTACTATATTTGTTGCAGGATGATTACTATATGCATGAAATGCAATTTCATATTGATAGTCAACATTTTCAAGTTAGATCTAAACAATTTTTTGGCGAGGCACAAATTTTGGTGAATGGAATGATGAATTATTTAAATTTCATGTAAAGCATAAAGATATTACTTAAAGTATTCAAAATAATTGGATGTGGTAGAAAAAGGCCATAAATCTATTGTTTTACCCTAACCCTAACCCAGCCCTTGCTTTTGATTAACCTTTTTCAATACCCCTAACCCTTAGATGGGACCCACCTAAGTACATATCAATACTTATCCCTCCTAACCATTTCCCAGCTTGAAATCTAAACTTCAAATATTTTATTTATGGTCGTTTTGGACCGGTCCCAAAATAATTTATTATATTTTACAATCTCAAGAAATGAGAACACTCTGAAAGAACATAGTTTCCTTGTAAAGAAATCAATGAATTCTATGGTGGGTGTTTATCCGGATGTTTTTATCAATGATAACAACAGATATAAGTCACCTGGTGGACTTTTGGGCTTGGCAAGGAATCAATCATGTCAATTTTTCCAATCTACTCAAACTCAAAGAGAACTGCACTGAAAATAAATGAGAATGTTTTTTCAAGCCAAATCATTTCAAGAGGAAAAATAGACTGTTGGCTACTCAATGTTATTGATGCTCTATACCCAAAAACACTTGATAACTTTATTGCAAATATTTAAAATGTTAGAAAGACTTTTGTTTATACTAGTAATGTTAAATAATAATTAAAGATAGATCTGTTGTTGATGAATGACAGAAAAAGTGATATTGTCTTAACTTAACTAACATATTTAAAAGTAAAAATAACATAACGTATAGGGGATAAAACTTGGCACATAGCCAAGACCATTCATCGGGCTCGTCGACCGCCTTTTCTTTTAAATATAACCTATTAGATTATTTGGTCAGTAATACCACTAAGGCTATATAACAATATATTTAACTCCAGAAAAAACTAGTAGATGAGTAACCAACAAAAATAAACATCAATTTGTATTTATGTTGATTATTTATTGTTGTATAGTTTTTAATAACCACATAATTAATGATGTACTTCATATATTTTAGAAAGAGCATAGGATTAAAAGAAAGTAGATAATACAAGGCTAACAAAAATTTACACTGATTAAAAAGTGATCAGTTGTTCTGTTGTTCGTAGTATTTTAGGCAACACTTTTAAGTAATGGCCACTTGTATTCTTATTATGGAATCATTTATATCTTATTTTTGAGATTGAAGTATTGGACAATTGCTCTCTTATTGGTATGTATACAATATATTCTTAAATATTTTAGCAGCTTTTGTATAATAATTTTACTCCATTGTGTCTTCTCTACTTGGTGAAGGCACTATTTTTAAGCGGAATGCTCTCAGTTAAGTTCTTCATGTTCATTTATATATGCTCTATCAATGGATCTTTTACAGGTAAGCCTATTCCTAATCTTAATTCCTCAAAGGATTTCTTCTCTAAAATAAACAAAAGACATTTTTTTAAATATAGACAGTGGAAAATTATTGAATATTGCTAATAAAAAATATTCGGCCAAGTGTAAAGTATCATCTTTCTTTAAGGGCGCCTTTGGTCATTATACTTACGCATGTGAACATGCACTTGAACCAACTTGGTTTAGTAATCACGAATGGGCTGCGAATTGTGTGTTGTCAAATTGCTTGCATCAATGGTATCAAGTAGAATTTAGGAAAAAATACGAAATAGTCTATTATTGTCTAGACCAAAGATATGGCGAGAATATCAGAAGAATGAATAGAGTATTAATTAATTTTGGATCCAATATGAATTACACTTATGATATAAATGTCTATGAAACATGCTTTTTAATGGAAAAACAACAAAGTATATTAGCCACTGATTACATGTATATAGAAACAATAGGATTATCTGAACAAGTCCATTATATAGGGTTTCAAAGTATTTCTGTTTATGCCAATGACGGTAATTGTCAGTTTATTCCTTTCTTATTACATTACCTAAAATATCTTATGTCATTTTATCTAGTTGATGCCACCAGCAATGATATAATTTATGAAAACGTTGCAAAGACTTCATTGGGTGCAATTTGTTCATCATCACCAGGAGGGTCTTGCTATGGATCTATAAATGAATATTTACTTCAGGATTGGATACCTGCATGTATTGACGCATGTACTGGGCAGAATATCAAAATATTCTTTGCTTATCCTACCAAACCAAACTTTTATTGCATCTCCAATAGGTTTCTTTCTTCCCGCCTTCTCTTTTTTTTTAAATAATTATTTTTCAATAAAACAGACTAGCAGTAGGTAACAGTGTAAAATATCTCTGTAAGATGGAGCTCAGGAGTTGAAGTTGATCAAATTAGCCTACCTACAGATTTGAATACAAAATGTTTTAACTACAGTAACAAATTTATTGCACATTGGATTCAACTACAAATTTTGGAGGTTTACTCAAAAGAAAATGTGGCTATAGGCCCAATTGAAGTGTATACATTACGTAATAAGTCACATTTAAAATTTTTAAAAAATCTTTTCATTCTCTGTATTAACAGGAAATGACAACTATATATTCAGTATTCAATTTACGACTTCTTCATTCATTTATCAATTATCAAATGACATTCAATCAAATTTTTCTCTCTTAAGTTTCAAAGTCCGAGATGTTGTGGGAATATGTTCCGGCTTTGTAGTTGATCTTGAAAACAATAAAACAAATTTCATGTGCAGAGTGATTCTTCAAGAAAAGATTCTTTCAGTGTTCATATTGTTGCAGCCACATCTTCGGTTGATGTTGTTTAATCAGTCAAATTTTATCAACTGCAGTGACTGGAATCATTATTGGTTTGAACTAACGAGTACTCAAGTAAAATTTGGCATTTTTGAACAGAATAGAAAGCAATTGGCTATTTTTGAAACAAGTGCAATTTTACCTAAAGTTACTAAAATGGCAGTAAGAAATTTAAATATAAGTTCAACTAAAAATCTTAATATTCAGTATAAAGGTATTGTTTTGCACTTTTGTACAATTTGAGTATTTTAATTTAAGAGTTTTTTCTACTTTTTATTTTAGGTGGAAGACAAATAATAATTTTTAATATTTTAAAAAGTCATATTTCAATTGTCTATAATTATTTCCAACATTTCATTTACCTGTTTATACCCACTAAATCCTTTTCATCTTTCCTACATTTTGAAATTGTAGATAGTACTGAAGTGAAGATTAATTTAATCAGTTCACTAGTTGTTAAGAAAGAAGAATTAACAAAAAGTGAAGATTTACTGACTGATGCAAATTCTAAAATTATTAACGAAACTTTTAAAGTTTATGGAAAAATTTGCCAGAGCCAATCACTTGATGTATTAAAACCAAAAATAATTTTCAAGTGTCTACACAACTCAACAAATCTATACAAAGAAATATTATTCAAAATTCTATTCAAACATAAAATCAATATGAATAATGATTTCAAATGTGAACTATTCTATTCAAATATTTGAATTATAAATATTCATGCTATTATTTTTTATTCCTTTGCACAAAAATAATCCCATAAGACAATCTCTTTTAAATATTTTAAATTGTAAATAATAATATAATTTAGAGCTCTGAGTTACTATTTTGATTACTAATTTATCACTCAACGCTTTTGAAAAATATTTCTGTGAACTATTAATATGAAATTATTTCTATATTGCTTGTTTTGATTAACACTTGAGTAAATGAATATACTTTATGAACAATTCAAATCTTTTATCTATAGTCCTTAGTTGGGATCGCTTTAACTATAAATCGATAGATGATTTGTTCCTTTTAATCATTTTTCAAACATATATTAGCAGTATTTTAACGAGTTAAAAAAGTAGGTCTAAACCCCAAAAACTACTCTTAAAACCACAAAATTTATATTTAAAATCATTTGTGACATAAAAGAAAAAAACTCTTATCCTAAACTTAAAATTAAATTTCTATTTACTGATCTGAAAGCTCTTAACCATATTCTACAATTGAAAGACATAATTTTTAGTTAATAAGAACATATTACATAAGACCGATATTTCAAATTGGCCACTAGGTGATATTGGTTGAGTAAAGAATTTCAGGGTTCTAGTAACATACAGTCTTAAAATATCAAATTATAGCATGAAAACAGCCAATGTCAAGTTAAGTTACAATCTTTCCTCTTAAAAAGATAAAAAATATTTTTAATAACCGTTCTAAAATGGAAATATTAAGTGGCAATAACAACATGGGAAATGGATTTTATGATGTGTTTTGTAACCTCGAAGACTTTAAAGATTCTTGAATTGCGTTAGTACAATTTATATATATAAACAAAAATATTTGTGAATGACTGGAACAGTCAAGAAACACTTTAAAGAGTTCAAGATATTGTAATATAAGTGAAGAACAAAGTGAAAAGCGTTCTGTAATGGAGGACTAAATCAATAAATAAATAATTTGACTTTTTTGCTTTTTAAAAGACATGAAGAATCCTGTTTTATGCTAATGTATTTGAATCAGAGAAAACTCATCCTTACGAAAAATTTTCCTTTTTTTGGGAAAACTGGTTCATATTTAATTCTGTATTATGAAGTGTAATTCGTGAGAGAGAAAGTAGTTACCTACTTCCTGTTTACAAAACATTAAAGCAGAATCTAAAATTTAAAATTTTGAAGTTTCTTACAAAAGTTCTGAGTCTATTAGAGACAAAATATTGTGAGTATAATGTTAATGTTACATATTATATAATATTGATTTATGTCCAATATAGGGTGTAAAATATTTTTTTTCAGTGAAATGTTAAATTCCAAGATGGCTACTCTCTATCCAAATTGCGATAATCGATTTTAAGGCAGACAAAATAGGATAAAATGTGGTGACTGCCAAAAACATTTTCACTAAAAGTGATAATCCAAAATGACATTGAAATTCTCGTATTCCATACCCCTGAAAAGATAATTTTTCAATTGATAATGAGATATTTAATTTATTTCTTTATTTAAAAGGTTTGATATCTGGGTGGTACATTTATCTTTAATTTTTACTTATCTTTATTCACGAAAAAGTCCAATTTATTTAGTAAAAAATTTTACAGTCATTTTGAATAATTGCTTACCTTTTCAATAATCATCTAAATTTAAAATATTTTATATTATTATGTACTTACTAATTATAGCTAATATTTTCAGTCTAATAAATTTAAATAATTCTTTTGGTATGGAGTTTAAATCGTATAGAAAATTTATTTTGATAACTTCATAGTAAGAGGTTAGGAATTAGACAATAAAATTTTGGCTTTGGGTGTGAACCTACCTGGGTTAAATACCTATACATTTGCTTAGAAAACCTAGTTGTAGGGAAATTATAAGAAATCATCCCCTTGAAATTTCTATTAAAGAAAAAAATATTTATTCTTTATAAGAAAAACTAAATGCAATAAAACTATAAACACAACACTTGTTTCTTTTGTCTGGAAAAAACCTTGACAATTATTGATTATTTTAAAAGTTCATTTAGCACCTTTAAAACAACAATGATAGATTTCTAGAGTTTTTACATACTAATTTAAAAGTCTATGTTTTTGATGTAAAAATATATTTCGTTGTTACAGATAGTATGTGTTTGAGAGCCTCAAATGCATAGCCTGACCGAAAGTCTTTGTTAATAGATAGGATGCCTATGTTTAATGGGTTTAATTAATGTTAAAGTCTACCATTGGCTTATATTACTAATGTCAACCTTCCATCTAGAAGAAGGTTTAAATACTGAATTTTGCATAATTCAATATCAAACACATCCCTTTTATTTCTGAGGTGGTTCAACACTGTTTGTTTTTGCAACGCTCCAGACTTCATAATTAATATTGAGGTTGGGACTGTTTGCTACCCATTTTTCTAATTACTTGAACCAAAATAGNAAACTCAACTGAAGAAGATGTTGGCTGTAAAACCTATTCAGATAGTGATTCAGGAATCATTATAAATTCATATGAAGAAGAGATTGAAAGTGCATCAGAAGAATTAGATGATGAAATGGAAATAGAAACTCAATGCAAAGAGTTGGTGGATGAGATAACTATCAAAGTTAAAAGAGAGCAAAAGAAAACCTCAGCAACTCCTGAGATAAAAGAAACCAATGAATATTTAAATGTATCTAAAACTAACCTTTATATTCATTCCATATATCAAAAATTTTCTTCTGTTTTGTTTTTGTCATTTGCCTTTCATATTTTCTTAATTTTTTTTCAGTTAGAAGTTTTTGAAAATCTGGAATCAAAGAAGCTTCATGCCTCAAACAATCAACTAATAATTAGAAGCAAGTATTAGGCAAAGGTTTTTCATTAAATCTCCTGTGCCATGCTTCAACGTCATTATTTGTGCAAATGCTCATACCAAAAACAGACCAGCTTTCTGGTGTCCAAATAGAATTTCTAATCCAGGTATTTTCCATATATTCATACAAATCTTTATATACATAAAGAAAAAATATGGGGTATTACTTCAGAAGGAAGAAAAGGATTTTCCAATAAATTTCTCATCATATTTTTAGAGGCCAGACTAGTTTTATATTCAGTTGCATATCCCAAATTCTAAAAGCATTTGATCATTTGATATTATAGGTCTTTTCTTCTGTCTGATGAATATGGCTAATCTTCTCAAATTTTCCATATTTGGCAAACTATTCTCCTCAGCTGAACATTTTAATAAAATATCTTCAGCAATATAACAAATATTTCCTACAAAATAAAAGCCTTTCTAAAGTTCTATAATATCTAAAGTCTAAATATCATTACATTATTATTTCTAAGTGCACAATTATTTTTAAAAGTTTAATATCAAAGATTTTTGTTTTGTTTTTCAAAAGATCAGTGAAAAGTTATCTTTAAGAATTTTTTTGAATATTCTCTTTATATTTAATATAATTTCTTCATTATGCTATTCAAATTATTATTATATATCACAGTTCAAGGTTATAATATATCTATTTCAGTAATCAACTTTATAGAAAAAAGAATATATTTTAATATAGTTTGCTCTTGCTCTGATAATTTAGAATGCATTCAATCTTTGCCAAAATTTGCATATATATATTAATCAGAAGAAAAATATGTTGTCCAAACAATATGTCTATTATTCTCTTTCTCCTAGGAGAATGATCAATGTTTTCTTATAGAATTCATTAACATGTTGCCTAGTTGATATATGAAATCTTGTCTCTTGCAATTAGGATTAGTGACATTCATATGACAGAGAAGGCTCTGACAAATCCTCTGCAAACTAGACACCATTGCTTCTTGAGTTTCACTATACTGGCTTTGCAAGACATTACATGATAGCAAGGTAAAAACACAAAAAGGGATAACCTTTTTAAAGATTATCCAAATCTGATTTGATGATAACATAGCCCCTGATACACTCTCTGCAAACTCTCAATTGGTGAAGGGATAACCTTTTTAAAGATTATCCAAATCCGACTTTATGACAACGTAGCCTCTGATACACTCTCTGCAAACTGGACACTGCTGCTTGAGTTTTACTATACATGATTTGCAAGCTATTAAATGACTACATGGTAAAAGTAAGCAGTTTGCTATGGCATCTAGGCAAATTTTGCACCTAATTTCTAAGAGCAATTCATGGTACTCCTGGATATTTCTATAAGAGGGAGAGTCAAGATATTAAAAGATCATAAAAATAGAATTGAATTGTATATACCCTTTTTTATCCATGTTGAAGGTGTCCGATAGAAAAACACGCTTACTGAAACGAAAAGAGTAAAAGAGAGCAAAAAACGGGTACAGGAGAAAACGTCCACTGGAGAAAACGTCCACTGGAGAAAACGTCCATTATAAAACTTCAAAGTAAGATATAAGATATTTGATAGATGGAGTTTTTAGAGCAATTTGACAGGAAAAAATGAATAATAAGAATTACAAATATTTAAATATTAATATATTGATTAAGTAAAAACAAGCAATATAACAAGAATGATTGACAACAGTGTAACAACATTAAAGAATAAAGGTATTTTAAACTGGTGAATAAATGTCAGAAGCTTTATCAAGTAAGTCCAGGGAGGTAATTGAGGCAATTTCAAATTGTTCCCATAAGCTGAATATTTTGCTCTGAATATTCTGATATGCTTTTCTTTGCTGTCTACAAATTTTCTTTTCACTCAGTAATTTTTTATATAGCTTTATCAGATCAGCCTCTCTTTTCAGTTCATCTAAAAGCAAATAGAATGCAGTGTTAGAGCAAAGATTCTTGTTAAGCCTGTGATGCCATCCTTCAAGATCATTATTTGTCCTTATAGCCTCACCATAAACAGACCATACCTCTGGTTTATAAAATCCATTTATCCATTGTGTCTCAATGTACTCCAATAGAGACTTCATTTCAATAGGACTTATTTCTTTAATAGTCTTAAATGTTGGTTCTATCAGATCAGAGGGCAGGAATGGTAATGCCATTAATTTCTTCATGATTCTATATTCAGCTTTTTTCTCCTTGTACATCTTACATAATCCTAATTCCTGGAAATAAATATGTCAGTTCTATCTAGACCTCAAATACTAAATTAAAGTATTACTTGAATCTTTCTGTATATTGCCTGTGTCCAGTGAAAAACACACCCTTTAATGTTTGCTTCAGGATAAGTGAATGATAGTGCTTTCCAAATAGCTTTTTCAAAGTCTACAACAACTTTTTTGGGGCTATGCCCATTTGTTAAATCTTGTATTGCCTGTTAATTTAACAAATTAGATTATTCAATTTAAAATGCAAAATTATTGTACCTTAAATAATTTCTTGTAGGCTGTCTTTCTCTTAGATCCCATAAAAGCAAAAGCCATTGGAATTTGTTTTATTTCTCCATTTTTTTTTATAAATCCATGAATAGAAAAAAGTTGATAAAAAGGGTCTTTCACACATTTAAATGTGCCATCCATAAACCATATTTTGCCTTTAGATAATAATTCAATTTGCTTTGTAGTTGAAAATATTAGTATTCTATCATTCTCCATTTGTATATCCATTTGTAAAAAATCATCAGGAATAAAAGTTTTAGCCAAGTTGAAGTGAATACTTTGAGGTTCAGCTGGTCTAAACTTCTTTCTTGTCCAGTTTGCCAGTCTTGTACAATTATCTAGAGATGGAATAACTTCACCAGAACTACAATGTTTCACCAGAACATCTTCAGCTAAACGTTTTCCTGAACTACTGATATCTTTATTACAAGCATTTTTTAGTTCATTCCTAATCATTATTTTTTGTTCCAAATCAGGTACTCTTTCATGAGAATGGGATAACTTTCCAGGATAAAAACTGTTCCCATGCTGACTAACTGTTGCTGAACATTTGTTTCTTTTGTTCCTAACACTGCATATCCAGAATGTTGTCTTGTTTCTTTTTTCTTTAATATTGTAGCAGAAATTGTTGAAAAGTAGCAAATCTTTTCCTTTCTGGCTCATTCCCTTTAAGATTTTAAATGAATAACTTTCTTTCTCACAATCTGATTTTGGAGAAACTATAAATGAAACTTCCATCATATTATTTTGCTGAGCTGGAAGATCTTCAACTAAAACATTGTGTGATTCCATAATACTGCCATTTGTATCATTTCCACTTGAATTTCCACAATGATTTTCACAAACAATAGTTTGCTCATTTCTATTATTTGCTGTATCAAAATTTGGTGTTTGTCTTATTTCTTCATTAGCAGATGCACTAGAAGGTAGCCTTTGAAGTGCAACAATGCATTTCTTCATTGATATGTCACAGCAAATGTTACAATAAAATGATTGATCTGTGAAAAAATATAAAAACATATTTGTAAGGAAGGATAGTGACAAAAAACTTAAACAAACCTTTATAATCCAAACATTTTTTATGTATTTTAAATAAATGACAGCAAAGCTGACATTTCTCTTGATTTTGTCTTCCATATATTCTCTCTTCACAAATGTAACAAATTGGTGCCATGTTCAATTTGGAATCTCTATCAATAACCAACTGTATAAATTTAAAAATTAAACAATTAACAATAATGATAAACAAAATGGCTGCTATAAAAATAAAGCTAATTTATAAATAAATCATTTCAACACAATATTCTATAACTTACTGATATCAATTCTAAAGTTTGTGTTTTGTCTGATGGTTTTCAATAGTGAAATATATTTCAAACTGCAAAAAATTCTGAAAAATTGTAGATGAAATATGCACAATATTCACTTTCCATGAAAAACATAGAAGATCCCAGAACTGTTTCCTGTCTGGATTTCAAAATGGCTACCAAAAGTGATTGCATTATGGGAATGTATTGGATATATCTCAAAATCAATAATAAAAATTTAAATTTGAAAAAGTATTTTTTAATATATTCTTCACATAGTGGACGTTTTCTCCAGTGGACGTTTTCTCCAACCAGTGGACGTTTTCTCCAATCAGTGGACGTTTTCTCCAGTGGACGTTTTCTCCAGTGGACGTTTTCTCCATAATTCGCAAAAAACACACCAAAGAAAAGCCCTAAAAATTGCTGATTCATTTGAGACATCGTAAATATGGAACAGATTTTGACATGACTTTTCGTATTGTGGACTAAACATATTTAATTGATTAGAAAATTAAAAATTATTTTAAATATATACTTTTTAAATATATATAAAATCTTTTAGGAATAAAAAAGAGTGTTTTAAGTGACTAAAAAACCACAGATATTTAAAAATCACTGTCTGATTCATTGTCATTTGCTGTTTTTTAGTCATTTATGTGATTCAGCTTGTTTCTTAAACTGTTAGAGAGAGAGAGGTCATTTAATATACAGCCACAGCCTTTATAGTCACTTATTTTAAATTGAATTATCAAATATGGTTTTCATAATCAATCAAAACTCTATACTATATGAATATAATAAAAAATTCCTAATTACTATGCAGATATCGCCCCTTGTTGATATTTTATGATGCCAAAGCTAATGAAAAGATCATTCCTCCAGTATAAATGATGATTTAGTCAACATTGAAATACAAGTAAAAATCAATTATAACCCGTATCTCTTGAAAATATGTTCTTCCTTTTGAAAAATCTCATACTAGTTGATATTACTTTGGTTAACATTTGGTTAATATAGTTGATATTTACAACTCTTGTCAGCACTAATCCTGTATATATAATATGTAGTTAACTAATCTTTACAGAATTTATTTTTAATAATTGCACTGGGCAACTTCTGCCCAGGGTGACTTCTCTTTAATAAGACATTTATAAGGAACTGAAGTGCACACTTACAACTGTATTTGACCTGTTCACAATGAGGATTCATTCAGCACTGTATACCTTTTACTACCTAACAATTTGGGCATGATCTTTTCAATATTCTTTGTTCCTTTTGTCAATTCCAAAATGGTTCCTTCAACTATGGCTAAAGAAAATATTTCATAAGTAATAGGACTCTTTCTAAAGTTCCATTAATCTAATTCTACAAAATAAAACTATTCCTAGTACTTTCTTCATTTAGAGTCTAAATATCACTTTGTCATTATTTCTAAGTGTGAACTACTCATTTATTTTTAATTATATTTCTCTGTTTATTTCATGTTTTTTAAATATTTAAATAATTTCACATAATGAAATCTTATCTATATCTATTGAATTGATAAAAATATAAATTAGAAGATAATCCTCCATTTTCACAGTATGATCCGTAATTGGACATTGAAATGTATAAATTTGAAATAAATCATTATCAGTGATACTTTTTAATTGGCATGAATGAAAAAAATCAAATTCTCCATCATTTTCTTTAAAAGGATAAAAAAGATTTACTGTTGCATTTCCAACATTTCTCTGATCTTTTTTAAAGATAATTTCTAAATTATCATTTTCAATTCCATTATTTAATAAGTTTAGATTTATAAAATTTGATGTTTTCTTTAATTTAGTACAAGTGTTTAAAAATTTGTCGATGACATTGTAGCTTTTTTGGCAATTTTCCAAATTTGATGTAGTTATCTTTTTTCCATCTAAAGTAAGAAAAATCAAAAAGAAATTTAAAAAATTATATTTCTCAAACCTAAATCCAAAATTTGAAAATGATTGATGACATCACTTCCATTATTTTTTAACATGATTTGTGTAAAATTATTTATTATATTATTGGCTTTTACAATGGCCAAAGTATTTCTTCCATAGAAATTTCCAGAACCAAAATAAATTTTACCATTCAAAATTTCAAACCAAAATTCGTTCCATTTTTCACATTCAATCAATGATTTTGGTAATTTGAACTTGTTAACAGACAAGCTTTCACCTTGAACTAGAATTAATAGATTTTCCACATTATTACTCATATCAATCTGTATTGAGAATTGTATTGATGACTCATTTTTAAAACTGATTAAAAGTGATGAACAACTATTCAAGTCTGGGTGTTTTTGACCTTGAACTTTAAACGTTAATGCTCTTAAATTATTTTGATATTTTTCTGGAATGTAATAGATGACGTAATCTTCTGTTTGAATTGTATAAACTCGGCTAAAATTTCCTAGAGAAAAAATAAATGAAAAACAAAAAAAATTTTTATTAAAAATTTTTTTTTACTTTTAGCAAAAACTTGAATAGTAGCAAGTCCAAGATTATTTCCACTATAATAATCTTTTATAGTTAATATAAATCCACTTTCAATACTCGGATAATTAGCGTAATTGAAATAATATCGAAGTCCATTATTAGGTAAAGTTATATTTTCAGTATATTGTGAAGACCATTTTATTTCCAATATTTTTATACGGTGATTATTATCTCTGTACAATTTAAGAAAAAAAGAAACAGAGTTTAAAAAGTCTATAATTTCAACTTTTTTTTTATTATTCTTACATGTTTGCCAAACAAAATATTTCTGGTTTTGTCGTTCTTGCGAATGTTACATTTATATATTGGCCAACACAGTCAAAGATGGGTGAACAATCAGCTCTCCAAATTGTACTAAACGCCCAATCTAATGAGTATTCACACTTGTTTATTGAAAGTTCTGATGAACTAGAACAAGTTGCTCCCGATTCCATTTGGGCGATATTTTCATAATCTTTGTCTTCCATTGAATCCTGATCTATTTTTTTTGTTTTTACAATTCAGATAATATATATTCAACACAATAATGGAAATAAGAAAAAACAAACCATTGCTGTAAGCCAGAGCGGAAATGGAACTGTATCCTGTACTTCCTCCTCCTAAGTTCCTACATTCTACAGTATTAAGACGGATACTGGAAGATTTTGAACCAAAATCTTCTTCCAATAAAAAGCAAGTTTGTATATCACTTAATACATATGTTTTATTTTGATTATTCATTTGAATAGTTGCTGTATTCACTCTGTTTTCTTCTTTAAGAGTTCTCTGATATAAGCAGACTTCTACAATATCATATTGTTTTTGAAAAGTAATATTAATCCATTGTAAATTACACGGTCCAGAATTACAGCTAGCAGCCCAATAGTTAAAATTCACCCAGATAGGATCCATTATATTTTCACAAAAGAAAGTATATGATGGATTGCTTGGAAAATCATTTGAAGATGTACAAGTTGCATTATTCATTTTGTCAGCAACATTAATTAGTTTTCCATCTATTCAAAAAAAAAAAAAATTTAAAAAATACAAACAAAAGGAAACAAACTTGTAAACTTTTCTCCAGATGTAAAAATTCTATCTCGTGGGAGAAGTTTTAAAATGAAGATAGAAAATATGATTATTAGTTTAAAACTCATATTGACAGATTGTTTGTCAGAGAAGTGAAAGTGCTTTTAAATATATATACAAGGAAATCATTGAGAATTAATCTTGTAATTTGTTATCCTGTTCTGTTTTTAGAAAAAGGCAAATAGCTTTTATGATAATTTTTTTTAATGCCTAAAATTAATAATACAATGGATTTTTAAACATGAAAAGAAGGATTTATATGCCTAATTTTACTAATGTAACAACCTACTTAGCTAATAAATTTTGGATATATTTTTGTATTAAATGTATTTTGTAATTCTGACTTAGAGGATAAATCACTGGCTCAAAACAACATGAATAACAAGTTAGAAAATTGTAACCATTAACTACATTTACACCAGTAAAAAAAAATTTTAAGATATTGTTAAATAGAATAAATATTTGCTGTTTTTGCAGGTAGATCAAATATAGTTATTTAACCAAATTTATATTCATCCCATACATCAAAAATTTTCTTTTTTTTTTGTTTTTTAAACAACAGCAATTTTTCACATAATTGAGTTTGATGGAGGAACTTCAGAACAAAAATTTATCATGATGGAAAGATTGGATATAGCAATAATACTTGGTTGTGATTGCCTACTAAGTGTGGGAGTTAATATCAACTTTAAAACCAAACAGGTTCCTCTTTCATTGTATTGCAGAAGAGGTAACCCAGCCAAAAAAGCTATGCAACATAGCCAAAGTCAACAAATCAAGGTAACTGTTGCAATGACAGGACAATATCTTTAAGACTCTTACACTCCATCTGAAGTTTCAGATAGTTAAAACTCAGATTGGAAATTATTAATTCTGATACTGATTGTGATACAAGCAATACTTTTTATTCAAACATAACTCATGAATTCCATGGCTTTGATACAGATAGCATTTACAGCAAAGCTTAACTTTCCGGTACTATTGAAAATGATGATGCTGAATCTGGTTGTAAACTAGGTCAAAACCCAAAATTCAGATAATCTGTGGTATAGACTCAACTGACTCATAACCAATGAGAAAAATCGTCAAAGACCAACAATCTTTCGAAAGAAAACGCTTGAGGATTAAAAAAAGCGCTTGGATCCACAAAAATCATTTTTCAGCAGCTTAACTTCATACCTCAACTTTAGTAATCTAATGACTTAAAGTAACAGACAATACAGTATTTAACAAATGAACATAGCCTCAAAAAATTGTTGTGGACTTTGAAAAGACATATATACGGATGTGCTGTGTTAACCCGTCTAAATTGTATTTTTCGTTGTGCTCATGCAGACTTGGCTGTGTTATAATTCAACTAGCTCTCTGTAAGATGTGGTCAATATATAATCTAATTGGCCCTCTTAAGGTGTGGTCCAGTTAAAAGTCAATTAGCCAACCTAAATGCTAGACATTGTAACATCCTGTTACAAAAGTTTGATAATTTGGCAACCTGTTATTGAACTATCATTTTGTTAATTGCTTAAGTATTTTCCATTTAAATTGAACACTTCCTTAAAGGTTCAAGTAAAATATATTTAAGAAAGTATGCCAAAAAATCTGTCAATATTACAATTGACAGAGCTCTACCAAGTAAATAAATTATCTAAATTATTTCATTTCTCCATTAAAACAATTTCTTTTTTTTTTTCAAAGGAAGCAAATATACAAAAACAATAGTCTTTTTTACTTGTTTTCTCATGGCTTTCAGCATCATTTATTATGCAATTTGGCACATTTTCTATTCAAAACTAATATTGTAAAAAAAAAATAGTTACATTCAAAAATTTGAAATAATTTAATAAATTGTTGATTTTAAATAGGTCAGAGTGTCAGAGTGTTTTATGAAAACATTCACTAATGAAAATTTTGGCAAGTTAAAAAAGTTAATTGTTGGGTTATAAGAGTGAAAAATCATTACTAAAATACTTTACAAAATATAGATAGAAATGGATTATCACTACAATCTGAAAATGCAGAAACAAGTAGAAAAAAATAATATTTTTCAGAGATTTGTATTAATATTTTTGTTTTTCTTTTTTTGAAATAATCAGATGAATGTCAAATGTCTCTATTAACCCTCCTGAAATCAATGTAGAGAATGGAGAAGTAAACAATTTTACAAGAAAAGTTAGGGTTAAAAAAACATTCCTGTTGGTCACAGTTCAGGGAAAGATTTGAAATATTTCTAGGATTAGAGACTATAAAATGGAATGAACTTGTTGATTAATGGATTAGGGTTAGGGTAAAACACCAAAAAACTAAATATTTTATTACTTTTATTGAACAGGGTCGTTTCAGTGTTGCTGATTTGTCAAAGAAAGATTTTAAAGAAATATCAAAGGACAAAAAACATTATATATGCTATTTAACTGTTATTGGTATTTTTTATTCACTTCCGGTTCTTCAATTATTATTCAATTATCAACATTATTTCAACGATACTGGCAACGAGGATCTATGCTATTATAATTTTTCTTGCGCATAAGGTCCACTTTTAGGTTTTAACATTTTCAGCAATATTGGATATGTAATTTTAAGAATTCTCTTTATTATTTTGGTTAGAATAAAGTATATATTCTAATTCTCCTCCTCTCATCCAGAGAGACTATCCACCAGAAAAGAGAAGATAATTCTGTATCAGAAGAAGAGAACATAGAAATGATAGTTTGTGTTGAGAGTTGATGAATATTCATGATGATTTATTTTTGTTTTTTTTTTTTATATAAAAGAAATATGGCATTCGACAACATTTTGGTATATTTTATGCCATGGGTGTTTCTCTTTTTATGGAAGGTGTATTAAGTGCTTTGTATCACATTTGTCCAAATTATAACAACTTTCAATTTGGTTTGTTTTAATAAAACAATAATAATTAAAATTTTAATGATAGCATCTTCATCTTCTTCTTCTTCCCCTTCTCTTTTCCTTCTAGATACAACATTCATGTATACAATGGCTTTGCTTTGTATATTGAAAGTTTACCAGTTTCGTCATCCCAATATTAATATTCCAGCGTGTGTAGCTTACAGCATTCTGTCCTATGTGATAGTTATTGGAATTTTTGGTGTTTTTTGGAATAAATTGTAGTTTTGGCTAGCAGTAGCTATTATTCATATAGTTCTACTTGCTCTTTTTGGCATCAGGTTGTAGGGTCCTATCCATATTTTATTTTACCAGAACATTATCACATTGGCATGTTAGTTTCCAATAGAAATATTTTGATAAAGTAATAGACTTGATGTAAATGATTTAGTAATTTTCTATAAAACAGGAAACACCATCACTCTCTAGAGGACATAATAAAGAATTTTATCTAATGGATTTTTATGATTACCGTGACATTTGGCATTTTTCTAGTTCATTTGGTCTATTTTCGGAAAACTCCTAGAAAAGAAATTAGTGTATTTTAATTCAAACACATTCTGTCTAGATCAATACAGCTTAAAATCTACATAAAAGAACACAAAGACATTTCCCCAACTGCGAAACAATGATTAGGCATTGATAGGCAAACCCTAGTGTATAGAAATCCTCACTCTTTCATTCAAATCTTGATCACCAGAAAGCATGAGTGGCTAAGCTCACTTTCTATTCTTGCTCTTTAAAGAAAACCAATTAGCATTGGATTGACAATCAATTTTTCAATGATAGAAAATGAAATAATTGTTTAGTAAAATTAGGGTGGTAAATGCTTTTAAATAGCTTTTCCATGACATGAAAAGAGGACATCTGAACTTGATTTTCATTTTTCAAAGTTCTTATGACATAGAGAACATTTTCCATCATTCTTCTTTTTCTTTTTTGTTGCTTTTCTGCCATTATAATTTTAAAAGACCAAGATGAATGAAATATTGTTTGTTTAACATTATATTGTTAAACACAGCTTTTGTTTCTAAAAAAAATACACTACTAATGCTGTTTTTTTCTTCTATAAAATTGAAGAATCTGGTATTTTTTCTTATTTATATTCAGCCTATCGAATTAGAAAAAAGTGTTGAATGACCCAAAAGACTAATGTACTATTTCTGGGCAGGATTTAACCCTCTTTGTGGACAGTTTGCCTTTCTGTGAAGAAACAGTTCACTAGTCTTTCCAATTTATTGCTTTTTGATTCTTTTCTCTGTTATAGCCACAATTGATTGATGTACTATAAAATTATGTGCACAACATTGAGTATCAATAAAATATTAACCCTCATAATGTATTAACATTTACTTTTTAAAAACATGTTGTTCTTTAAATGAAGAGTAGATCTGAAAAATGTACTCATTTATAGTCCCATGGAAAGATTGTCCGATAAAAAAGATGTTGCAGAAAATGCCCACAGTTTTGTGGTTTTACCCTACTCCTAACCCAGCCCTGGACCCTGTTTTAAGCACTTCATTCAATAAATATATTCATATTCATTTATACATTTCCCAAAACATAGAATATGACTTTCAAAATGGGACATCTTCCTATAGGCCTATATACTCATGTCTTTTTAACTCAACTTTTTAAGATTGCTTTTCGGCTCACTTAAATTGATCTTTAAAGCATAACCATGGGGATATTCCAGTTGTTAATTAATGTTGTAATATGAAATGGTGATTACTCATTGGAACATTTTCCAAGTGTAGGAGTAAAAATTCCACTCTTTTTAATGGCTGCTACACAAAAAATATGAATAGGGGTAATTGTATGTTTATTAAACTTGTGATAATGAAATCTATGTTATACTGAATGACACATCACCTAATGAATTATAGGGAAAAACTGGTGTTAGTCTATACTACCTAGAAAAAACCAGTCTAATCCAATCCAATAATTGTTTTTTCAAATTACAGAATAATAGAATAATTCTTATAAACTGTTTTATAATTAAAGCTGAGGCCATGTTTAATTATTCAAAAAAACAAGAATAATTAGTATAAAAATGACATAATTGTTTAAATATTTGTGTTTTCAATTGTTAGGTAAAAAGTTTTAAAGTTGGAAAATTGAAAAATTGATGAGTTTTTTTTCCTTTGGCATTTAGCTACTGCTGAACAGTTTATAGAGTGTCAATATGAATTTCTATAGAAATTTTTTTAATTTATTTTTTTGTATTAAAGTTTCCAGTTTTTCACCAATTCAAGATTATATTTCATGTCGGGAAGCATGGACAAAAACTGAACAAGATGGATCCTACTCAATAAAACCAAGATTAAATGGGCACACAGCTAATGTTGTATGCAATAGAATAAATTCAACACACGGTATTGCAATGTTGAGCAACAGTAGAGAAATTGAAAAGGTATTATCAAAAACATATGAAACTAAATTCACATTGATAGAATTACCTATGGAAATTTTAATGATGATGATATCAAAGAATTTAAGAATGGAATGCTAAGTTGTTCTCAAAGAATTTCCTACAAGAATCGAGGAGCTAGTCTAATATGGCAAAAACTTTTATTTTATGATGGAACATTCTTTTCAAGCTTGAATGATGGTCAAGATGGAATATGCAAATGCTTCGTTCGAACTGTATGTGATAATAATGGTGATCCCCAATCAATTTGTACAATGACTGGAGTGAATGGGGGTAGTGAACAAACTGAGGAAGGAGAATTTAGCGTTAAAGAAGATAGCTTGCCACTAATTGAGATTCACACAGCTGATGTAGGAAATACTAATGAGGCAGTACGTTACACTTTAGAAAAATTTAAATGTACTTTTCAATTTATGACCTTTAACCTCTTTACGACTAAAAATACAACTTGCTTAAAATCTGACCAGTTGACAGCATTAAATGACAAAAATATTGCAACTTGTATTTCAATTCCAATTGAGAATACTATTCAATTGGACAGTAATACAGAATTTGAATTTGGAGAAATTCTAACAAAGTTAACATTCTCCTGCAAATCTTATATTGAAATATTCATACAAAAAGAAACTGGTAAAAAACTTATTTGTTCAATATTTGCAAACTGCAAATTCGAATGTCCAGCAACTCAATCTATACATTTTAGAATGTTTAAATCAATGGAAATTTGCGATATTCTTTTATATTAATGAAATATTACTTATCATCTTTATTTAGCTACAAAGCCTTTTTCATTAGTATAATATGTGTTATTCTTGGCATATAAGTGTTTAAAAACACTTTTAAAAATATCTGCTAGAGGGCTATAACAGTTCACTAAAAATTGAACATTTCTGATTATATTTCTGATTTCAATGTCTGTAAATCGTTTTCTCTTAAATAAATCAAAAAATAAATTCATAAAATTCCAATAAACTCAGCGTCTTATGACTCATCTATTGTGATTAGAAAATAGTGTCTATTTCTAAAACGCCAGCATATTTTTTTTACTTCTGATTAGGTTTTTGTAATATTGAACTAGATACTAAGATCTAAGTTCTGATGAAAGTTGAATAACTTCCACCAAAGTTTCAAGAGATTCCACAATGGTATGGAATGCAAGAGTAAGAACACTCTGATTTGTCAATAAAATTGACTGTTTGATTTCTCTTATTGAATAATGTATATACTATAGATAATTGCTAATTTTTGGTATTTTGTTAATATAAATTATTTTCCAAGTTTTCTAGAAAACTATCCCAAGTTTAAAAACATGGATAATACATGTTATATTTGTCAAGATGAATTCATTGAAAACCAAATCAAAGGCAAATGTTATCTTTACTTTAAAAACTGTCATATTAAGTGTTTTAAAGGTATGAAATATCCAAAGTTTGATTTTGTCAGTTATTAATTTTTTTTTCAGATGCAACCAGCACTTCGCCATTATGTTTGATGTGTTATCAAATATCAAACAGAAACTGTATTGTGTTGCTAACAAGAATTGATAATGAAAAAGAAAAGAAATTCATTGAACCTACAGAAGAGCTGAGGTTGTCTTTCTCTTTTAGTAGTTCAGAGAGTTTTGTTGACTGTCCATTGGAAACTGGAAATGTGATTAATGATAATGAAATTACATACAACAATGAAATTGAAGTAACCACAATGGATACATCAACTACAGAAGTTCAAGATTTTCAAGAGGATTCATTTGAAAGTCATACTAGTCAAAGAGATAATTGCACTGATGATTTACATTTCAAAATTTTACAAAATGGCAGTCAGAAAGGAAAAGATCTTCTCATCCACAAAGGATATACTTTTAACACAAAAATGAAAAGAAAAACAGCTACAATTTGAACTTGCTCAGTTTGTAACAAAAACATAAAATGTTCTGCAAGTATTAACCAAAAAGGAAGTGATTTTGTAATTGGTAAAATGAAACATAATCATTCACAATTGAAAAATGCAGAAAAGCAGATTATAATTAGAAAAGATATCAAAGAGAAGTGCCTTAGTGATAATAAATCATCTGGAAAAAGGATTGCAGAAGACACTCTTTTAAAATATCCATATGGGAATTTACACAACTGCAAAGAAGTAGCCAACTATAACAGGCGAAAAAATAGACCAGCTGAGCCTGATGATGTCAACTTTCAACTTGATTTGACTTTTATACCATTGGGGTTTCTAAAGAAAGATATTTATTTAAATAATCAAAGAATTTGTATTTGCAACTGACCATCAGTTAAAACTTTTGTGTAAGGCTAAAATATGGTATGTGGATGGTACTTTTAAAATTGCCAAGGGTCCATTTCTCCAAATGTTCTCAATCCATGGATTCTTAAGGAAAAATGGAGAGTTGAAGCAGGTGCCATTGCTTTTTTCATTCTTAACTTCAAAAAAGAAAAAAGCTTATAAATTACTTTTCAAGGTAAGTTATACTTTTAAATACTTAAATCAATGATAGTTTGTGTATTTAGGCTGTAAATGAATTAACTGGTCACATCTCTGTTCAAAAAATTGTTTTGGACTATGAGAAGGCCATTTGGAAAAGTATCAGAGATACATGGCCAGATGTTACAATGGTTGGTTGTTGTTTTCATTGGTCACAAGCCATTTTTAGAAAAATTCAGGTTAGAAATAATACTAATAAATGTAAAAATTTAATCCAAGTATATTATTCTACTTTTAAGATCTGGGTTACAGCCCAGAATTTAAAAAGAGAGAAGGAGAATGGCAATCAATGAAAATGATTATGGCTTTGCCCTACCTCCCTCATACTTTGATTGCAAATCAATTTTACAAAATAAAAAGTGAGCTGGTTGAAAGAAATAAGCTTGGAGATTTATTAGAATATGTGGAGGATAATTGGATAAAAAAGCTTTTGGCCTCCAGAAACTTGGTCTGTGTTTAACCAATCAATCCGCACTAATAATGATTTGGAAGGATTCCATAATAGACTCAATAAAAACATGGGAATAAACTCATCATTTTACACAATTATTGATGAACTAAAGAGAGAGGCTGACTTAATTTCTGTCTATGAAAAATTATCAAGTGAGAAGAAGATATTGAGAATGCAAAAAAAAGTCTACACAGAAATTCAAAAGGAACTGTTTTCCATTTGGGAAAACTTTAAAGTTGGTGACATCACAGCAAGTCAACTTGTTGAGATGTGTTCTGCTTTATATTATTAAATATGTGCAGTATTAATTCAACAGTATTAAAAATATCAAAAATGTTCAAGTCATTTGAAAAATTATGTTCTTAAATAAACTTTTTTACTTGCAATTTCATAATTTTCATTTTCTCAGATCATTAGTATGTAATCAATTAAGAAAAATACATTAATTCATTTCATCTTCTCTATTCCTATTTAATTATTTTTTTAATACTATGTGGACATTTACTGTTCATTTGTGGACATTTTCTGTCCATCTGTGAACGTTTTCTGTCCATCTGTGGACATTTTCTGTCCATCTGTGGACGTTTTCTGTCAATTGTGGACGTTTTCTGTTGTGGACGTTTTCTGTCACCCCCTGGTGGTTATGTAATTGACATATGTCAAGATATTGCATTTTTTCTTGAAGGGCATGTTTTACTATGTAAGTCCTTCCTGGGATATGTCTGTTGACCATCTGTTGCTTCTCTATGGGAAAATAAATACAAGGGATTTATGATGGACCTACAAATTTAATGAAGTACAATAAATGTATTTTTTTTGGTCTAAACAAACACAACATCAAAATGGACTAATATAATGTTTGTTTTCTAAAATTGCTTTTTTCTTCTTATGTTTGATAAAAATATTCATTTGAAATATAAACATGAAAAGAATTAATAATTTTGATGGTTGAAAGTAACACTTCTGATTAATTTTAGTGTTGATTTGAAGCTTGGAGAATTGGTCTGTTTATTTTCTTTTTTCTTCCAGTTCTACTTTGTTGTTGAAAGACTTCTTTACACTTGACCATAATTTCATTTGTAATCAAGTGTTGAACAATATTTCTCAAAGAAGATATCTTTCCAGGCAGAACAGTACCATGAAAAGGATCTCCTCTTATGATGGTATTAATATCAATAATTTTTGTAAACATGTTGTTCAAGTTTTCAGATTGTGAGGTTGGTTGTTGATGGAGATCACTTTTTTTGATGTTATATTGCATAAATAATAAGCATTCATTAGTAACTCCAGTGCTTTTATGCAAAGCTTTAAAATTATCATTGGCATCATTAATGGTGTTAAAGGGAATGTGAAGTGCTGTTATATGACTTTTTATTTTCCATTTGGATATAATTTCTTTACAATTTTGAAAGGTTAAGCCAGAAATGTTTATAATGAGAACAGTTCCAAAAAAGCTGATGTTTCTTTTAACATCTTCTACCTGAAGTAAATCTAAGTTACCCAAACTTTCATCACCTAAAAAGAAGTATATTAATTTTGTTGGGAAATTGCACAGCTGGTTGTTGTATTTTCATAAGATTGGTAATTTCTTCCTTTCCAAGATTCACTCCAATTTCTGTAAAAGATCCATTTCATTAATATTTGAGTTGCATTTTCTATTAATTTTCATGGTATTGTTATATTTTAGAATATCATCAGTTTCATTAAGTTGTTGTAGTATCAATTCTACCAATTGTTCCTTGTTGATACTATTTGATATGCCTTCTTTATTAAGCCACAATTGTTCATTGCAAAATTTTTTAAACTTTAACATTTTTTCTACATCTTTCTCATATTGACTTGGATCAAAAGTTGGTGGGTGAATTTTATTGTCTCTTTTAAACCTTTGAAGATGATTATAAAATGTTCCAAAATTGAAAAATTGTTCAAAAGAACATTGCAGGAAATGTTCCATTTCAATTGTTTCATTTATGATTATTTGGTCATTTTCTACTCTTTGAACTTGATTTGGTTGCATGTTTGCCATTTTGGAAGATCTAAATACAAGAAATTTTTATTGTAAAAGTTTTTGCAATTTTGTAACATAATACAAAAAATAATTTTAAATGAAGAAAGATATACTACATGAACATAGGCTACACAGAACAGAATTAATCATTCTAAACTAAATCCTTCTAAAAATGTATTCAAAGCTTAAGTTTTCTTCTTAATCCTACATCCAGTTAGTAAATAATTTCTATAAGTTATTGCTATTTTTTTTAATAAGGGTCCAAGATCATTTCTATATGGAATAACAAACTGTACTCTTGTAAAAACTTGACAACTGGTGTATCTGGCTAAACCAAAGGGATAATAAAGAATGTGTTTCATATTCAAGTGATAAACATATCTATTAATTTCAACAGTTGATATATCTTTTTCAATTTGTTCATAGGGAAATATTGTTATGTTTAATTGATTTTCTGCAAAATGTTGATGTTGTATAAAGTTTTCAACAAGCTCATCATTTTTTAATTCTAAATAGTTTCTTGATAGAAGGTGTCTTAGTGTTTGGAATATGTTGACTTTGGTATATTGTTCTTGTAAGTGGAAATACATCAATTGTGCACATTCTTTACATTGTAGAAGAAATATTTTTGAATTTTTTGTTATCAAGTCTATTGAATTTTTCCTATAGAAGAAATTTAATCTAAGAGGGCAGAATATCTTTTCTCTGGTGTTAAAATATATGTTTAAGTCTTCAGGAATGCAAAGATTCTTATTTCTACTTTCTTCTAAATTGTATTGGTATTTTTCTTTCTTGAATTTTTCTTCAAGCACTGAATTTATTGCCTTCTGAATTTCTTTTGATGCATAGCCTTGGTTTAAAAGAGGTTTCATTACAGTTTGACAAGTTTGAAAAAAAAGAAATCTTTGAAATTGAGATTTTAGCAGTCCTTTAAAAACATGCTTGGGATGAAGAGAACTCTTGTGAAGCTGATGAAAAGTATCACATTCATTAAAGAAAGTCATATAATCAAGTTGATTGTTTGAAAGAAATCTTGTTCCCTTAAAGAGAGTTAAATCTAAGAAATTGATGCAATTATAACTGACAGCTTCTTCAAACTTTAAATTTTTCAATATATTATTTGCTTTCTGAAGATACTTGTGAAATTCAGGTACTCCACTTGTCCAAATAAGAAAATATCATCCAAATATCTCTTGTAAAATAGAGGCTTAGGCTTAATATTAAAGAGGTATAATTCTTCAATCCAAGCCATCCATGTATTTGCATAGGCTGGAGCATAACTTAGACCCATTGCACAACCACTTTTTTGCAAGTAAATATTGTCTATAAATTTACAGTGATTCTTATGTAAGTTGAATTTGAGAAGTTCAATGAGAAACATGTCAGGCCTCTCCTGGGAAGGATATTTTTCAAAGAAATATTTTTTAGCTTTTAGTCCAGTGTAAGTATCGATATTGGTATACATACTTTTAATATCAAATGTCACAAGGAGAGAATCATCTGGAATTTTTATTCTATCCAGTTCATCTAAAAGGTGTTGAGAATTACCAATATATGAAGAATGCAGCATGCTAATGGGCTTGAGGTAATGAGCTAAATATCTTGATATTTCATAGGATTCTGTTCTTAAATTACTAACAACAGGTCTGCCTTTAGGAATTTTTCCTTTTATTAGCCATTGATCTGGTTCTTTATGAATTTTCGGCAAGCCATAAAATATTCTATTTTCAAAAGAATGCTTCTTTGTTGATACAGAATTTAACAAATGTTTATATTCTTCTTCACATAAAGAAACTTTAAATGTTTCAATTAGGTCTTTATAATATTTCACAGATTTTTGTAAAAACTGGTCACCACAAATATTAATATTTGAACTTGTTGATAATTTACAGTATTGTTTATTATTAGAGAGTAATTGATTGCACATGTAGACATAATCTTCCGTGTTTTGTATTACAATACAAGATCCTTTATCTGATGGTTTAATTACAATGTTTAAGGATAAAAACTTTGTTAATGACCTGAAGAATTCCTTGTCAAATTTTCTATATTTATTGAAATTGTCTTTAAAAATATTATTCTGTATTGCTTTTTTACAACATTTAAAAAATTGCATCATATTATCACAGTCATCATCACTCTCTTCTGTATCATCTTGTTCATCTATGTAAGATATCACTTTTTCACATTCCTTTGGTTTCCATTTATTTTTAATAAATCTAAGATTTCCCACTCTTGTTTGACTATTTTGTTTTTTAATAATTGATAGCTTTTTAAAAAATTTCTCTAAATTGAATAGTGTACTTTGTTGTATTGTAATTGTAGGAATTTCTGGTTCGTCACAACTGTAATCGTCCTTTCCAATCATTTACCAACTTGCCAAAGTACTGGTCCAAATAGAACCTTTAAAGTTTGTCCACAAATAGTCTAACAAAGGCAATTTCAGTAGAAATTGATTAACAAAACACCAGTATTTCGTCCAAAGAATATGTATTGAGTAAAATGAGCTTCTAGTTCTAAACAAGCTAGTTTAAACAACTAGCTGACGGTTAGAAAACTGAACTATCAACTGTTAATTTCGTAGGGTTTATATACTCTTTTAAGGGTTGATAGTTCACAAATTTCAATGTTCACAAAAACAAAAGTAACATTTGAAGACACAGAAAAGTTCTAAATATGGTCATGTTTTTATTGTTTTCCTCTTCTAAATAATAGTTGAATTTCGAAGGTTGGAGAGTTGCATAAGATGTAACAATTTTAGTAGGACAAGTCCAACAATCAAGAAAACATGTAGATTGTATATTTGACCGTTTTTATATTCTACCTTAATAATGATATTCAATTGATTGAGTTAGTAAATTTAGCATCAGCATATAAGGAGGAAGTATATCTGATTAATGCATGTTAAAAAGAACAGTATTGTGTATACAATACTGTTGAATAGTGAATATAATCTAACCTTAGAATTTAAGCATAATTGATAATTAATTGAACTAGTTTTAGTTCGAAATCATAAATTTATGGATTAATAAATTGTAATATTAATGCTAGGTTGCAAATAGCAAATATTCTTTATATAATTCAATAGGTTTTATTACTGCATAATGTGTATGCACTGCCCTATGCGAAACTAGGTCACTACTGCTTATCTTTATCAGTGCTATCTGCATAGTACAATACTGGTTCAATACTACTTCTCTATTGTAGAATATAGCTGACGAATGTATGTGTACAAACATCCCACTCCTTTAAGACCTTGCTTCCACGAAAGGTCTAGGACTTGTGACAATTATGTTATCACCACTTTTTCTGAACATAGGATAATTTTGCAGTTCTATTTCTTCTGATTCAGCTGTTGGAGCTGAAGGTAATCTTTTTGTTTTTGTCAGTAGTTTAGACAGTCTGGTAAATTGAACTCTTTTCAGTTTTTTCTTCCAAATAAAGTAGATGAAGAATCCAATTCCAATCAAGAGTATAATTGGCAGAAGTGTGTCTATTAGTATTTTGAAAGGTTTTCTTATCCATGAAGAAAATAGATGTTGTGTTGGTGACAAGGCTGCATCAATTCCTAAATCATTTGCAAAGTTAATATGCTCTCTATGCTTAGTCAAAGTATCCTGTATGTATTCCAAAACTTGTTGTATCTGATAATGTTTCTTGCCCACATCTTCTTTTATACCTAGTTGTAATAATTCTGTGAGTCTGACAACTTCTAGTTTTGGTTCTTCAATTTGACTGTTGATTTTCATTCTGATTGATTGTGCTGCTGCTGTTTGGAACCTGCATCCTTTCCTTGTATAATAGATAAATGTCTTCTTGCCAGAATGTATGGCATATTGATTTTGTTCTGCATCCAAAGGATTTTTCTTGATCTTGAAGAGATGCTGAGTTTGGTCACATGTACCATATCTTATGTCTTCTTTTGTGATGTGGTAAGCATGATGAAGTATTGGATCAATTGAGAATAGGAGATCTTTATATTTGATCAGAAATTCTTTTGAACATAATCCATTTTTTGTTATAATTGTTGTGTCACAAACTACTTGAACAGTTTTTAATTCTGTACATGTATTGAGGGTTGTTAGATCTCCTAACCATGTACTATGGGTTCCATGTTTAGATCCAAGTATTGTTGGTAGTTGAGGTGATAGTGGTGTAAGTAGGGCTATCATCTTGTTTCTCATGATAAATTCTTTGCATAAAAGTTGTGAAACTTGTTTAAAAACTGTTTGTAAATTTTGAAAATTTTTGTCAATATTGTTTAGTAGTGCAGCTGTTCTTATAGCATCTTTTATATTTATTTGGTGGGATTCTGGAATCTCTATGTTTTCTAATTGTTTCCTCTTCCATTTGTGATTTATTGGTTTTCTTTGTAAAAGTGTATATTTGCCATTTTCTGTATGAATTTGAAATTGTGTATCTTTTGGGCTTTGATACCAAATGTTCATGTTTGGGAGTGGGTTGAAAGTAACTGGTTTTTTGTCCAATTCAAAATCTTGTGATCTTACTGGTCTGGCAGGTTTTAGCTTTGTTGTTTTCAGCATTTTTAGTATGTATTTGTTGTGAATATCCCAGATGTCTGGAGAAATAATTTCTTTGACAAACCAAGTCCTCACTAATGGTGTTGCATGATTTTTTATCAGCATATGGTAGGTTTTGTCACCATCTCTATACCAATCATTATATGTTAAAATATCTTGTATTTCTGTGACATTGGCCTTTCTTAGTGATGATTTCTTTCCAATATATTTCTCCAATCTATTAACTTCTTTATTTGAAATGATCTTGTATTTTGTATCCTCTATTATTTTATTGTCAGCATAATTAGAATTTGTAAGATCAGTTCTAAGTAAGTCATATTCTTTCTGGGGTACCAATACTCTGGTACCAGGACCACCATATCCTTTGATATATCTGTCTTGGTAAGGTAAATCCATTATTGCATAGTTGGGGCAGGAAAAATATCCTCCAAGTTTTACACATTCCACATTATGGGAAACTATTTTCCATGGTGAAACATGGCCTAGAAGACTTTGGCCTTTTTCTGGATTAAATATAATGATTGAATCCAAAGTTCTACAAAATTTTTGTTTAATAGAACAGTCTTCTAAATATTCCAAATTTGTGGTTATTTTATCTTGACTTGGATTCCAATAAGCCTTGCCAATTTGAAGGATTGTTGTAAATTCTTCCACCACTGTGGTTCTTGGCCATTTGTAATTTGGTCCTTTGTTTTCATTATACATAAGAAGTTTGCCTTTTTCAATTAGGTTTTGTCCATTTAAGGTTTTGTGTGTGTATAGCATTGTTCTGCATTGTTTTTCACTTAAGGCAAGTGTTTGTTTTTCAATTCTGTGTTTCTTTGCTCCAAAAAAGTAATGAGTGTAGAAATTGATTCTTCTTTTCACTAAACACTTGACAGCTTGAATTGCCAAATTGTCAGCTTTAATTTCATAGATGTTAGCTACAATTTTGATCATTTGTTTAGTTTCAAAGGTACATACTGGTTCATCTGCTAAATCAAATGATTGGTGTACTTGTTGTCCTTGACAAAACTGTACTGATGGTAGCATTCTTACAGTTATGTTTGCTTTTGTTATGGATACATTTGCTTGGACCAAGTTTAAACAGCATATTGCTAACAGTGTATAAATTATTGATCCTCTGATAGGAAGCATTCCACCATTTGTTACATATTGTACAACTTTGATTATATTTAACATGCTTGAACTCTATTATTTTATGCAACTTATACATGTACATCTTAAAACCTACACAAGAAAATGCTATAACATTGGCCAAACATAAGTCTGATTAGTCAGCTTGAAGGCTCATCTTTAATTACCAATAAAGGTTTGGTCAAGTTATAATCTAATTAACTTGCCTAGGGTGTGGCCCAGTTATAATTCAATTAACCTTCCTAAATGTTGAACCTTGTAACATCCTGTTACTACAGATAAATATGAACTACACATTTTGGCAACTGTAAACTGATGATTGGATGTCAGAGGCAAATCTCAGAGTAAATAAATCTTCATTGTTCTCATTCAGCATGCAGCTTCCATCTGGACCCAAGGACCTGGGAAGATCACCTGGAAACAACCTCCCCTCGAACCCTCCATCTACTCCTCCACATTGGAAGACAGTTTGGTAATTTGGCAACCTGCTATTACAAACTATCTACTCTGCTATTGAACTCTCATATTGTTACTTGCTTAAGTATTATTATTGCAAATAAACAGTTTTAATTTAAACATTTGTTTAAAGGTTCGAGTAGAACCAGTATTGTTATAACTTGCAAATGCATAAATTTTGCCAGCAAGAGCAGTTCAAATTTGGTGCAGTTGGCAGGATATTCTTTTGGTTTATTCAAAAGTTTTGAGAAAGTAAATATGGCAGAAGGAGGAAATGGAAATGCCACTGGGGCAGTTACAGACTCTAACCCTTCAACCCCAGCAACTCCAACAATTACAATTCAGCCAGCAGAAATGCCAGAAAGGCAACAGAGACTAATTGAAGACTATGATAGATTGGTGAGTGAAATGAAAAGAAATCGAATCACAATTCCAACAGATCATGGAGATGGAACACATCACCCAGCACAGAACCCAAATGTTGATATCACAACAGTAATTTAAGCATTAAGGGCTGCTTGGGACCGCCCTCAAAGAACTATTCTCAAGTTGTATGATGGAAGCAAGGAGTGTTCAAAATTCAAGGAAGACTTTAATCAGGCATGTTATGCTTATGGTTGGATTGGTGAAGATGTTGTGAAGATACCCATAAAAATATTAGGTTTTTTTAATTTTATTATTTAGAATTATAATATTGGAACCTACAAAAATAAAAACACTGTTGAAATATAAACTGGCAGCCATTTTAAAAATGAAGGAACTGAAGGTAACTTTCCCTTTGGAAAGAATTTACTTTGAAGAATTTTACTTTTTACTTTTGATATTTCTAGCGTTCCATCTGGGCAATTTCTAGTAGCAATTGTTTCAGGTAAAACAATTACAATTACAAGTTTTTACCCAAAAAACATTGTGATTAAAAATATTGATCTTCTCAACAGTGACAACAGTAAATCCTCCGAGTTGGGGTGCGAACGTACCTGGGTGTGAACGTACCCGGGTGCGAACGTACCCTGGGCGGGTGCGAACGTACCCAGGTACGTTCGCACCCTATTTTTATATTTATTTTATTTTTGAATTTTTGAATAAAAGATTTAGCTATAAATCTAAAAGTATGTATTTAAAAGACTAAATATTATACTAAAAAACAATAAAGCTTGACAAATGATATTTATGCTGGAGAGTAGATATGGGATGTCTGCATTAATAGATCAATTGATGTCAATTTGTTCAACTTGAAATCATCCCATAAATCAAAAATTTTCTTTTGGATGTCAATATACTTTTTCTTTTGATGTTTGTAAATCCTTTTTTCTGACAGTAATTTCTCATAAACTGCAATCAACTCAGACTCTTTTTTTAGCTCATCAACCAGCATGTAAAAAGAACCTTTAGCAGGCAGCTTACTATTCATTCTTTGATGCCATCCTTCACAATCATTATTGGTCCTAATAGACAAACCAAAAACTGACCAGTTATTTGGTTTCCATAATTTATTTTTGATCCAGTTTGTTTGGAAGTATTGCAGCAGGTCCAAAAATCTATTTTTTTCACAAAGTTCTGCATTTATGCTGTCAAATGTTCAAAGAAGACTTTAATCAGGCATGTTATGCTTATGGTTGGATAGGAGAAGATGTTGTGAAAGCAAATCTTTTAGATTATTTAACTGGTCCTGCAAAGGATTTGGTGTTGGCTCTGGATGGAGAGCCTACTGTGGAGGAAATATGGAAAGCCCTCCATGACGAATTTGATCTAGATCCTTTGGAGTATCAGGAGAAATTGCTTAACTTAAAGCAAATGAATGGCGAAAGTGTGGTTCAGTTTGTTAATAGAGCAAAGAAATTGATAAAGAGGTTTTCTCCACCTAGACCAATGGAACCACAATTGCTTGCAACTATGAAAGAAATAAAACTGATGGAAGTTTTACAAAGAGGATTACAACAGGATATTCTACATTTAGTGTACACCTTACATCCTAAATGTCAAACATTGGCAGAACTATATGAGGCTGCTAAGCAAGCAGAAACTTCATTAAAACTAACTCAAAGAAAACCAATCACAATGGTGTCAAAATTGGAAACTCAACAAAGAAAAGAGACCAAAAAGACCCAGGTAATCAGAAAAGATGCTTCTACAGAAACCCCAAATTTCTGGAATAGAAAGCATGTACCTGACAACAAAAATGCTACTAAAGAAAAGTTTTCAAGCCAAAAAGTCCAAAAGTATGCACCAACTACAACAAATAGGTATTATAAGAAAAATCAACCAGCAAAGACGATACTGAAAGAGGAACCTAAGCTACAAAAATTAGAAACATTAGACAATGAAAGCATGTCAGAAAACGACGAAGTTCAAGATATTCTCTGTTTTTCAGATAGTGACGAATCCACTTGTCAGCTGTTACAAAGCAAACAATCTGAGCGAAATGCTTCAACATTTATTGGACAATTTGAAACTAATACTGGTTTTAAGTTTGATGCCTTGATAGACTCTGGTAGTGACAGATCTTTCATTTCAAAAAAGGTATTAAGACAAGTTCAAGGAAAAGCATCCTTCCCAGAACAAACTGTGAAAAATGCTAGAGATGCTTCAGGAAATAGCATCGAGATATGTGGAGAAATCATTCTCAGACTTTATTTTAATGAAAAGATTATTAAACAACGCTTTCTGATCAACAAAATCATTACACAACAATGTATTATTGGGTGTGACTTTCTACAACAAAATGGAGCTACCCTTGACTTTGGCAAGAGACAGATTATACTCCAGCCAGGTACAGAAAAGAATTACCCTGTTGGAACACAACACTTATCTTTCAAAGGGTTTTACCCAGTTCCTCTTATTATGAAAAAGAATGAGAGTCAAATACATACCCTTCAGACAACAATTGAACAAGAAAATCCCGAGATGAAGAACAAAGTTACCCAAATTCTGGCAAAATATAAAGAAACTATTGCAGAAGACAGATTTGATATTGGCAATCCAGAGGTACCACCCTTGGAAATAACTCTTGAACCAGGTTCAACACCATATAGACAAAGGCCATATAGAATGCCTCCTCAAAAACAAGAAGAATGTAAGCAACAGATAGCTGAATTGGTAAAAAGCAAAGTTATTCAACCAAGCAAGAGCAATTGGGCTTCACCAATTGTTTTCGTAAGAAAGAAGGAAGGTAGTCTACGAATGTGTGTAGATTATAGAAAACTAAACAAAATGACAGTTAAAAACAAGTATCCACTGCCAAATCAAGATGATCTTTTTGACCATTTGGGAGGAGGAAATAAATTCTTTTCTACAATGGATTTGACAAGTGCATACCACCACATTAACATCAAGAAAGAAGATAGGTCTAAAACAGCATTTATTACACCTTTTGGCTTGTTTGAATTTATTAAGATGCCTTTTGGATTAACCAATGCCCCTCCTCATTTTAGTTATGTAATGAATTCATTTGTGCTAAAGGATGTAAAGCATTTGTGCCTAAACTACCTTGATGACATAATAATATTTACCAAGTCGCTGGACCAACATTGGGAAGCATTGGAGACCATTCTTCAACAGATTCAAAAGTACAATTTTAAGATTAAACTAAGTAAATGTGTGTTTTTGAAAGAACAAGTTCAATTCTTGGGACACATTGTATCAGAAAAGGGGATTGAAACAGATAAGTCCAAGACAGATAAATTATATAATTTACAGCCACCAGTGTTTGCAAATTCACTACTAAGCTTTGTTGCATTTTGTGGCTATTACAGAAAATTTATACAAGATTTTGCAAGAGTAGCTAAACCTCTGTATATGTTAATGAAACTACATGGGAAAAAGGATAAATTGCAATGGACTGAGGAAGCCAAGCAATCATTTTTCAAGTTGAGAGATGCAGTAGTTAACCCTCCTGTATTACAACTACCTGATTTTGCTAAAGATTTTCACTTAACAACAGATGCATCGAATGTAGCTGTAGGAGGAGTTCTTGAACAAGTTTATGTAGATGAGAATGGGAAGAAAACAATGAAACCCATTGCCTACGCTTCAAAACAATTCAACAATAATCAAATGAAATATGCAGCCTATCAAAAGGAAGCATTTGGTGTTTACTGGGTTGTAAAGAAATTTTTACATTACCTTCAAGACAAGCCATTCTTTTTATATACTGACCATCAGAGTCTAGTACAAACATTTAAGCAAAACAAATTGAATGTCAGCACAGCAAAATGGGTCATGGCTTTAATGGATTTAAAATTTACAATTAACTATGTGACAGGACGAAAAAATAGAGCAGATGCATTAACAAGATTAGAAGAATATACACCCCCAAGGAAAGTAACATTTGAAGAGCTAATTCATGGAAAGATCAAAAAGGAGAATTCTCCCTCTATTTCAGTTAAAATGGAACAGTATGAACATACACCAGAGTTAACTTTTGTAGCTACCAGTGATAACAGTGAAGAGAAAATTGATTTGTCTTCTGTTGACTTACAGTCAGAGCAAGAAAAAGATGTGAATTTAAAATCAATTAAAGAATATTTAACATTGGATGGTCAGCTACCTATTCCTTATTTTGGAACTTTTACACCTTTCATAATGGAGATGTTTGTTCACAAGGAAATGATCTGGATTATCCTTGAAGAAAGAAACATTCTGGTTTTACCTGACCATTTGATGCTAACTCTGCTCCCTAAATTCCATAAAAATAAAATTCACAATCACCATGGACCCAGAATGACATTACAAATAATTACAAAGACCTTTTGGCACCCAAAATTAAAGATTATGATTGAGAATTCAATAAAGGATTGCACTTTGTGTGAACAAATGAATGGTAGGAGTAGAGTATACCCTTTGGTAGAAACCTTTCACCCTGCATCACCAATGGAGTTGGTAGCCATGGATATAATGGACCCTTACCCATGGTTAAGTCATACAGATTCATACTTGTGATAGTGGATCATTTCAGTAGATACACAGTTTTATATGCACTCAAACAGCAAACCAGTAAAGAAATTGCAAACCTTCTTTTCAACAGATTTTTTCCCATTTTTGGAATTCCAAAACAAATGTTGACAGATCAAGGAAGAAACTTTGTTGGTAAAGCTTTTAAAGAGTTTATGAAGGTATTAGGTATTGAGAAAATCCAAACAACAGCTTATAGAAGCCAGAGCAATGGACTAGTTGAACGAAGAAATAGAGAAGTGAGGAAGGAAATCAATAAATTAGTGGTGGAAGAAAATCAGCATAACTGGGTTGCAAACCTACCCTTGATTCAAGCATTTTTGAATCAATCACCTGTAGGAAGTACAAGACTACCACCCCAGGAACTTCTTTTTGGCACCAGCACAAGAACACTGATTGATGTAACAATGCATACTACCTCTCCTGAAACAAATGTACTATTTGTATTCAATCACCAGCAGCAATTAGTACAGTTAAGAGCTACAGCCTTCTGTAAATCCATCATGGCAAAAGAACAATATAGGGAAAGAAAGAATAGAAATCTCAATCTTCCAAAATATTTTGAGGTTGATGATGAAGTATTCTTAAGAAATGATGCTGCAAGAATTGCAATAACAAAAATCCCTTCTTTAAAATGGTTAGGCCCATACCGAATAACAAAAGTCAATCATCAAAAGTGGATATATGAAATACAATGGATGATAATACATGCAAGTTGGTACATGGTAGCAGATTAAGACTAGCCAATGAATCTAATAAGTTGGAAACAGGGAAAGAAGCAACAACAATCTTTCACCTTGTGGAGAAGGAAATAACACACCTCCAATATCTTTCTCAGGTAGAAGGAAGAAATGACTTCCAATTCCGTTTGAAGAATCAAAAAGGCCAAGAAGTCATTGCCTTGTGTGACACAGGAGCATTGAGATCCTTTATTACTGAAAAAGAAATCAAGTTAATGGATGTTACAATTATGGATAAAGAAACAATTGGCTTACCAATTATAACTTCAGCTGATGGGAAAGCTTTAAAGCAAAAAGGAAGCGTAAAGCTGAATATCCAATTTGCTGGAGAAAGTATGGAACAAGAATTTATAGTTATGGAAAATCTAGACATAGCAATAATACTTGGTTGTGATTTCCTACAAACTGTGGGAGCAAACCTCAATTTTGAAGCTAAACAGTGTTCTCTCAAATTTGATAGAAGGAAAGGGAACCTGGCTGAAAGAATAAGGCAACCTCAACTAAACAAAGTCACTATAGCCATGATGGGACAGCATGACTCTTCATCAGAAAGTTCAGATAGTGATGACTCAGAGATGGAAGTTACTAATTCTGATACTGGTTATGACACAAGCAATACTTTCAAAACAGACAGTAATTACAGTCTCAATGAACCTTCAAGCTCATCTGAAAGTGATGACACAGAAACAAATAATGAACTGGATCAAAATACAGATTCAGAGGCAAACATTATCTCTGATAGAGAAGATGAAATACTAGTTCAGACGATGAGTCAATAATTATTGAAAGCGAAATTATTGATATAACCCATTCGGATAATGAGTCAATAATTATTGAAGGTGAAATTATTGACATAACCCATTCGGATAATGAGTCCCTCATAGTGGTAGATTCATCCCAAGATGAGAAAGAAAATACAAGTGACACAGACAATGAGTCAGTCATATTTTTAGATGAGACTAAAATCATCTCTGAACAATTAGATTCCCAACAAGAAGTGGAACCACAATATATAGAGTTAGAAGATGGAATAACTATCAGAGTGGAACAACAACACAAAATTTTCAACCATTCAACTATAGCCAACACAGGAAGAGCTAACATGAAACAGATGTTGTGGCTTCCACTAGTGATGACTGTAATGGTGATCTGTGGCTGCATCCACTCAATAACAGTCCCAAAACCATCATACCAAGGTGCCCATGTTACAAGTGCAAACATTACCTTAACATTTAAACCACCGTTATACTTTTGTTCTAACCAACTACCAAGCCAGGCATTTGATCTAGCAGATGAGCCAACTTGTAATATAGAATCACAAGAAACCAAGACAATTACAGCTGATATCTATGAATTGAACTTGGAAGAAATTGAAACAAGAGCAGTAAAATGTCAAGTGTATCTAAGAACTAATTTTTACACTTACTATTTCTTTGGAGCAAAGAAGAGGAGGATTGTTAACTCAGTTATCAAAGTAACTCATGATCAATGCAGACAGATGATAAAAGACAACGATCTTTTCAAGGAAAACCTTTAATGGTGAAAAGAAACACTTGGATCCACAAGATCAGTTTCCTGCTGCCTACACATGGCCAACAACTACCAAGGTGCTGGAATACACCACAATTATCCAGTTTGGCAAAGCATATTGGCAACCTCCTAATATGAAAATTACAACTAATCTGGACTACCTGGAAGATTGTTTACCAGGGCAGTCCTATTGTGAGACAGAAGAGGCAATTATTGTCTTTAGGAACCTCAAGAATAATTACACACTTGGGCAACAATCACCATGGATAAAAATTAGCAACAGAATTAGTTGTATCAAATTTGCTGGTCACTATTCTTGTCCAGGGTATTCTATTCTGGACATCCTTATCAAGATAAGTTTATTGATGGAATTGGTGGTCCTGGAACAAAAGTACTAGTACCACTGGAGGAACAGAGTTTAATACAGGAAACAAGCAAGGAACACCTATACAATTTGCTACAATATCAGAAGATTGGCAAAAATGAAGAAAAACGACTATTAAACTATCCCAATAAAGTTAAAGAACAAATTATACTATACAAGCGAAACAACCCCTTACCAAGTCTTAACCAATGTACAGAGAAACAAACACAAAGTATAAACTAATGAGAAATAAAGGCACACTCAAGGAAGTTGTGATATATCATCTACAACAACCCATTAGTCCATCTTACTGGGAGCTGGATAACTATTATATCCAAGAAATGCTGCAAGCAGTCAATTGGACAAGGGCAACAAGACAATCTGTCACGATTTCAAAATATGTATACAGTGAGAAAAGAATCAAAAAGAAGGTATTACCAACATTGGGCATATGGTATAAAGGACCACCAGCCAGAGAATTTAAGATTACCTATGAAGGAATTTATTTTACTCTACACATGAGAATGGCTAAAAAGCAGATGAAGAAGGAAGCAAAACTGAAACATAAGATAAGTAAAAACCCATACCACAAATTCCCATTGGAAATGAGAGAAGCTGCCCAAACATCTACCTTACTACATGGTATTGATTCAAATTTTAAGAATTTAAAAAAGTTTACCCAACAGCTGTCAAGTCTTCTCTGCAATCAATTTGTTCAAAGAAGCAGAATGATGGCATTACTAGCAAATTTGGATCCTCAATTGACCACAGTGTTAACAAATGAGTTGGGAATGCACAGTAGTCAGATGGGAGAATTAGCTATAATTAAACAATGTTCACCAATAGCCTCAACAGAAGTAGTTTGTGACTTAAGCATGATAAAAAAGAATAACAAATGTTCTCAATTTTTACTTGTCACCATGAACAACCTGCTTTTCCAAGTAGAACCAGTTACTCATGTTTTACAGCAAGTCAATCCTGAAGAGATTACCTATAATGAGTGTAAGTCTAACAAGTTATTCTACAAAACAACTCACAACCCATTAAATCCTTATAAGAAACCAACCAATGAAAGACAAAATGTATGTGTATTATTCAGAAAGAGGATGCAGATTTCACACTGTGTCTGCAAAATCCATGCAGTTAATGTACTTTGTTGTATTGTAATTGTAGGAATTTCTGGTTTGTCACAACTGTAATCGTCCTTTCCAATCATTTACCAACTTGCCAAAGTACTGGTCCAAATAGAACCTTTAAAGTTCGTCCACAAATAGTCTAACAAAGGCAATTTTGGTAGAAATTGATTAACAAAACACCAGTATTTCGTCCAAAGAATATGTATTGAGTAAAATGAGCTTCTAGTTCTAAACAAGCTAGTTTAAACAACTAGCTGACGGTTAGAAAACTGAACTATCAACTGTTAATTTCGTAGGGTTTATATACTCTTTTAAGGGTTGATAGTTCACAAATTTCAATGTTCACAAAAACAAAAGTAACATTTGAAGACAAAGAAAAGTTCTAAATATGGTCATGTTTTTATTGTTTTCCTCTTCTAAATAATAGTTGAATTTCGAAGGTTGGAGAGTTGCATAAGATGTAACAATTTTAGTAGGACAAGTCCAACAATCAAGAAAACATGTAGATTGTATATTTGACCGTTTTTATATTCTACCTTAATAATGATATTGAATTGATTGAGTTAGTAAATTTAGCATCAGCATATAAGG
>CAJFCJ010000049.1:0-49274 GCA_904063045.1 Dimorphilus gyrociliatus | reverse complement strand
GCATGATAAAAAAGAATAACAAATGTTCTTAATTTTTACTTGTCACCATGAACAACATGCTTTTCCAAGTAGAACCAGTTACTCATGTTTTACAGCAAGTCAATCCTGAAGAGATTACCTATAATGAGTGTAAGTCTAACAAGTTATTCTACAAAACAACTCACAACCCATTAAATCCTATAAGAAACCAACCAATGAAAGACAAAATGTATGTGTATTATTCAGAAAGAGGATGCAGATTTCACACTGTGTCTGCAAAATCCATGCAGTTAATGTACTTTGTTGTATTGTAATTGTAGGAATTTCTGGTTTGTCACAACTGTAATCGTCCTTTCCAATCATTTACCAACTTGCCAAAGTACTGGTCCAAATAGAACCTTTAAAGTTCGTCCACAAATAGTCTAACAAAGGCAATTTTGGTAGAAATTGATTAACAAAACACCAGTATTTCGTCCAAAGAATATGTATTGAGTAAAATGAGCTTCTAGTTCTAAACAAGCTAGTTTAAACAACTAGCTGACGGTTAGAAAACTGAACTATCAACTGTTAATTTCGTAGGGTTTATATACTCTTTTAAGGGTTGATAGTTCACAAATTTCAATGTTCACAAAAACAAAAGTAACATTTGAAGACAAAGAAAAGTTCTAAATATGGTCATGTTTTTATTGTTTTCCTCTTCTAAATAATAGTTGAATTTCGAAGGTTGGAGAGTTGCATAAGATGTAACAATTTTAGTAGGACAAGTCCAACAATCAAGAAAACATGTAGATTGTATATTTGACCGTTTTTATATTCTACCTTAATAATGATATTGAATTGATTGAGTTAGTAAATTTAGCATCAGCATATAAGGAGGAAGTATATCTGATTAATGCATGTTAAAAAGAACAGTATTGTGTATACAATACTGTTGAATAGTGAATATAATCTAAACTTAGAATTTAAGCATAATTGATAATTAATTGAACTAGTTTTAGTTCAAAATCATAAATTTATGGATTAATAAATTGTAATATTAATGCTAGGTTGCAAATAGCAAATATTCTTTATATAATTTAATAGGTTTTATTGCTGCATAATGTGTATGCACTGCCCTATGCGAAACTAGGTCACTACTGCTTATCTTTATCAGTGCTATCTGCATAGTACAATACTGGTTCAATACTACTTCTCTATTGTAGAATATAGCTGACGAATGTATGTGTACAGTTAAATATCCACAATCACCTTTCTGAACCAAAAATTGAAATTGCCAGATTAGCTGACCTACTCCACCATGGGGTAAAGAAGGATATTGCATACCAGCACTCAAAAATTAAGCAAGTTATCAGTTCACTGGAACAAAAGCAGGCAAGGTATGATAACATGGTCACTGTTGCAGAGAAAAATGACATTGTACCCAATTTATCTGGAATTAAGCAGTTTTTCCATAGTTGGTACTATAAACCTGGGAAAACACTTTATGTTATCATACGAAATATTTGTTTGAGTATTGTAGTGTCAATGGTATGTATCATCATTTTCAGTTATATTATTGGAAGAAGAAAACAAAGAGAAGAAACTGCTACCCCAAGTGAGGGCACAGATAACTCTCCTGAAAACCCAAAACTAATGAAACAAAGTTGTAGCTTTAGTCAACATCAAACTAATGAAGAAGAACAACCACGTGTAATTCTCATTAAATCAAGATGAAGGGACTCATCTTCACAAAGAAGGGGGAAGTTGTACAACTTTGGTTATATTTTACATGCTAGAACTCTATTATTTTATGCAACTTATACATGTACATCTTAAAACCTATGCCAGAAAATGCTATAACATTGGCCAAACATAAGTCTGATTAGTCAGCTTGAAGGCTCATCTTTAATTATCAATAAAGGTTTGGCCAAGTTATAATTTAATTAACTTGCCTAGGGTGTGGCCAAGTTATAATTCAATTAACCTTCCTAAATGTTCAACCTTGTAACATCCTGTTACTAAAGATAAATATGAACTACACATTTCGGCAACTGTAAAGTGATGATTGGATGTCAGAAGCAAACCTCAAAGTATATAAATCCTCACTATTCTCATTTGGCCTGCAGCTTCCATCTGGACCCAAGGACCTGGGAAAATCATCTGGAAACAACCTCCACTGGAACCATCCATCTACTCCTCAACATTAGAAGACAGTTTGGTAATTTGGCAACCTGCTTTTACAAACTATCTACTCTGGTATCAAACTCTCATATTGTTACTTGCTTAAGTATTATTATTGTGAATAAACCATTTTAATTTAAACATTTGTTTAAAGGTTTGAGTAGAACCAGTATTGTTATAACTATGTTATAGATTTTGCCAGCAAGAGCAGTACAATATTACTTATGTCAAGGACAGAAAATGCAAGTGTTTTGGTTTACTAAGAAAACCAAACTAATACAATCATTCCAACCTTTTTAAACAGATAAAATGGAAGCTGAAGGATATACAAGGTATCCCTACTCATTTCTCAGGGGCACCAGAAATGGAAAATATACCCAATACACTAACTCGAAATGTGCAGAAAAGTGTAAAGCTGACTCTACATGTCAAGGTTTCTCATTCAAGCTTCCACAAAAATGCATCATTATGAGCAATGTCAAGAGACGAGTTGCCAGTTATGACTATTTTGCATTTATGAAAGACTAATGTTAAATAAATCAGCATTCAATCAGCAAGAAACGAATATATTTTCATTATCCTATCAGTCTTTCACAAAACAAGCCTAAATAAAATTTGCACCAATTAAATATCAAGAACCATAACAACATAAAGAACAAAAATAAAACAAGAGGTTTATGGGCCTTTGTCAGCAACATATTAAAATCTGTTATTACATATCATATTTATAATTTGAAGAGATTTCCATTTCAAGAAAAAATTTTCATGCCTTAAAACACAAATAAAGCCAAAAGCAATTTTTAATTAATTGAATTGCTCAAAGCTAGTTTAATACTATGAATGGATAGTGATGAGGTTTAAGCATAATCTTTAGAAAAAGTCACGTGACCCAACCTTCCACATTTAGATTAATAGTTATTAGGGGGACAAAAGGATATATTCTAATTTGTAACCAATGAATAAAAAACAATATTTTTGATAACAAACGCAAAGGAATTGCTTTCAATTTTCCCGCCAATAGAAAAAGCTTGATAAGCCTCTTAAAAAATGTTTGAAATCAGTTAAAGAAGCATTACTGACTGTTTAGCTGTTTCAGCTAGAGTTAATAATTTAATAATTGAACAAAGGCCAAATGACATTTGCAATTTTCCAAAGAGATTCCAATTTAATACTAACCACTATAATTACCTATTATAAAGAATGTGCTATGAAATTGGTGTTTTGTCCTAACTTTAACCCATTCTTTGCCTAGATTCATGACAAAGAGTTTTATGGACATTTCCGTCTCATTCTCTCTTAGCTTGGTTTGTATTCTAATTAAAAGAGATTTTAGTAAAGAAAAAATAAAGCAATACAATTTTTGAATAAGTGTATTCAAGCAAAGAAACAATTTAAATAAGTGAGAAAGCTTGATTTGTTAATAAAGCAATCTTTTCCCCATAGTTCTGATGAAGATATGGTAAAAGTTTAATTTGTAAAGACTTTAATTGTAGAGTTTTCTAACCAGTTGATGTTTTGTTGCTACTGGTTGATTGTATACCAACAGATACTCGAGATTTACACAAAAAGAAGTGTGATAAATTCTTTCGAAATGGTTTTTGAAATAGGATATAAACAAAGAAATTTGAAATGTTGTTAATAAGATAGGAATAATATAGAAAGATATTTCTTGGCAAAATGCCAGCAGATGTAAATGAATAAGGAAACCAACTAATAAGATATATGGTCGTAACGCCAAAAAGCATACTTACAGTTCTGGCATTCTTCAAGAAAATTCTATGAGCTTTCAGAGTCTTTCCATCTTCGTCGACTTTGTTCTGTTTAAGTTTCAAACTCCTTGTAATGATGACTTTATAGATGAGGCCATATGTGAAATATAAAGTGAATATAGCCGATATATATAAGAAATTAAGAATATAGGTATGAATTTTGAATACTAATCCCTGTACAGGGAAACAAGTCTTCAATAGACTGCCATCGAATCCCTTATCAATGACCACATGGTGCATAAGACTATTAAATATAGCAGCTGTTAGAGCAAATGAACTAATATTCATAAGCATAAGTTTCGTATGTTTTGGAGTAAGCTTTATAAGAGGCCGACATATACAAAACCATCTTTCAATAGCAACAAATATGAATGTGAAGGAGGAAAAGACTAAAATATAATGATAAAAGAATTTAGATATTCTACAGACGATGCTGTTGTTTACTAAACCAATTTCCAGCACAACAGCATAAGGAGTACAAATTCCACATGTCACAATATCAACAATTGCCATACTTTTTATAAAAACGTCACTAGGAGTGAACGTCTTCTTAAAATTGTAAAAGAATAAGATGAGAAAATTACTAGGAACACCAATTGCAATAATAAATCCCATGTAAATAAAGTACGGTTTAAAAAATTCCAAATTTACTTGTTTTGCAACAGAAATTGTTGTATTGTTCATGTTGTATCCATCCAGAACAGAAAATAAAAATATTATTTGCTGTTTTCTATCTTATTTCCAGAACTGTTGTTAATTAACTTTGTTGTAGGCTAGTTTATTATTCTCCATTGCAACCAAAGACAACTGACAAGTAATCTTCACACACAATACCATCCAAAAAATGGACATCAATATCATTTAAGGCAATGGAAAATCCTATGTTTTTATATGTGATCAATAGAGAAAATGTATCTAAAATACAAATCCATTGACAATTGAGTGTAACATAGAGTAATTGTGTTCTAAAGCCACAAGGCCTATCGAATTCACCACAGAAACATGATTTTTTCCTCTTTTTTAGAAAGAAATTCAAGAACATCTTCTTCATATTCACAGATAAATTTTTTGCAATGTCATACGGTTGTTTCCTTTTGAAACAAATACAGATTGCCAGTTGTTTTGAAGACTGGTCCATTTTTATTGACATTAAAGGGTTAGGCCTATTCAAAAAGGTTAGGTAAGGGTCAGTGTGAATCAACACATTGTGTTTAACCCTGTTTTCAATCACATTTAAAAAATGTACATATTTTGAATAGTTAATGGTAGTGACATCTAGTGCCTGTTGTTAGTGACTCTTGTATAGATAGACTTTCTCGGTAAAGGTGAAAGTTGAAACTAAATGTTATTATAGACTAAAAGATGTAGAGAAGCTACCTTTGCCAATATAAATAGCACATTTTGAAATTTGCACGTGAATTAAACTATTTTTTATGCAACGTAACTATATGCCAATTTAGCCTATGCATTTTGCTAAATATAGTATTGTGAAATTTCAAAATAAACTGTTCGTGACAGATTCTCTTTACCAATTTAACTGTAATGAAAGAAGATGGAAAAGGAAGGCTACAAAGAAAATAAACGAACTGCTAAAGCCGACTTCTCGATCCTATAATATTCTGGCTAGATATGGCACATTTCATACTCAAGATCAAAATGATTGCTCCACACCAGAACGTAGTGCAGCCAAAACCGACAGACGTGACAAACATTGTAAGGCACTTTGCGGTAGAATCGGTCGGGGAATAGCATCTTATTTCGGATTCGGTGGAATCTGTTGTCTAATTTAATGTTTCAAGAGAAGACTTGATCGTAAAAAGTTGCTTGAACGGGAGGAAGCTTGAACTGAATGTTTTATCAAATATTTATAGCATTTTGTAATTTCATTTACAATATTACTGTTGTAATAATTAAACACTGCATTGAAATTTACGATTGAGTTCAACCGGTAAAAAAAACAAATACGCCCACTTGAAATTGTGAATAATTGGAAATTTGTAAAATATATTCTGAGTCTTTCAATTCTTATTTAGGAAAGATTTCGTAGTTGAAAGTAGGAGGAGAAAGCCGCAGTCAATTCTTGCTGAATAAAAAAACAATACTACTGCAACAAAACTCAGCTCCATAATTTGTCCTTTGCGCTTAAAAAATCGACTGAGCAATTCGTTCATTAAAGATTCAAAGTTAGAATATTTGACTGTTGTATCTTTGAACAATTAATTTGGACATCTGTCACATTAGTTTGAGAAATGATGTGTTTCTTTCTGCCGTCAATGGATTGAAGATAATGTCTTAAAATAGATAACACCCAAAATATGTGAAACCTAAAATTAAATTGATGAAATACCATTTTAGAAAAATTATAATGGTTGTTGTCTACCTGAATTAGAAACTCTTCCCCTCTCTTCTCCCTTTTTAAAGTAAAAGATTGTCAGAAACTATTGATGTAATTCATTGTCTGAGCGCAGACAAATTTATCGAAGGGAAGCTGTGTCTCACCCTAATAAAAACACACAGTGTCAGATTAATATGAATGTTTCTTTTCCTCAACTTTTCCTTTCAATCTTTTGAAAATTTGCTGTTTACCAACAATTAGTTCCGACCAAAGTCACGTGATTATTTAAATATCACTATGACAATGATAAACAGAGCTCTTTGAATGTTAACCGACTTCATTCATTAACTAATAGAAAGATGGACAAAAGCTTACATTTCTGATTATTACGTGAATTAATTGTGGGCCTAGGTTAATTGTGTATTCAGCAAAACACGATATCTTTGATATAACATATCAAAACTTAAAAAACGAATTATCTCTGTTTAAAATGTATTTTTGAAATTATTCTCCATCTGTTAACAATTGCAAACATAATAGATAACAGACTTGTTTATAAACTATGAGTAAAATAGTTATTTTGAAGACTTTTAGCCAGTTTGCCAGGAATTGCCCAATAACAAAACAACCTTGATCTTGCAAATTAAATTCAGCTAAATATATTTTTTTTTATAATATACGATGTAGATAGAAGTTTTCCATGAAAAAAATACACGAAAGTGGGAAATTCCAGTAGAGAGATTATCTTTGATTTGTCAGAATTATTTGATCCAATAGGGTCTGAAAAATTACCATTTTGAGACTTAAATCGTCAATTTTATAGCTTTCTTTAAGTGTCTGAACTCAATATGCAAATGAGGTATGTATGTGTAACTTCTCTGTTTTCAATTATGAAATGATTATGACAATACCTGAAAGCATACTTACCTGGCAGAAGGAATTGCTACGATCGATAAGGTAGCTTCCTCAGACTGAGGCCTTTCCATTGCACTTAGGATTGGTTGACGTCTGCGATCATCTCACATTGAGATGACTCGACTGTACAATTTTTGTTAGTGGGAGATCAGCGTTCGCGCGGTCTCTTTATAAATGAAGATCATCATTTTATCCCGTCATCATTTTCCGAAAAAATTCTCTTTATACTCTTAGTAATATATTTGAATGCTTTGTGATCTTCCAGTAAAACTGTTGGATCACGTTTGACAGCAGTTAATTCAATTATTCCCATAGTTCTCACATAGGTATATCTGGAAAATAAGACAAAAGGATGAGAAGAAAAAGAATATGAGAATAAAACGAATGCTGAGAATAATCTACTCTGTCCAAAGTGAGCAATTTATCATATTTTTTTCATCTCTTTCGCAATTTAAATGAGAAAGAAATATCTTCCTTATCCTGCTTCTCTTATCCGTTCAATAGAGATGATCAGCGTTAGAAGCAATTTTTCCTTAGGTAAAACCGAAATGTTTACATAGAAATTCAATATCATAACTTCTTAACACTGCTATATATTTAAAGAATTTTTCATGAAATGTAATTACCCTCCCCGTAAACATATTATATGAATGATTTTGTCCTTTTGTCAAAGTAACACCATTTACATCTTGAAAGAAATATATATTATCTACAAAAAATGGCAGTAGTCATTTAGACAAGAAAATAATATAATATCAAAATGGGAAAACTTGGTCTGTTCTTGCAAAAATTTTGAACATTTTTCAAGATATAACTCTTCTTTTCATTAGCTTTACTAAATGGTGGCAAAATGAAGCATATTTTTGTCAAATCGACATCCATACTACATCCATATAAAATAAATGAAAATATCTCAAAATATCATAAGAGAAGTGGAATGCATGAATTGTTTTCTTTAATTTTAAAAATGAAATCAAGTACATCATTTCTAGTAAAGTTAATAGGAATTGCAATTTCCGGTCCCCTAACTGTACTTTGTTGTATTGTATATAAATATAAGTATTTCTATAGTTGCACCAGTCTAATTCTTATAAAATAGAAGTCTTTCTAATGTACCCTTATATCTAAAGTCTAAGTATTGATATATCATTATATCTAAGTGCACAGATATCCCACCCTTTCAAGACCTTGCTTCCACGAAAGGTCTGGGACTTGTCACAATGACTCTATTACCTTCTTTTGAAAATGTTGGATAGTTTTGAAGAGGTATTGCTTCTTGGTCAATTTCCATAGTTGAGTATGTTGGGATCTGTAATTCTTCTTGTTGTATACTTGGAGCTGTTGGTTTGGCTTTCCTTCTTTCTAAGTATTTCCAAATTCTTTTCCTAGTAAGTTTGCTACATCTTTTTTTATATGCAAGCCATAATATGAATGAAGTTCCAATAATAATTATTGTTGGAAATGCAATGTTAATCAGCATTTTGGTTGGAGTTTTTAGCCATGATGAAAATAAATGTTGATGTGTTGACATACTTGAGTCAATTCCTAATTCATTAGCAAAGTTGATATGTTTGTTATGCCTAATTAAAGTGTCCTGTATGTAGTCAAGAACTTGTTGGAACTGTTGGTGTTTTTTGCCAACATCATCTTTTATACCTAATTGTAGTAACTGGATGAGCCTTGCAAACTTCTAGTTTTGGTTCTTCAATTTCATTGCTGATTTTCATTCTGTTTGGAATTTACAACCATTCTTTGTATAATAGATGAAAGTTTTCCTCCCAAAAGATGTACTTTTCTGATTCCTTTCAACATCCAGAGGGTTCTTTTTTATTTTAAAAAGATATTGTGTTTGGTCACATTCTCCATATCTTATATCTTCTTTTGCTATGTGGTAAGCATGGTGTAGTATTGGATCAATTGAAAATAGAAGACTTTTATACTTGATGAAGAATTGTTTTGAACACAATCCATTTTTTGTTATGATTCCCACATCACAAATTATTTGAACAGATTTTAGTTCTGTGCCAGAGTTGAGTGTTGTTAGATCACCCAGCCAGGTGCTGTGAGTTCCTTGTGTTGAATCCAATATTGTTGGAAGTTGAGGTGCCAAAGGTGTAAGCAATGCCACCATCTTATTTCTCATTATAAACTCTTTGCATAAAAGTTGAGAAACTTGTTTAAATACAGTTTGTAAATTTTGGAAGTTTTTATCAATATTACTAAGTAAGGCAGATGTTCTAACTGCATTTTCAATGTCTAATATGTGAAATTCTGGTTTGATTTTCATCATGTTTTCCTCTGCTCTCCATTTAGGCATTTTTGGGCTGCATTGTAATAGTGTAAACTTTCAGAATAAGTGTTTTTTCTAATGGTGTTGATTGGGTTTTCAGCAACGTGTGATAATTTCTATCACCTTCTCTATACCAGTCATTATAAGTTACAATATTTTGTTTATCTGTTTCATTTGCATTTCTCAAAAATGATTTCTTCTTTCCTTCAAACTTTTCCAGTCTTGCTGCTTCAATATTTGAAATAACTTGATATTTCCTTTCTGCTGCCAGTATGTTATTTACATAGCCTAACCCTGACTCTTTGAGATCTGTTCTTAATAAATCAAATGCTTTATGTGGAACCAATACTCTTGTTCCTGGTCCACCAAATCCTCTTATATATCTGTCTTGATAAGGGAGATCCATTATTGCATAGTTAGAACATGAGAAGTATCCTCCTAGTTTAACACATTCTATGTTTTTTGCCACAACTTTCCAAGGTGAGGTATGGCCAAGGAGGTGTTGCCCTTTTGTTGGATTAAATATGATAATTGAATCAAGTGTTCTACAGAATCTATCTTTTATAGAACAGTCTTTCATATATTCCAGATTTTAGTTATTTTGTCTTGGCTAGGTTGCCAATAAGCTTTACCAATTTGCAATATTGTTGTGAGTTCTTCAATAACTGTTGTTCTTGGCCATTTGAAATATGGTCCTTTGTTTTCATCAAACACCAGAAGTTTTCCTTTCTGATTAAGTTTATGTCCATTAAGTGTTTTCTTAGAATTAAGCCTTTTTCTACATTGCTTTTCAGTCAACATAAGTGTTTGTTTTTCAATTCTGTGCTTTTTTGCTCCAAAGAAATAATATGTATAAAAGTTGATTCTTCTTTTCACCATACACTTAACTGCTTGAATTGCCAGTTTTTCAGCTTTTATTTCATAAATATATGCCATTATTTTGGTCATTTCTTGAGTTTCAAAGGTACATACTGGTTCATCAGCCAAATCATATGACTGGTGTACTTGTTGTCCCTGACAAAATTGTACTGGTGGCAGCATTCTTACAGTGATGTTTGCTCTGGTGAATGATGTGTCACCATACACAATCTAATTGAAAGTATCACTTTAGAATGTCCACCTGGATATTTCCTTTTTGGTAGAAAATGCATTTCTCATTCATATTCTACACCTGCTACATATGCCAATTCAATAGAGCAGTGCAAAGGTATACCATGGCGTGGTGAAGGTAATCTGATTTTTCCAAAATATGATGAAATTCTAAATGTATTCCTCCAAGGTTTCCTTTCAAAGTAAGTCATTTACAACTGTTTATCTCTCACTGCAAAAAATATTATTTAAATTAGAAATTCGCTAAAAACACACATGGGACTAGCTTATAAAAATGGTAAATATGCCTGGCCAGATGGAAGTACTTTACCAACAGATGAGATCATTAGGTGGGACACATCAGTAGGATCTGGTGCTTGTGGAGGTTTTCACAAATCATCTGGTTTCTGGATAAAACTATCTTGTACTTTAAACAGTATTTTAATATCATGTGAAAAAGAGGTAATATGTAAAAAATTTTGTTTTTTTGCTAATAAAATATATATTTTAAAAACAAAGCAAAAATTTCAGTACCAGTAAATGAAAAAATTGGACAGTTGTGGACAGTTATCACTGCAGCTTCATTAAGTACAACCAGCAGTAAACTAGTTTATAAAAGTGACTATAATACCAGATTTGACTGTTTAATGGCATGTAATGAAGAGATAAGGTTTACTTGTATCTCATTTGCCTTTGACACAAATACAAAGGATTGTATACTATACTCAACAAATACCTACTCAAAAAACACTTACCTGAAAAGAGATGTCGATGATGAAGATAAACTGTATTTTGAAACTATTTATCCTGGTTTGTTTAATTCATCTTTCATTTCTCGTTTATGACCCGCTCTTCCTTTTTCTCATTAATTAGGTGAATGCTTTCAAAGGCTTATTGAAGAAAGAGTTTTGGGAATAAAATGGAATGTTTCTTCAGAGTATGACTTATCAACAGATAAAAGCAAATTACCTCTACATTTGCGAAAAGGCCCTAAAGGTTATTGGAGATCTAGCAACAATGATTCAAATCTGCTAGGCCCTGTCTCTAATTGGTCAATCTATATGACTGAATTAAAATGTTGCATATCAATTTCAAATTGAAAAGAATATCTTTAAAATTAAGCCACAACACAAATGTTAGTTATGAAATTGATAGAGAAAGCATTTATTGTTTTTAGGCATAGTTCTTATGCCTATGGCTGTAAAAGCTTTCTCTCAAATCGATTTCCATTCATTATTCATAAACAAACTACTTTACTTTTAGATAATGTTGCTCTTGGCGAAACAGCTTTTCAAAAGACAACTAAAGGGGACAATAAAGCAAATCTGGCAATTGATGGCATATCACTTAGTGGTGCCACATTAGGTTATTGCGCAATAGGGGAATTTACAGATAATCCTTGGTGGGTTGTCAACTTACTAAAATCTTTTTATGTGACAGGAATAGCAGTTGTAAATAGGAGAGATTGTTGCTGTGAGTATAATACTGTATATTTTTTATAATAAAACAGTCACAATCTTGTTAAGCATTTTTTATCTTTTGAAAAAAATTGTATCAGAATTGTCCAATTTTATTTATAAGGGAGGAAGACAGTATTGTAGCTTTAATAGCTCTATTAGTCAACAATGCTGGTTGGCCAATCACCAGTCAACTTTACCAAAAACTAATTTTGGTTTTTCCATATATATTTCTGATTCAGTTAGTAACCTAAGAGCAAAATGGAGGAAAAGTGTAACTTTGGTTTCAAAATATGGACTAAACAAGGAATTACATAGTAGGATAGAAAAAAATTCATCAAAAAGGGGCGAAGTATCTTAATCAGTTTCCTCCAACTTTCCAAAATTACAATGCTTTAACAAGACATATATATGTTGTAATGTATGGGAATCGCATAGCAGCAAATATCTAGAATGGGATAACACAAATAATCAACTTTGTTCTACATTGTCAACTTTTGTAAATTGCAAACCAGATTTAGATTTATCAATATTGAAAGTAACTCTACTTTATAGAGAACAGTTTTACAGAAGCGTTGTTCAAAATCATACTTTTGCTGTTACTTTATTAAATACACATTCAAATTTTCATGATGTCATAGAATTATTTGACAAATATTTTAATTATGATATTGAAAATGTTTTAACCAGTACAATAGAAGATATTAATAGTACAAATCCTAATTGGAAGATTGCAGATCTGAAATTAAACCAAAAGCAGAAAGGCATAAAAATCGGAAAAACTTTAAATATAACAATTCAAATGTCAATTTATCTTTCAAGGTCAAGGTGTGAAGGCGATGTATACATTTGCTTTAGAATTATCATATCAAATTCAGCATCTTTTACTGAAAGTAACAGAACTAATGATATTTTATGCCTTGACCTAACCCCTTATAAAAATTGTACACCAGGTATATATAATATTCGCTGGATAATTTATATGTTTGTATCCTTTACTATCATGTCAACTCTATTTCAGCTGTTAACATTATGGCAAATTTTACTATTCTATGTTCCAGTGGAGGTTGTTTCCAGATGATCTTCCCAGGTCCTTGGGTCCGGATGGAAGCTGCATGCAGAATGAGAATAGTGAGGATTTATATACTTTGAGGTTTGCCTCTAACATCCAATCATCACTTTACAGTTGCCGAAATGTGTAGTTCATATTTATCTTTAGTAACAGGATATAACAAGGTTGAACATTTAGGAAGGTTAATTGAATTATAACTTGGCCAAACCTTTATTGATAATTAAAGATAAGCCTTCAAGCTGACTAATCAGACTTATGTTTGGCCAATGTTATAGCATTTTCTTGTGTAGGTTTTAAGATGTACATGTATAAGTTGCATAAAATAATAGAGTTCAAGCATGTAAAATATAACCAAAGTTGTACAATAATTTTTCATTTTGACATAGAACTTTTTCTCTTTCTTTGATTTATTCAAACATTTCTTGATCTTGATCTCTTTTTTAGGATTATACATATGACTAATTGTTGTTGTATCAGTTTCTCAAGTATGCTTCTCTGGACAGTCAGGATTTTCCTTAATAACAGCTGCTGAATGTGAATGTCATTTCATTAAAACATTTGAATGTTGCTACCCTACATAAAATATTCATGAAAAAGACAAATATCATTCTCTAAATTAGACATTGTTCTCTGTAGAGAAGTGAAAGCCACTGCTGTTGGTTGTATTTCTTTGGAAGAGACAGTTTCCAAAGAATCCTCTGTAATTTCTGCTTGTTTTGCTGCTTTCTTTTTCTTATTGAGTTCTTTGCGCATAGCTCTGTACCATTTCAGAAAATCATATAAATCTTTCATAATTTCATATAGTATTTTTATGGCAATATATGCTGTTGGACTTGCCTCTGTTACTGCCTGCAATATCTTTAGCATTGCTTTGTGTACACATCTCTTGACAAAATCTTCTTTATCTTCATAGATATATCACAGTCAATGATGTAATACTGATATCTCTCACACAGTCCATATGAAATTTTCCATTTCCAGACACAGAAATCCATTTGAAATTGTCCTCTTTCTGTTCATCACCCACATTAGATGCCTAAATGCATAAGTAATTCTTTATTATAATATTTCAAGATGAAATTGTAGATGTTGCCATTACTGCTTTTATGCTCAATAATTTGACCACTATAAAATTTCACTTCTCTGCCAGGTGCATTTGCTATTACTGCTGAAGCATCTCCTGGAGAACTGCTACTTAAATTGGTAAAGTAAAGAGAACAGAAGATATAATATAATATAATATAATATAATATATTTAACAGAATTGTATATTTTGGGTGAAAATGTTAATTTCTATTGTTAAGCATAACAATAGAACCAATTTTTAAACTTGGTACCTTTAAATTGTAGACATCATCTGAACACTCTAATTGTAGAAATTCAAATTTGACATTATTACCTGAACTGTCAATATCTGTTTGATAGGCAGCTGTAAGTGATGACCATGAATCAATTACAGCTTTGGTAGGTGAATCAAATGTGTCTTTTTCAATAAAAACTTTAAAAATAAAGTTATCAGAACTTCTACTAAAAGATGCTGGATTTCTATTACAGTTTGCAGCTCACACTTTGAAAGTGAATGGATAATTAGTTGCAGGATATTTGGTACCAGTTAAACCTATTGATTTGATCTGTGGATAAACTATAAAAAGTACAGATAAGTTACTGAATTTATTTAATGATTCTACATGTTATTTATAAATTGGATTGGTACCTTGACTAGACATTGAAATATAACCAGTGGTAGTAGCTACCAAACCTTTGGTGTGACCTGTTAAGAATAACTTAGTGCACACTTACACATATTCACATATAGATATTTAGACTTTAGATATAAATGAACGTTAGAATAACTTGTATTTTGTGGCAATTATAATGGTGGAACTTTAGAAAGTCTTTTATTTCGTAGAATTAGATTCTAGAACTTTAGAAAGAACTCTATTTTTGTAGGAAATAGATTCTTTGACCATATTAGATGGAGCCACTATGCAATTAACAAAGAAACAAAGAACATAGAAAAGATGCATGTCAAATTTGTTATATCTTAGGCAATACCAGATGCTACTGAAGCAGGCCTGTGCTACAGTGGCACATGTTGGCCATGTGGTGTTCATCTCATCATTGTATTCTATATTGTCATATAATAGTCTTTCATATTTTTGTTACTTGTGGATTATGAGACTGCTACATTTTGCCCTCATAATCCTTTGACCAATTGAACCCAAGCTTTGGGAAATGTATAAAAGGAAATACATTTCCCTAGCTTGTCAGTTCAATTCTTTAACTGTTAGCTGGCTGTTTAAACTTACTTGTTTAGAACCAGAAACTCATTTACTCAATACATAACCTTTGAATGAAATACTGGTGTTTTGTTGTTTAATTTCTACCAAAGTTACATTTGTTAATACTGATTGTGGACAGACTTAAAAGGTTCTATTTGTTTGAGTACTTTGGAGAATTGATAAATGATTGAAGAGGACAAATACTGTTCTGAACAAGCAGAAATTCCAAAAATTACAATAACAGTTAAAGAATTGAAAATTACAATACAACAAAGTACACTCTCTATCAGAACTTGATATATGGTACCAAAGTCCTAAAAGTACTCAATTCCTACAATTAAAATACAACAAAGTATAGTTATCAAAATTTTGAGTTTGCCACAATTAAAATTGATAAACCCTTATGAGAAATCCTATTGCTTAAATTAACTATGATATATTTTTTGAACACAATTTGATTTTTAATATGCTTGGAGTATTTATTTGAATCTTAATTTCATTGACATATATAATCTTTCAAACTTTTTTGGGAAGAATGAAAATTTTATGTTTCATCATGCATAATTTCTTGACTCTCTGGCATCTTTTAGTTGCTGGGGCAACAGCACAAAGTGCACATTGAGCTTTGCTTATACCTTTCTTGTTGCTGAAGAGCTTACTAAGGAATCTCTGTATTGAAACAATCAAGTAAATAATAGTGAACAATTGTGTTTGTATATGTCTTACCTTTGCTACTTCTTCTTCAGTTTCTTCATCAATTTCACGTTCATTTAAATCAACCAAATCATTTCCATCATCAGAGATTTGATTTTCTGCCAAATCACTGACTAACTCACTTGCGTGAGCTTGGTAAATTGCAAATACTACAAATAAGGATACAACGAAAATTTTCATTTTGAAGAGTTGGTTGGCAAACTGGATGATAGCATGGGTATTTATAGAAAAACAGTGTAATTTATGGGAATAGATTGTAAAGATTGTTACAGTAATTAACATTGTTAGTATATATCATCACTTAAAATATGTTGAGATAGGGGCAAATAAAGTGATATAGGGGAATCATTATTTATTATCAATAATTCAAAATAACCATAAATATGTTTAATTTTTTTTATTCTTTTGAGTAGAAATAAAAAAATAAAGCATGTAATTTGCAATGCAATTTGCTTTTTAGAAAAAAAATTAATGTAAGTTAAAAAACTTTTTGTTTTCATTTGCATAACTTTTGAGCACAGGTGTACAATTGTTGGTTACTATTGTAGTTTGTTGTATTGTAGCTCATGAGAATCAAATTTTTCCTCTCCAATCATTCACCAGTTTGCCAAAGTACTGTTCAGCATAGAACCTTTTAAGTTCATCTACAATTAGTCTCAATAAATGAAATTCCATGAGAAATTTACCAACAAAACAGCAGTATTTCTTTCAAAGAATGCTTATTCAGAAACTGACTTTCTAGTTCCAAAGAAGCAGGTTTTAACAACAAACTGGCTCACTTGATCATCTAAAATAGTATTGTGAAAATAATTTAAAGATATCATAGATTTTTGTGTTTTTATTTTTTTAAATATTTTTTAATATAAACTTTGAGCACATGTGTACATTTGTTACTAATTAATGTACTTTGTTGTACAGTAATTTGTACACATATGTGTGTTACAGTGAACCATACTCATACACTTAACAATGAGTATGCACACTGTTTAATGTAAATCAAAAACCTTAAACCTTAAATAAAACAGTTGATTTTATTATCTGCACTAGCTATTTGATTTGTAATTTTTTAAAGTTAGCTGTAAAATACCAAATAGAACCTTTAAAGTTTGTCCACAAGTAGTTTAACAAATGTAATTTCGGTAGATATGAAGCAACAAAACACCAGTATTTCGTCTAAAGAATATGTATTGAGTAAAATGAGTTTCTAGTTCGAAAATAGTTTCCCATAATGTGGAATGTGTAAAACTTGGAGGATATTTTTCTTGCCCCAACTATGCAATAATGGATTTACCTTACCAAGACAGATATATCAAAGGATATGGTGGTCCTGGTACAAGAGTATTGGTACCCCAGAAAGAATATGACTTACTTAGAACTGATCTTACAAATTCCAATTATGCTGACAACAAAATAATAGAGGATACAAAATACAAGATCATTTCAAATAAAGAAGTTACCAGATTGGAGAAATATGTTGGAAAGAAATCATCACTAAGAAAGGCAAATGCCACAGAAATACAAGATATTCTAACATATTATGATTGGTATAGAGGTGGTGATAAAACCTACCACATGCTGATAAAAAATCATGCAACACCATTAGTGAGGACTTGGTTTGTCAAAGAAATTATTTCTCCAGACATCTGGGATATTAACAACAAATACATTGTACAACTTTGGTTATATTTTACATGTTTGAACTCTATTATTTGATGCAACATATACATGTACATCTTAAAACCTATGCAAGAAAATGCTATAACATTGGCCAAACATAAGTCTGATTAGTCAGCTTGAAGGCTCATCTTTAATTACCAATAAAGGTTTCGCCAAGTTATAATTTAATTAACTTGCCTAGGGTGTGGCCAAGTTATAATTCAATTAACCTTCCTAAATGTTCAACCTTGTTATATCCTGTTACTAAAGATAAATATGAACTACACATTTCGGCAACTGTAAAGTGATGATTGGATGTCAGAGACAAACCTCAAAGTATATAAATCCTCATTATTCTCATTTGGCATGCAGCTTCCATCTGGACCCAAGGACCTGGGAAAATCATCTGGAAACAACCTCCACTGGAACCATCCATCTACTCCTCAACATTGGAAGACAGTTTGGTAATTTGGCAACCTGCTTTTACAAACTATCTACTCTGCTATCGAACTCTCATATTGTTACTTGCTTAAGTATTATTATTGCGAATAAACCGTTTTAATTTAAACATTTGTTTAAAGGTTCGAGTAGAACCAGTATTGTTATAACTTGCAAACGCATAGATTTTGCCAGCAAGAGCAGTACAACATACTAAAAATGCTGAAAACAACAAAGCTAAAACCTGCCAGATTAGTAAGATCACAAGAGTTTGAATTGGACAAAAAACCAGTTACTTTCAACCCACTCCCAAACATGAACATTTGGTATCAAAGCCCAAAAGATACACTTTTACAAAGAAAACCAATAAATCACAAATGGAAGAGGAAACAATTAGAAAGCATAGAGATTCCAGAATCACACCAAATAAATATAAAAGATGCTATAAGAACAGCTGCACTGTTAAACAATATTGACAAAAATTTTCAAAATTTACCAACAGTTTTTAAACAAGTTTCATAACTTTTATGCAAAGAATTTATCATGAGTAACAGGATGATAGCCCTACTTACACCACTATCACCTCAACTACCAACAATACTTGGATCTAAACATGGAACCCATAGTAGAAATTGTGATACGAAATGTTTCGATTATGCTCTTCCTTAGAATATGTGGATTTATCTTCTAATCCTAATATGGATAATAGTGGCTTTAGAGTCATTTGCAATGGTCTTATCTCTTCTAAAGCAACTTTTAAACCTTAATTCATGCAGATTGAATGGTACTCAAGCAAAATATCTAGGAGAATCATTCCAAAAATGCCTTTCTCTTGAAAATGTAGATATAAATTTCAATAAGACGATGGAAATGGGATTTAAATCAATTTGTCATGGATTGAAATCATCTTCAAACTGTTTAAAAACGATAAATGTAAGAATGTGTGATTTGAGCGAGGAGCAATCAACATCTCTTGGAGAGGCAATTTAATATTGTTCACTATTAGAAAATCTTGATTTATATGAGAATCGGATTATGGGAAATGGATTCACAATGATTTGTGATGGATTAAAGTTGTGTTCAAACAGTTTAAAAACAATTAATATTGGTTGGTGCAATTTAAATAATATTCAAGTGGAATGTCTTGGAGAAACGTTCAAGTTTTGTTCATCATTGGAAAATGTTTATTTAAATGAAAATAGTAATGTGGGAAATGGATTTAAAACAATTTGCAATGGATTCAAAACTTCCTCCTAGACTTTAAAGTCAATATCTGTCAACGGGTGTGATTTGAATGAAGAACAAACAACATCTCTTGCAGATGCACTTTCCCTTTGTCCTAAATTACACAACTTGAATTTAAATGGAAATAATAACATGGGAAATGGATTTAAAAAAATTTGTGATGGGTTGAAAAAATCTAAAATTTTGAAAAAAATGAATGTTAGAATCCTAAATTTAAATGCTGAGCAGTCAAGATATCTGTCAAATATCACTGAAGCTCTTCTTTAATAAAAAAGCTATTAGGAGAGATTATTAATTTTTTAGAGATTGATTTTTGAAAGTGAAACTAGAAAATTATATATTTTGTTTGTGTTTGTTTGTACAGTTGGGACACTTGTTTTGCAGAACATTGTGCTAACTGGAAAGTTATAACTAAGTATATTTTATGCAAATATATAAAACGCAAAAGCAACTAACACATCTCGACATTTTCAATAACAATTTAGGAAATACAAAATAAGAAACTTTAAACTATTTGCCCATCTTTTTTCTGTATTGAAGTTGCTGTGGTATTGAAAAAAATTAATCCTTCAATATTTTCAGTGTAAATACAATATATGGATAAGGTTGCCCACAACACGGATAGTTTGCCTCGTCAAGTTTTCCACTATTACCAACAATTCTGTATTTTCCAGAGTAATCGCTAAAATCAATAATTTTTTCATCAGACATGAAGTCAATATTTATGTCAAATCCATCGTAAGTCCATGACGCATATTTAAAATGGCAGTGGTATTCTTTCTTTCTACCATCCAGCGGACATCTCACCTGGTAGTATAAACTATGTGTTAAATACAAGATTACTCAAAAAAGTGGTTTACTGTTATCAGCTTTATTGGAATATAAATAACGTTTCCATCATGGTAAACTACTGATAGAGCTTTTACAAGAGTTTCTTCCTTTCTTGCCCTGTTAAGGGAGAGTAGATTATGGGAATGATTAAACAGGGATATACTCTACTGATTATATAGGACTATGTCCGGGGTCCAAATTTTATCAGTAGGTATATGTAAAGTCGTTACATTGCCGTATAGCGGTATGGACCACTGTAATCTGTAATCTCTCCACAACTGTTACGTAACATTGTGTTTTTTTCATATATTTGAGCCTATTCTGTAAGAAGATTTTGTTGAAAACATACCATTTTCTGCCAAACATTAAATGTAATTAAATCATCGTCAATGCCAACAATGTCAGTGATACTTAATCCCAAAGTAACATTGCCATATCCGGGGAACATTATATCTTTGTTATACCCACTAAATAGATCATTATGCAGTCGGGCAGTATAAGCGTATTTCCTTTAAGAGATATCATAAAAAATAAAAGTTTGAAAAGGGAAGAACAATATGGCGGATATGATAAGAATGGAGGTAAAAACTTACGATCCATAGCAAACTTGCAAAACAAGTACAGACGTGATTAATATTATCATTTTTTAAATATTATCGCTTTATACTGTTGAGAGTAAACTTAGCTCCTTTATATAAATTTTATACTGATATATTGAAATGAGATCATTACAATTACAGAATAGAGATAAATAGGAATATTAACCGATTAATTCTCTCCATTTTAAGGCTAATTTAAAAACGTTTGCACCATCATTTATCAATGATTTGCTCAGAATCTACAGGCCTATGCAAAAACATTCTCTCATTTTCATATTTTTCAATAAGAATTTCATTCATGTAAAGTGCTAGATGGCACTATATGCATTTATTTCTCTGTAATATGGTGACAAGCCACCGTTCAGAAATTTGTCAGCATCAATTTCCTAACATCAAATCACTGAGATTATTACAGAGTCATAAACATTTCGTAACAATGTTCTTTCGATAACTCTTTAATCTCTCCAAGTTGATACTCTGTTAGATAACAGCAGCTAAAGTCAATTTGTTTCAAACTTTTAGACACCTTAACAAATTGATCACAAATAAACACGAAAAATCGAGATGCTTTAAAGTATTAAATGACTGGAGAAGACCATCACAAATTTCAAATAAATCAATGCAGAGTTGTTTAGTTTGAAATCTTATTGATGACTTAGTATTAGTATTTTTTGTCTAAATTTAAAGATTCTATTAAATAACAATACTCACCTGTTGAGTGAAGAAGAAAGAGTAAGAAAACTATGATGTATATCATCATCCTTAACAACAAATGGGATTCAAGAGAATGAATTAAATGTGTAAATTGCAGTATAATTGATTAATTGCATTATTTATAAATTATGGCATTGTAGACAAAGTCTTTCAGACAGAGGGAGCCAGAGTTTGAGCCAACTCTTTTATTATTGAAACTGGTTTTCTTTATAAACTAGAATATACATTCTTTGTAAAACCAGTTGTAAAAACACAGCTAGCTTTATTAATTTTAACAGTACTGTCCTTTGTTGTAACTTAGTTGTAGAAATATTAGACTGCCTCAACAGTATTGATCCTTTCCAATCATTTATCAATTCACCAAAAGTACCCAAGTGAATAGAACCTTTCAATTTCATTGACCAATAGTCTCAATATAATATAATTTTCATAAAAACTAATCATCACTGTCAAAAGATGTCAACAGAAATGTCCATAAATGAGAAATTTGAAGGCTGGACTTTGGGTTGAAATATGTTTAGAAAGACGAATTCTTACATGGGAGGCTCTCCTCTTAGGGTTAGGTACAGCCAAGCGCTAGGTTAGGCTTAGGGTAAGTACAGACATTGTCCTATGCAAAAGTAGGTGAAGGCTGCTTATCTCTATTTTTGTAACCATACCAGTGCAATACTAGTTCAATACTACTTATCTATGGGAGAATAGAGTACAATATAACTGTTTTTCAGCTCAATTTTGACTATTTGCATTGGTGTCTGCAAAATTTTGTTCCAAAATATTTGTTACTGAATTTGTAACCTTACTAATTAAAATGTTGTATGTAATTTGATAGAAAATTCTTGGTCAACTCCCAAGTGTTATATGTACTTGAAAAATTGATTTTGAAAGCTTCAGATTTCATAAACTTTTACATGTAGGTTAGTTTTAAAAATTGAAGATAGACTAGGAAGGGTTTAGGGCTAGTTTTAATTTATTCTATGAAATATTCAAAATTTCAAAATCTCCAAGGATGAAAGCTTTTGTAATCATTGAAATACCTTTCTTTTTCAAATTTTCAGAGTTATTCAATGTTTATAAAAGCTTTTGTAATTGATTCAATATCTCTTTTTCAGTTTTGTAAGAGTTTCTTTCTATTAGTATTTTGTTCATAACTGCTGAAATAGTTATTTTGAGGGTAATCAATGTCATTTTTTAATGAAAATTTAAGTACAATATAAAAAATTTTGTCTTGTTTCATCAGTAATTTTCAGATACTCTCCACCTCTGCTAATTTGCAAACAATTTGCATATATATGAGTTTCATTACTTCATTTCTATTCAAGTTTGATGAGTGGTTCAAGGTGCGGATCTAATATTGAAAAGATATTTATTTCATTGTTCCACGTAGGGAGGTATTCACTGACACGTAGTTGAAAAGTAACGAAATTTTCTTTCATAGTTGTTTCCTGCTGCAGATATCGTCACATGTAAGTTTTTAACATAATATCCAAATCATTTCTTTATCAAATATTTTAAGTCAAGTTTGTAGCCTTAGATATATATTTCTTTTGGCTGTCATGGAAAATGTCCATGAAAACTTGCTTTTACCCAAACCATAACTAAAATTAACCCTTGGATTTGCCTAAGTATTTTCAATAGCCCTAATCCTGATTATAAATTAATGGATATCTTTTTGCTCCAATACATTTTTCAACCAAAAAACTAACCCTGAAAAAATCTGGTTTGTGAATGTTTTCCATCAAATCCTATTGTCTTTTCAATTGGTTTTATTATTTTCCATACAAAAATATTCATTTTTTAACAAATCATGTTTATTGGATTGTTATGAATCCAAGATTAGCAAACTAGAGTTAAGTTTTGCCATACAATTCAAAGTTTAACATTTTCTTAACAGAATTATTAAAGCAAAATTATTGATGAGAGAGAATAGGCTTTAATCAGTAGTTTTACTGTTTTAATGTATTGAAATTTATCAACTAAGTACACTTCAGTTAATAAAAGCTTTTTAGACAATGGTATACTTAACTCAATATTATTTGATATGAATTAACATCAAAAGCATTGTGTGCGTATATATAAATATATATATAAAGTGGACGACAGGTATGTTGGAACACCTCAAATTTTTATAGTCCAAATATTAAAAATCTTTTTCGTGATGAAAAAAGATGATTGTTTTAATTTTTTTAGTGTTTAGTAATAGGTTAAACTTGCAATTTTATATAAATTTCTGTGCCCACCCTCTCTTTCTACAACTGGTTTTACAAAGAATGTATATTCTAGTTTATAAAGAAAACCAGTTTCAATAATAAAAGAGTTGGCTCAAACTCTGGCTCCAACTGTCTGAAAGACTTTGTCTACAATGCCATAATTAATAAATAATGCAATTAATCAATTATACTGCAATTTACACATTTAATTCATTCTCTTGAATCCCATTTGTTGTTAAGGATGATGATATACATCATAGTTTTCTTACTCTTTCTTCTTCACTCAACAGGTGAGTATTGTTATTTAATAGAATCTTTGATTTGTTTTTCTTCAACTATTTGCCAAAATGCAGATGCTAGTTGCTCTTTTAATGATAATTGCTTAGCTAATGGTCAATGTATAAATGGAAGTTGCCAGTGTAACTATCCATTTAATAATGAAGTTGGCAATATGGGTAATTGGTTTAGATTATCCATTTGCTTTGATTGTTAATTAACTCTTTTGCTATCCAGGAGGTAGATACTATTACAAGGAGGGAATTTCTAGTGGAAATATTATTGAAATTCTTCCATCTCTCAATTCAATTGAGGAATGTCTAGAAAAATGCAAAAGAAAACCAGATTGTAAAGTGGACGACAGGTATGTTGGAACACCTCGAATTTTTATAGGCCAAATATTAAAAATCTTTTTCGTGATGAAAAAAGATTATTTTTATAATTTTTTTAGTGTTTAATAATAGGTTAAACTTGCAATTTTATATAAATTTCTTTAAAACAGCAGTTATGTACGTTTTTACATATTTTGTTTTTTATAGAAATTGGCATAGTTTTCTGATTTTTTTTTCTTATTTGGCCATGTGACATGTTTATTGGAACAATGTTCAATAGTTAATTTTTTGATCTATTTTTGTATATGCCCACCCTCTCTTTCTATACATTTGCTTATTCTATGGCCCATTCCCTTATATAAACTTGGCAACAAGAGGGGATTTCTGTTGATAACCTCGTAGGAGCATTTCTTAATCTTTTCCCACAGTTCATCCTCTGTCTTGAACTGTGGACCATCATAGACCATTGTCTTGGTCAGATGCCACATGTTCTCTATTGGACTCAGATCAGGGCTCCTTGCTGGCCAATCTATTGGTTTGATGTCATTGATTTTAAAGGCCCTTTTCATTTTTCTTCTTCGGACCTCCCCTATTGTCTTGTTCTGGCTGCTTGTACTTCAGTATGTTACTGACTGATGATGGTGCCATTCCTAAAACTCTTGCTGTTGCCCTTAATTTTCCTATTTTGCTAAATTTCTTAATTACCAAATCCCTTATATCTTGACTCCAAACCATAATTAAAAAAATACAATATAAATTATGTACAGTAATTTTGAATATTCAATAACTAATTAACTTAACTTAAAACAGGAAAAAAGTTGAAAAATTTTTTGTTTGAGATGTCTATTTGAATGCCAAACCAGATGTCAACTCAATGTTCCAATAAACATGTCGCGCTGCCAAACAAAGAAAAATCTTATGAAAATTATTAAAAATTTTTGCTAATAATGTTCACAAAATATTATCATTTTCTTAAATTTTTTTCAATATTATGTCAATTTAACTCTTCTTCTATATAAATTTAGACAAAAAAATACTAATTTGCAGAGGACAAACAATTTTAACCATTAATTAAAAATTGGCCTATCAAAATTTACGTTGTCCATATATACATGTCGTCCACTTTATATATATATTGTGTCTGGAGAATTCGTCCTTGCTTCCTTTTGTATGAGACACTTGAAACATTGATTTCCTCTAATGTTATCAAAATTCTTACATCTTATGAAAGAAGCTGCCCTCTTTAATATATCTGAAGTAATTACTCAGGTTGAATTGAATCACTTAAAGGGCAGAATCATTTTTAGAATTTTCAATTATGTCAAACATTGCTTTGCATTGTTGAAACCTTTAAATTTTGAACTGTTAAAGTCTTAGGAAAGTATATGAACCGTATGAATTTAACAGTTGTTATGTAAGTTTTCTAACCTCAAGCTAAGAGATGAAAGGTCAGTATATTCAATTAACATCTTTTTTGGAAAATAGTGGTGTTCCATTGAAGTTTTTGCTGACAGCTTGAACAAATATCATTTATTTGCTTACACTTGTGGACAAACTTGAGATTCTTTTTGGACTAGTACTTTGGCATGCTATCAGATGAGTGATGGAAACAATTTTAGTTGCAACAAGAATACAATTCCTACAATCAACATTGTACTTTGTTGTATCGTGATTGTAGGAATTTCATTCTTGTCCCAAACATATTTGTCTGTACCACTCATTTAATATTACGCCAAAGTACTTGTCCAAATAGAACCTCAAGTTCGTCCACAAGTATCAACAAATGAATGATATTTGTCCAAAGTTTTATAGCAAATTTTCAACAAAAAGCCAGTATTTTCCAAATAAGATATATATTGAATATTCTGAACTTTTATCTCTAAGCAAGTGGTGAGAAATTGGAACTGGTTCAAAAGTCAACAATAGTTGAGTTTGACCTTTTGATCCTCTTTAGCTGGCGGCTAAATAAATGTTCTTAAGTGATTAAAGTAGGACTAATGTAGTTCTATAGTTAATGCTAAATTCATTGCATTTGTTTGCAAGAATTTTATATGCTCATGTGAGTACCTGCATTGTGGCATATATGTATAATTTATTAGGGCAAATGTATACTGTTTATAAAAAAACAATGCTTTTTTGTATTTGGCCCTAAATCTTGCCAAGCAGTTATTTGGCTCTTTACCAATTTGTTCTTTCTAACCCTACTAATCCCCTCTACTACAAAGTCTTTCAACTGAAGCATAAAAGAGTGTAAATAAATATGGTACAGAGTACTGATTACTATCTTGAAATCAATTGAATAATTACCTATAGATGTATGCTTCCAATATAAGCATTTCAATGTGATTTTGTGGAATGGTTTGCAAAGATTGCAAATGTGCCGAGTTGGATCTTTAAAAGAGAGCTTATTAAATATAAATGTACATATAAATATGAACAGATATCTACCTTTGAGACACTTTTGATGGAGAAATTTTTGGCATTCAACACATTTTATCTTCTTTTGTCTGTCATAAAATCAAATATCACAATTTGGACAAAGTGAAGCCGTCTTTGAATTTGAGATTTCACAGGGAAAAAAAATGGAACACCCTATAAATCATTTTTTAACATTAAAATCATACTCACAATATTTTGTTTATAAAAGGCTAGGCAAATATAAAAATATTAAATTTTACACTTTCAAATTATGTAAACAGGAAGCAGAAGGAATACTTTCTTTGTCACAAAAACACCTGGTAATACAGAGTTTGACATTTACCAATTTTCACAAAAGCAGAGCTTCAATTTACTAATTATTGTAACTAAAAAAAAGGTTACTCATTTTAGAGTAAATATATTATACAAATTGTTTTCTATTTCTTTCAAAAATGATAAAAATTGCTCTTGCAAAAATAGGACGAGTTTTTCTAAAAAAAAGGGAAGAGTTTTCCTGAAAAGAGGATGAGTTTTCCCAAAAAAAATGATGACTTTTCCCAGGGACGAGTTTTCCCTGAGCCTAAATAAATATGGTACAGAGTACTGATTACCTCAGTAACAAGTCTTTACCTGAAACATTTGTTTAGGAGAAGAAGCAATACTGTGTCAGAAATTTAGATATCAAATTTCAACCAATAAGTTTAAAGCTAAAAACAACAAAATAGACAGTTTTTTTCAATAGGCAATGAAGAAAAAACATCCAGAGTGCACCTCATCATGGTTTTCAAGATTATTAGTAATGTTAAGTATTCCATTTAAAACAATTAGAGAATAAAATTTTCTTCTAAATTCCAAAAACAACAGATGGGTATATCATTTTACAAAAGGTAAAGATTGGGTTAATGGATTAGATGAATATGAAAGATTGAATGCACTGGATTCCAAACAATGGCACAAAAGTGTTAAAAAGTGAGTTTTTAACAAAAAAAACAGAATGGATGTTAATTTTTTTCCATAATTTAAACAAAATACAGTGATTTGAAAAAATTGAATTCCTCTAGAAAAATTAACTTATTCAAAGTCATATCAGATAAGTTTAAAGGAACTATTTGTTATTTAACACTTATCAGATTCCTTGTTGTTAGTATCATATATAATTAAATTTTTTAGATGCTTAGATCCATTAATAAAAGAAACTCTCTTTTTTATCAAAAGCAAGTTGGTAGGTTCACTTTTCCATTTTTTGTGTATGACATGCTGCATGACCTGTTGAAGAATTCATATGAAAAAAGCTATATAATAGTATCAATTATAGGTTAGCTTTTACTGTTTAAAAGTTTGAAATTATTCTGCTATATTAAAATTACACAGCATTCTGTTCATTTGGTGAAAGTATTGTGTTAAATTATGTTTTTATTTCATTAACAAAATGTGGCCTTGCAATGAAATCTACTCTGGGTTGTTGTATTTTTGAAAAGATTTTAATGGCTGATTATCAATGCTTACTGAAAATAAGTTCAGGGAAAATTATGGCAATTTACTCCACTGACCTAGAAAAAATACCATATGCTCTTCAATATATTGCTTTGTCCATTGGTTGCATAGTGGCTCTGATCTCAACATCAATTATAATAGGAATTCTTCATGGTTTTCCAGCAGGATTTACTTGCTTTATAACGGTCATTATTTTTTCTATATTTCAGTCCTATATGGCTTATCAGCAAGGTTTAATGAGATCAAAGATTGCATCAAAAACCGACAAAAGAATACATTTTATGAATGAAATTTTGTGTGGAATTAAAACTATAAAAATTCAAGTTTGGGAAAAATATTTCTTCCAAAAGCTTTCTCTTCTCAGAAGAAAAGAAATGTTGAAACTTTTGAAATCATTTATATATACAATATCTTTCAGAATAATGAGTACAATTGGAGTTAAAGTTGTCATAGTGTTGTCTATTATAGTAACTAAATTAACAAGACCAGAAACACTTAATCCTCCTGCTATCATGAGATTTATTGGTCTCATTTTTGTTTTGGATGTTGATATATTTTACATTCTCCCTACCTTCATACATGGATTGCAAGATTATGTAACTTGTATTCAGAGGATAGAGGTTGGTAAAAAATTTTTCAAGGAAACTATTTCATAATATTGTTTCATCATGCAGGAAATATTACTTCTCAACAACAGAGTGGAAAAAACCAATGTGGAAATGTCAAATTCATTTGACAAAGATAGGAATAACTCTAATAAATGCCAAATTAGTAATATTTTTTTTAATTGGAAAGCCAAAGAAAAGATGCATTCAAATATGGTTTTAAAAAATGTGAACCTACAAATTGCATCTCCATCTCTAATAGGCATTTTTGGAAAGACTGGATCAGGTAAAACTACACTACTCTTAGCAATGCTTGAAGAGCTTCAGCCAACAAGTGGATTAATTAACATTTCATTAAAGAAATCATATTCATCTCAAGATTCTTGGCTTTTAAATGAATCGATTATGGATAATATACTTTTTGGAGATACATTCAATGTCACTAAATACAGAAAAGTTTTACAAGTATGTTCACTTAAAGAGGTAAACAAAACTGAAAATTATATTTTAAATTTATTCATATTAGGTATAATCAAAAAGTTTCAAACTTGTATTTTTTTGGTTAGAAATAGTTGATCAATTTTAATGATTTTTTTGTATGGTAGAGCCTATAGTCTACTCTACAAATATCAAGAATTTGATTTTTTAATACTTGCCTCCATTCTCTATGCAAGCCTGCCATTTGGTAGGAAGTAGACTAATACCATTCTGTTAAAAGAATGCTGGTTTTCTGGTTAGGAAATCTTTTACATTTTTTTTTAATTCCTAAAATTTTCATAATGGGATCCTCTGATATGGTCTTTCAATCTCTAAAAAGAATACTTGTCAAAGAGATCCAAATCAGGGCTGTATGCTGTGTGAGGACACAATGGCCACCATTGGTCTCTTATTAAATTGTGTAGAAACTTGTATGTGGTCTTGCATTATCATGCTGCAAGATTATTTGTTTTCCAGGTCTAATTCTGTGTAATCTCTTCTTTATGCTGTTTAGGGTCTCAAAATTTTGTATTGACCTCTCCAGACTCCATGAATTCAATTTGAACTAAATCTGAATGGATCAAATAAAATTGAGCAGATGAGTTTTTCAGCTAACTTAGTCAGTTTAAGTTTCTTTTCAGGTGGAGATGATGTATGTTTATAAGTCAAAGAAGACCTTTTCGATTATGGATTGTACAGGTGTACCCAGGTTTCATCTCCAGTCATAATTTTTCTAAAAAGTCTTCTCCTCCTGCTGCATATCTTTAGAGGAGCTCCATACCATGACTCACCCTTATTTGCTTCTGGTCCTCAATAAGGGCATAAGGAATCCATTTTGCACACATCATTCTGTACCCCAGTTCTTATAATTTTTTCCAGAGCTGCTTGACAAATATTAAGTTTCTGGCAATTGCTCTCTGAGAAATGGTCAGATCTTTTCTGACCAGCCTCTCAATTGCTTGTCTGTTCTGACTAGTTACAGCTATCTTTGGACAACTAGATCTTGCCAAGTCTTCATAATTATTTCTTCCCTTCTTTATGTCAGATACCTGCCTTCTGATACAACAGTCTCAAACAGATTTATCTCCATATTAGCTTTTTAACTGCTTATAAATTTGTCTTGGAGAGACCTACTCATGCACTAAAAATGCAATGATTTGTCATTGCTTAGAACATGTGCATATCGCTTGAAATTCTTTACACCAAAATAAATTTGCAATGGCTCATCAGAATTGAATGAAAGTTTGCACAGTGAAACTTTACTAATACACAAAGATTATCGGAAAGTATCAATCATATTAGTTGAGCTGTTTTAAAATTATAGCACAGAGTTTGAAACTCTTTGATTATACCTAATATATGCTTAATATTTTTAAATTTTAAAGGATTTATTTAATTTGCCACATGGAGATAAAACCATTATTGGAGAAAAGGGAGTCATGCTTAGTGGTGGCCAAAAGTCTAGAATATGTCTGGCCAGAGCAGTTTACAGAGATGCTGACATCTATATATTAGATGATCCTTTAAGTGCATTGGATAAGAATGTTGCAAGACAGGTGATGAATGATTGTATACTTGACTATCTAAAGAAGAAGACTGTTATTCTTGTCTCACATCAAGTACACTTTCTGCAGCAGGCCAATAGATTGTTTTGCTTGGAAAATGGAACACTTAAACAAGTTGAAAAGATACAATTTGCAATTACTGACCATGAAAACACTAAGAATAAAGAAATAGTTGAAAATCAAGGGAATGAGCAGTATATGGAAGAGAAAACAAAAGATGGATTATCCAACTGGAGAACTTATAAAGCTTACTTTGATAGTGGTAGTTATATAATAATTGGTCTTTATCTATTTTTATTTGGTTTAATGTTTACTATGAAAATTTATCTTGATACCAAAATTAATATTTTTGCGTCAAACGCATGGTCAACAAGCAATCTCCTTCAAGTTATCATTGTCCTTTTCTTAATCTTTGCAATAGATCTTGGAAGACAATTGCTTTATTACATAAATATTTGTCTGTGCTCCATAAATCTTCACAATAGAATGTTCACCAAAGTAATGTCAACTAGTATGCAATTTTTTAATGTTTACCCAAAAGGAAGAATACTAAACAGGTTTTCAAGAGATATGGGATTAATCGATTTGTACTTATATTCCAATATGGACATAATAGTAACTTTTTCTGGAGGAATGTTGATATCATTAGCCTTGGCTGCATATAGTGTTTTCATCCTAGTTATTCCAATAGTTTTATTATTTATAGCAACCATTGTTACAATTTCAAAAATGACACACAATTCCAGTAAATTAAAGAGGCTTGAGAGTGTCACAGCAAATCCTATCTATGAAATGTTAGATACTAGTCTCACTGGACTTTCAACAATTCATTGTTTTGAAAGAGAAGAACTTTTAATGGAAAAGTTTTATGAAGCTAACAGCAAGAATCTCCATTATTTCTACATTTTACAGGCATACAGTACATTTTCAACTAGGATTCTGTTTACTTGGATATTTATTGCTCAAATATCAACAAATATTGCTTGTGTATATTTTTCAACTCCTGAGACAGCATTTATAAATACTTTGGCTATACTTTATGTTACTAATGTAATGTTTGGGTTAATATTGGGTCTAAAAACTTTTATATTACTGGATGGAACAGTATGTTTTGCATATTTTAATGATTATAAATTATAGATTGTGTTGCAAAATTGTTTGTAGATGACGTCTGTTGATAGAATTAAAGAGTACTGTGATCTTGAATCAGAAGAGAGCAAGGATTTTTTGGATGAGCAGAAACTATCTGTGAAACCATCAGGCTGGCCTTGTAATGGAAATTTAGAGCTGATTAATGTTTCAATGAGATATGATGCCAGGTTGTCATATTCACTATCCTCCATTAATTTATGTATCAAATCTGGAGAAAAGGTTTAATCAACATATAACCTGTTGATCGTTTTCCATTTCATAGTCATCTTTTTTTTAGATTGGTGTTGTTGGACGGACTGGGGCTGGTAAAAGCTCCCTTATAATAGCCCTTCTCAGAATGGCTAATGTTGAAGGAAAAATCTTGTTGGATGGAGTTGATATACTTAGAGATGTTAGTCTCAAAACAGCTAGATCAGTTTTGTCTGTCATTCCACAGGATCCTGTCTTATTCTCTGGGACAATTCGGTCAAATTTAGATCCCTGCAACATATACTCTGATGAAGACTTGTGGTCAAGCCTTGATAAAGTTCAATTATCAAAAAAGTTTAGAGATTCTCATGAACAATTGAAATATAATGTGATTGAAGGAGGAAAAAATCTGAGCATTGGGGAAAAACAATTGATTTGTTTGGCAAGAGTTTTATTAAAACAGTCATATGTAATATTGATTGACGAGGCAACTGCAAATGTAGATTTGGAAACAGATAATCTGATTCAAAAAGTCCTGAAATATCATTTTCAGCATTGTACTTTTATAACCATCGCTCATAGATTAAACACAATAATGAACAGTGATAAAATAGTTGTTATGGATCAAGGAAGAATTGCAGAAATAGGAACTATTCAACAATTACAGAATCAAAAAGGATTTTTTTTCAAATTACTTGAACATGAGGCTTTAGCAAATTGAGTAAGATTTGTGTGTAAGCCAGACACTGGGATAGGAGATTAAGTGAATGTGTTACTTTAGAATACAGTTATACTATTCTTAGAAATTGTCTTCTATATTCATCTACACTCAACCCTATGTCTATTATTAAGTAGCCCTTTCCAAATTTGGTTCTATTTGGACCAGTACTGACCTACAATCCTTTAATGGGAAAGTACAAAATTGATGGTTCATTTGGTTTGATCTTTTCTCTCCTAATTTTTTTAATGAGATATGACATCAGATGAAGCTATTGGACAATAATATGAACCAGAATCTGCAACCTTTAAAACATGACATGCACTTTATGCCCCAAGCATTCATTCTTTCTCTGTTACATACTTTGAAGGTTTTGAACACGATTTAGTTATAGAAATATATAGTTAACACTCTCCTTGAAAGTATAAACCTATATGATATAACAGTTTTTCATACCTTTATTGTACATTCATTGTAAGATTGTTACATTTCAATTTTGCCTTCCTTTGAACAATTGAACCCAAGCTTTGGTAAATGTATAAAAGAAAATGCATTTCCTCAGTTCGTCAGTTCAGTTTTAACTATTAGCTAGTTGTTTTAACTTGCTTGTTTAGAACTAAAACTCATTATACTCAATACATACTCTTTGCACGAAATACTGGTGGTTCATTGATTAATTTTTGCCGGAATTGCATTCGTTGAGACTACCTGTGGGACGAACTTGAAAGGTTCTATTTGGACCAGTACTTTGGTTTATTAATAAATATATATTTTATTTATAAATCTATATTTACTTTATATTTAAAGTCAAGTTTGTAGCCTTAGATATATATTTCTTTTGGCTGTCATGGAAAATGTCCATAAAAACTTGCTTTTACCCAAACCATAACTAAATATTAACCCTAGGATTTGCCTAAGTATTTTCAATAGCCCTAATCCTGATTATAAATTAATGGATATCTTTTTGCTCCAATACATTTTTCAACCAAAAAACTAACCCTGAAAAAATCTGGTTTGTGAATGTTTTCCATCAAATCCTATTGTCTTTTCAATTGGTTTTATTATTTTCCATACAAAAATATTCACTTTTTAACAAATCATGTTTATTGGATTGTTATGAATCCAAGATTAGCAAACTAGAGTTAAGTTTTGCCATACAATTCAAAGTTTAACATTTTCTTAACAGAGTTATTAAAGCAAAATTATTGATGAGAGAGAATAGGCTTTAATCATTCCATTCCATTGGAATCAAGCAGTTTATAGAAAAATTCAGGTATTATTCAACCTAAAACTCAAACTAGAGTCATTTTTAATTTTGTTTTTTAGGAGCTTGGTTATTCATCAGACTTCAACAAAAAAAATGGACAATGGTTTGAAATGAGACAGCTAATGGCTTTGCCATTCCTTCCATCTCACATTATTCCAATAGTGTTTATTAAAATAAAGGACTACCTTAAATCAATTGATAAACTGGCTGATTTTATTGATTATTTTGAAAGAACTTGGATTTTGAATGATGTTTGGTCACCAAAAATATGGTCTATCTATCAATGTGCAATCAGAACAAATAATGATGTTGAGGGATTTCACAATAGGTTGAATGGAAATGTTGGAGTAAATGTTTCATTTTATCCTGTGATAGATGAATTGAAAAGAGAAGCAGATCTTATACCAGCATATTGTACAACTTTGGTTATATTTTACATGCTTGAACTCTATTATTTTATGCAACAAGGAAAAGCATCTTTCCCAGAACAAACTGTGAAAAATGCTAGAGATGCTTCAGGTAATAGCATAGAGATATGTGGAGAAATCATTCTCAGACTTTATTTTAATGGAAAGATTATTAAACAACGCTTTCTGATCAACAAAATCATTACACAACAATGTATTATTGGGTGTGACCCTTGACTTTGGCAAGAGGCAGATTATACTCCAGCCAGGTACAGAAAAGAATTACCCTATTGGAACACAACACTTATCTTTCAAAGGATTTTACCCAGTTCCTCTTATTATGAAAAAGAATGAGAGTCAAATACATACCCTTCAGACAACAATTGAACAAGAAAATCCTGAGATGAAGGAAAAAGTTACCCAAATTCTGGCGAAATATAAAGAAACTATTGCAGAAGACAGATTTGATATTGGCAATCCAGAGGTACCACTCTTGGAAATTACTCTTGAACCAGGTTCAACACCATATAGACAAAGGCCATATAGAATGCCTCCTCAAAAACAAGAAGAATGTAAACAACAGATAGCTGAATTGGTAAAAAGCAAAGTTATTCAACCAAGCAAAAGCAATTGGGCTTCACCAATTGGTTTTGTAAGAAAGAAGGAAGGTAGTCTACGAATGTGTGTAGATTATAGAAAACTAAACAAAATGACAGTTAAAAACAAGTATCCACTGCCAAATCAAGATGATCTTTTTGACCATTTGGGAGGAGGAAATAAATTCTTTTCTACAATGGATTTGACAAGTGCATACCACCACATTAACATCAAGAAAGAAGATAGGTCTAAAACAGCATTTATTACACCTTTTGGCTTGTTTGAATTTATTAAGATGCCTTTTGGATTAACGAATGCCCCTCCTCATTTTAGTTATGTAATGAATTCATTTGTGCTAAAGGATGTAAAGCATTTGTGCCTTAACTACCTCGATGACATAATAATATTTAGCAAGTCACTGGACCAACATTGGGAAGCATTGGAGACCATTCTTCAACAGATTCAAAAGTACAATTTTAACCAGCATTTATTTATTCTTTTCCTCTTTTCTATTACATTTCTGAACAGGTTTTTTAATGGGTGTCATACCAGGGACAAGTTTTTCTAATCTAAAGAATGGAAACTCAAAACAAACTGTAAAGAATAAACCAACAACAAATGATGCAAAAAGTAATTGAAGAAAGAAGACAAACTGCAAAAAAAAAAAAGAGAAATGAAATAAAATTTTACATTCATATTTTATATTTTTAAATCTATATTTACAATTTCCAAATGAGAAGAATGTTTTCTATAACGAGAAATGCCATTGTATAATTGAAGTAGACTAGCGTGTACCATATACATTCCAAAACTAATTTTACTAATTGGTAGAAACATTCTCATTGAGAGAAAATTGTTAATTAATCCTCCATATCCATTAATACATGTCCAAATTATCCAACAAATACAAATTGACCAAACAGGACGAGTCAATGTATAATACGTTATTGCAGTTAAATTACTGGTGGCTTTATAATCAGCCCAACCAAAACTTCTGCCATACAAAGTAAAAAAGATCATAATCACTGTTACTAACCAACCAAAAATTGCGGATAATTTTCTCATTTCGGGTTTTGGAAATTTATGTTGAAAGAAGGCCAAAAATGCTCCAAGTGCATAGGGAGCAGCTCTACTATAAGGTTTAAAGTAGGTAGCAGTAAAAGTTTCAAAGTATTTAATTCTATCATCAGAAATTCTGAAATACATATTTCAAGAGATGTTTTCGTATTTTTTCGTAAAAAATGACTTTTATTTTAGCTACTCACAATTCATTTCTCAAGAGTAAAGGTGTGGTAATTAGCTGACAAAGGATAAAACATCCAAAAATAGCATAAGTTATAAAAGGTTTTCTAAAATATTTTGTTTTTTGTTATTTTACCTCTATGTATTCATATATATATATATATATATATATATAATAACTTACACAATATAGAGAAATAGGCCTATACCGAGAGCAAAATATATTTGTAAATCACAACTTATATACCAGGTTGCAAGAGCACACTGTCACATAAAAATTAATGATTATGTTGAAAAGTAAGAAATTTTGATTTGAACTATTTACCATTTCTTCAGGTTGAAGAAAGTTGTGTATGAATAACAAATTTCTCCACCAAGTTTTTCGGCAAGGATCAACGTATTCTTGTCCAATTGTTTTCAATTCTACAACTCCTGGTCCATATTTAAAAATTGGCAACACTGCACCGTGTAAAGCAACAGTTGCTGCTAGAATTGGAAATAATCTCCATATTCTATGTGCAAAGTGCCTAAAAATTTTTCTCCTTGATGTTTTATGATTATTCTTTTTTAAATCTTTAATGAATAGATAAGTAATAAGAAAACCAGACAGAGTTAGAAAACTATCGACAGCCAAATTCCCATTATATATTATCTGATAGATAAAATCTCGCATTGTTGTCTTTATCTCCAATGTATTTGCTGTTAATTGATAGGAAAAGTGCAACATTTTTCTATCAAACTAAAAGATTTATTACCTGAAATTGTATTTCGTTCAGAATAACTGTGATAGTAAACTATCCATATTGCAGACAGTGCTCTAATTCCATGAAGTGATTTGAAACTACCTTTAGCATGTTCCAATGAGAAAATCTTTGGTAATGATTTCAAGCATGAAAATGACAGAAGAATATACTTAAGCTTATCTAAAGTATTTAAAAATTGAATTAGAGAGATAAATAGAAAAGTTAGTGTCAGATTAAGTATCTACTTGAAATATCATCCTCAGTTACAGTTTCTTTATCAGTTTTCTTTTGGAGTTTTATGCTTAAATGATCATAAAGAGTTCCTCCAATTACCAATGCGAGAAATATGGAAAAAAATATTCTGTCAGAATTCAAAAAAACAAGATTAATAATCATTTTTAAAATTTATAAATTTTTTTTTTTTTACATTCCAGCCAATCCAGAAGCATCATTTTTAAGTGGAATTCTTATATTATCCATTTTGAATTCGCCTACTGATAATTCTTCTATACAAGATTCATCCATGATTTTATCTTGAATATTTTTAGATTTTTTAGAAAGAGGCTGAGTATCTTTATAAAAACAAATGATAACTTACATATTTTAGCTTTTTCCATAAATTTTCTACATTTTGGCAATGCACAAAATCCAGTTGTAAATGTGTCATCAATTTCAACATCCGGTCTCTTTCCTTTTGCTGCGATCAACACATAGAAGCCTTTTAAAATTTCAAACCCTCCAGTAATATTCACTGTGTTGTAAACACTATAACATTGATCGTATTCTCCATACCATATCCTTCTGTCTTGAAGTCTTCCAGATGATTCTCTTCCGTGGGAGTCTTCAACTAAAAAACCGTTGAAAAATTCCTATTAATATAACAAATTTTTAGAAAAGGTGACTTTTTTGTTTTTACTTAGAAAAGCCCAGTTCTCACTACTAGACAATTGTTTTTGAACGAATATTCTTTCCTTTCGACATTGAGTAGCAAATTCTCTTAAAGAAGTCTTATTACTACATCGAATTGTGCTATCAAGAATTCTGTCAACAAGTCTAGTAGTAATGCTTTCAAATTTCAAACTTTCTTCCTCTAAAATATTTTTCTCAGCCAAGAAATGTTTTTCTCCAAATGAACTACAATCACAAATTTTCCATTTTGATAAAATTATAAAAGTATTGAATGTTAAAGCAAGGAAATATTTTTTAAACAACATATCTGCTGTGAATCCTCCAAGATAATGTGCGAAAGTAATAAATCAACTGATTAATAAAGATAGAATCAAGAATTTCTAGACACTTTGTTCCTTAGATATTGGCACATAGATAGAATATTTTTGGCACTGATGATACAATATAAAATTGCAATAAAGCAATCAAAGAATCTACAACCTAACCATATTATTCAATTCCTCAACAAAGTCTAAATCCATCTTAAGTAAGATTGACCTGTATATTTTATCCAAACAGCAATTTTTTAAGCTAGAGAATGATCATTAAAAGGACATTTTATACTTTTTAAGCAAAGAGATTAAGAGAATAATAACTTTTTGTCTTCGATAAGAAAGTCGCTTTATCTATTCAGTTGCTGTTTTCAACTGATTATATAGAAATGTAATTTATTTATCAAAGAATTGAGTAATAAGTTATGATATATAAACTTATACTTTTTGTTTAGCGTGTCCAAAAAAATAAGAGATTAAAGGTTAAGACTTCAAAACACAGATTACTTTTTATAAATTTTTCAAGTTACAATTCTACTCATTCTATTCAAACCATTGAACAAAAAGCTTAAATTAAAAAAAAAATCTATTCAAAGAAGATACTTAAGAAAATGATTTGATTATATTTTAATCTGAAAATTATCTAGCAACCTATACAAATACTACTAAAAATCTATTTTAGAAAATACCTGAACATTTGTGAAAGTTGTAATTCAATTTGTCTTCCTAAAAAAAAAACCATTAGTATCAAAAAAAAAAATTGTAACTAGGTAGCCATTTCCAAATTTGTCTCACACCAAAAAGAGATGTTTATCCCAAAAATAGCTTTATTACAATATAATATAACATTTATTAAAATCTGTGAATTAGAAATTACTTAAATTTGGATTTGTGCCAAAAATGTCAAAAGATATGCCAATAAAATTGGTGTCAAGTATAGTTTGAAAAACATTAGTATTTGTATAGATCTTGTGTGGAAAGTACAATTTTAAAGCTTACCTCTTTTTAGTGCATTAATTAAGAAGAGATTAATAGCAAAATATCTATTTAGTATAGAGCTATTTGTAAAATTTGCAAAGAAGAATTATGATATTTGCCTCTAATCATCAACTGACATTTTTAGGCAAAAATAAGATATGGATGGAACATTCAAAATTGTTTAATCACCATTTATTCTTAAAATATGAAGGGATATATAAAACAAGTTCCATTAGCATTTGTAATAATGACATAAAAGAAAAAGAAAGTGTATAAGATTGCATTTAAAGTAAAAAAATTTTTCCAGACATTTTATGCATTATCAACAGGTCAAACTAAGGTATTTATTTAATAAAACTGTTCAAAAACTTATTTTCTGTATAAAACATCATTTTCAGATGCTTAGGTATTCTTTAACTATAAAGAAAATATCTCAAATTGTAAGCTGCTCAAACATTTATAAGTCTTGTCCAAAAGTTGATTACTGAGAGAAAATTGAAAAACTATCAAATTAAAGACTCTTAATTTAAAGAAAAATATTTAATGCTGGAATGAACAAGGACAGATAACATGAATGAAATTTCCTCGTTAAATTTTTTTTACTATTGACAATTTATAAGAATAGAGATAATTATTTTTAAAGGATAAATCCATAAATGGCCACACAAAGTATATATAGAGATGTTAAAAAAAGATCACCAGACAATAGTTATGCTCTATAACCAGAAGAAAATATATTCAAACTGGCTTGAAATTATGATAAATATTTTTTTCATCCATAGAAATTACATCCCAATTTCTAACTTTGAAAAATTTTGAAACAGAATTTTAATCTTTTTACTTTGTTGTTCCACGAAATCACATCCATATAAGTAAAGACTATTTAAAGTATTTGATGATTTTTGAAGTGCATTACAAATATTAATAATTCCATCCTTCATGTTTGTATTCCAAGAAAGTGCTACTACTTTCATTTTTGAGCATTTTTCCAGCAAATATGAAATCTCTTTACATTTTTCTTCATTTAAATTACATGCCTGTAAAGAAAGTTCAATCAATGTGTAGGATGAATTCTGAAGTCCTTTACAAATTTCAAATATTGCATTTCCCATATTTTCATTCTGTGATAGATCAATTGATTGCAATTTTGAGCACTTACTCAGCAAATTGGCAAGAGTAAGACTTTGTTTTTCATTCAGACAACAATCACGAAAATTCAATTTCATTAAAGAATTTGAAGATAAACAAAGTTGATTAATAATATTATTTACTTCATATCCTCTCAGTATATTATTGGAGATATTCAAAGATTTAAGATTATAACAATTATGTAGCAAATCTGCAATTTTTTCACTACTTTTTTGATTTAAATTACATCCACCAAAATATAAATTTTTCAAATTATTTGCAGATTTATCAAGTCCATCAAAAATTGATAAAAATCCATTTCCCTTATCTCTATTATCTGATAAATCTAGAGTTTCTATTGTTGAACAGTGTTGCAACAAAATTCCAAAAACTTCATATTGTTTTTCAGTCAAATTACATGACTTAAAATGAAGTTTCCTCAAAGTGTTTATTGATTTTTCAAGTTGCTTGAAAATATAAATTATGTTATCTCCCATATTATAATTATATGACAGATCTATTTCTTCCAGTTTGAAGCAATTTCCAAATAATTTTCCAATCATTCTTGATTTTTCACCATTTAAATCACACATTTTAAAATAAATATTTGTCAAAGAATTTGAAGATTTTTGAAGACTTTCACAAATATTAATTATTCCATTTCCAATCTCAAAATTCTCAGATATATCTATTGTTTCCATATTACAACAATTTTTTAACAAATTTCCAATCTCTATACCTATCTTATCATCAAAGTTACAGGAAAAAAAACAGAGTTTCTTCAAAGTATCTGAAGAGTTATAAAGCCCTTTTAAAATATTAAATATTCCATATTTCATATTTAAATTCTCCGACAGATTTATTCTTTCAATTTTTTTACAGTTTTGTAGTAAATTTCCAAGATGTATACTGTGCTCTTCATTTAAATTACATTTTTGTAAAGAAATCTCCTTCAAACTGAATACAGAATTATGAAGTCTTTCCAAAATATTCAATATTCCATTTTTCATATATGGATTCCCTGATAGATCTAATGTTTCTAACATTTTGTAGTTTTCAAAGAATTTTGCAAAGCATTCAGTATCATATTCATTTAAGTGACAAGAGGAAAGATTCACATATGTTAAATTATTTAATGATTTTTCAAGTCCTTGAAAAATATTCTTTAATCCATATCCAATATTTGTATTTTGTGATAAATCAATTGTTTCTAAATTAGGAAAATTATTCAATAAATTTCCAAGTTGTTTACATTTTAGATAATCTATATCACATTCATTGAATTTGATTTTCTTTAATGTATTTGAATACATTTTAGATCCATTAAAGATATGAAATATTCCTTTAGTAATATCAGTGTTTTCAACTAGTCCTATTATTTGTAAATTAGAAAAATTGCCTAGGCAATTTCCAATTTCTATTTTTTGTTTCTCATTCAAATTACACTGAAATAAAGAAAGTTTCTTTAAAGAATATGAAGATTTTTGAATTGCTTGACAAATATTTAATAATCCATTTCCGGTATGTCTGTTGTCTGATAGATTTATTATTTCAATTTTTAAGTAAATATGTAGATAATTTGCAATTATATTACATTGTTCTTCATTTAAATTACAGGCCTGTAAATGGATTTCTTTCAGAGTATTACAAGATTTTTCAAGTCCTTGAAAGATATCAATTAATCCATTATCCATATCAGTATTCTTTGAAAGATTCAATATTACTATAAACGAACAATTAACGATTTGAGACGAAATTTGTTTACATTGTTTTCTATTTAGATTGCACAGTTCAAAATTTACAACTTTTTCATGTTTTTCTGATAATAAACAAGAAGACAGATTTTCAATTTTAATATCAGTGATATGTTCAGCTGACATCGAAATAAACTCTTTTCTATCAGTTCCTATAATATTTTTAAAATTTACGAAAATTTCTTCAGAAAAAACAGTGTTGGTGGCCATTTTTCTTATAGTCTTATTTCTACAATACGGCATTCGAAATCTTAATATTGAGAAACTGGCCTCTATTGAATTTTAGATTACTAGCTCTTGTAAAGTAGGTCAGGTAAGCAATCATTCAAATAATACTTAGCTATATCAAAGTATGAATCACTGGTTATTCAATATTCAGAATAAATTTCATTGTTGTATTGTAATTGTGGGAATTTTTGCTATTTCAGAACAGTATTTATCCTTTCATCAAACTACTCACTAGAAAATAGAATCTTTTAAAATATTTGTCCACAAATAGTCTTAGTAAATGAGTTTCTTGTTCTAAACAATGCAAAAACTACTCAATAACACAAAGATCAAAAATTCATAATATCTTCATGATAAAAACATTACTCAATATACCTAAATAAGTAAAAGAGCTGATTATATTTTAAAATAATCTTTTTGAAAGTTGAAAAGATGACCTATTTAACTACTGAAAGTTTTTGAATATATAAATAAAATGTTAACTAAGAAGAATTATTGAATAATTAAAAAGTTTGTAATTATTATTTCCATATACAGTAAGATTAAACATAGAGAATAATTCCAATCCAACAGAGAGACAGTAAAAGTGTAATTTACAAAAAGAAGATGATAGTGAAGGAATGGTTGAAATTGAAATTATTTTTTAATCTTTTCAATATTTTACTATCAAGATGAGACAGTAAAACATTTTATCATTTTTTTTTATTAATTGATTTATAACCAATTTTTTTTTTTAGTTTGTTTTACGGAAGAGATTAAAGGTTATAAAATGTCGTCTGATGATTTACTACAAACTACCACAACTTTGGAGGATTGTAAATTGAAATGTATACAAAATCCAAATTGCAAGTAATAATTGAAATTTTAACTGTATCTTATTACTGAATTATTTAAAATAGTCCTATGTATACTGGGTTTTTTTACAGATCAATTGAACATAGAAATGACTAATTATGTAACTTGAATAGTGTTGATAAGTACTCAAAACCATCAGGTTTTGTACAAGATCCATCTATGTTGTACATTGGAAGGAAAAATGGAGTTTGTAGTAAGTGAAAAACGACCTGATAAGAGATTAGAAATGATAATATTTCTGTACTTAATTTTATTTTTACATAGATTCAGTTGTTAATCCTTCGCAGTGTTTAAATATTACTGATAAATTATGTGGCTCTTCTTTAACAATGAAAAATGGTTGTGAAGGTTATGGCTGTTGTTTTAAAAATGGTAAATGTTACTATGACGATACATTTATACCAGGATTTGTAAAGATTACTCGTCCAGTAAATATAATCTCGGTGATATTTGCGTCAAGTGCAATTTCGCTGAAAGATTGCTCCAGGAAATGTTTAAAAATTGAACAATGCACTTGTTTCAGTTATGATTTTAGTCAAACTGTATGCATTTTATCATCTAGGCAATTAAGACCAAAATCTACAGAAAATCTTCAAGATAGAGTTGTCTATCATAGACTTGCATTAAGATCACAAACTTGTTTTAGCACAAAATGCGGTCCTGAAAATGAACATGACGTAATTAGGAGGGTCCCATCTAAGGGTTAGGGGTATTCAAAAAGGTTAGGCAAAAACAAGGGCTGGGTTAGGGTTAGGGTAAAATCATAGATTTATGGCCGTTTTCTACCACATCCCTCTGATACTAGTCGTGAAAGTGTTTTACCTCATTCCTGTACTAATGGACCAATTTTTATCGATGAAAAAAGTTCAAATAGTCAAAGAATACAAAATATTATGGATGACGATGAAACTACTCAAACTTGCGTCGATATTCGAATGGATCAGATATTTTATCTTAGAATTCCTTGGCCAACTGTTGATTCTATTGCAAAAAATTTTGAAATTTTAATTCAAGGACAAAATCTAAAAAATTGTATTAATGTTAAACATGGTTTAACAACTTCCGGAATATTGGCCTATATTCCCGCTGTTATTGAAATAGAACCAAATTTTCATGGAGAATATTTTACTTGTACACTGATTGGTGGAGATGGTAATGAATTTTGTAGATATTCTTGTAATTGTGGAGAAGACTATTGCCAAGCTGTTTACATTAAAGGCTTTGGCAAAACAGAAGAAAATATGAAAATTTGTTTTTATAATATAACAAATCTAGATTAGTGCCGGATTCACTAAAAACTGGATTGTAATACTCTTAATATAATAAATAATATGTTTATGTTCAAATTTATGAGACTATTGGTAAAAATTGATGTTCTTTTGGTCACATGACCAAAATTACATTCTCGTAGGTCATTGTCATCAACCACATCACACATCTCTTCATCCCAAGAATTCAACAACACCTAATCCAGCTTTTTTTTTTTTTTGTAAATCATCCAAAATCATTTTGTCATCATCTGCCATTGAGCTTTACAGCAAACAATATAACAATTTGTTATCCCCTTGCCAAATTTCATTGTGGCTCCATCTATCGTCGTCCAATATTCTATTTCCTACAAAATGGAAGCCTTTCTAAAGTTCCATCGAAGAGTAAGAGTGCTCCTCATTTCTACTTAAAAGGTCTAATGGAATCAATAAAATCTCTAACTAAAAACTGGTAAACCGGGAATGTATTCCTGATTCAAAAAAATTTATCTCACATACCGGTTTTGTGCAAACTTGTCAATGAAATGGAAGATAATTTTTAAAGACCACAATCTCATGCTCATCAACACTACAGTTTACAATGACAGAGTAGTGTTAACTGGCAAATTGATGTGGTCTCAGAAAAGGTTTACTCCTGCCCTTTTGCGTGCGTTATAGCTCGATTGCAGAGCTGCTTCTGGAGTAAAACAATTCATTGACCAGAGTCTAAAACAAATTCAAAAGATCTCAACCTTTTGAAAAAGTAATAAACCCAGTTGTACCAAATGATTAAAACATTTGGCAAAAAGAAGTAAGCAACCAATCGGAATGAGAGATACTTTTGGTTTAAACCAGTGATACATTTCCAATCTGCCATTTTGATGATGCCTGTGAATTAACACAAACAATTGGCTTCTTATCAATGCTCTCCCACTGAATAAACTGGTCAAGTCGGCCATTATATACAAAATATTTTTGCTGAAAATAAGCATAAAATTTTTTTCAGCAAAAAGAAATTTGCCAATATAAAACTTGAAGCAAGTTACTTCACCTTGGCTCTAAAACATTATCAAATAAAACAGCCTTTATGCAGCATTCCTCAAAACAAAACTCAAATTGTATAAATACCATGTAATTATATCTCCTTATGGCTTTTAACTATCCTAGAGGGCGTAGTCATAGCAAATAAAAACAAAACAGTAGTCTTGCACAACTATTTGTAGGGTAATGTTGATATAAAAAATACTGGGATATGCTCTCTCTATAGAATTATAACATATCTAATTATTTATGTTTGTTTTTGCTAATCATGGGGAAAAAGGTCCAGTTTTTTGTTTTATTCGATCCTCATCGTTCGTATTTTCAAAAAATCAGAAATTCTTACCTAATCATTTTTCAATTAATTTTCATGTATTTTGTTGTAAATATTTATTTTGGTTTTATGTTAAAAACATTCTTTCCATTAGAGATTTGCACATTTTGAACAAACATGTGGAGAATTATTTAAATAATAAAAAGACTTGAAATTGGCAAAACAAATGAACAATTGACCATTCCTTGATAAATAATCATTGAAAATTCCTTTCTTTAGCATGTCCAATAAGCAAATATCCATTTGGTTCAATTGCAAATCTTGTGAACACTTTTCCAACATTTCCTTCATTGATAGGTTATAAATGAACTAACTGGCAAAAACTCTGTACAAAATATTGTTTTTAACTTTAGAAAAGTAATAAAAAATTTCTATTCACCAAAACTGAAATCAGCAGGAAATTTGAGAATTTTTTATGTTTAAAATGTTTTGATAAGCAAAGAAAGGCATATCATAAAATTCAAATCTACATTTTCAGCTTCTGACAACAAATCGCACGAATGACATTATTGGTTTTATTAGATATAATTCTTAAGGATACGACAGAAAACGTCCCCAAATTCATGATTTAATCCTAACCCTAACCTAGCCCTTATCTCTCCTTAACCTTTTTGATTGCTCCTAACCCTTAGATGGAACCCCCCTAACTATAAATCAAAAGCTACTTTACCCCTCCTAACCATTTTTCAATCCGAAATGTTGCTTTCAAAAATCTCATTTGGGGACGTTTTCTGTCGGCCCCAATTTTTAACATTTAATCATAATGAGTAGTTGTTTTGAACAGATTGCATTACTTTTTAAATTAGAGCAGCTAAAAATGTTTACATAAACATGGAGATTGTGTTTTTTAAATATCATTAAAAATGAAAATTTTTCATATAATACTTTTACTTTTTGATTTATTACTAAAATGTTACCAGAAAACAGTTTTAAAAGTAACAGAGGAGAGTAATTTTTTTGTAGTAGGCCTAGGAGCCATCCAACAATATGATAATATAAAAACAAGAAATATTTGGCTTGAGTACAACAAGAATTCAGCAACTTTTAAAAATAAATTATGCAAGCATATTGGATATGATTCAATTCATTCAGTGATTAGTGCCTACAAAGTCAATACTACTGAAAAGGAACTAGTGCATGCAACTTTAGATATTAAAAAACCATCTTTCTTAAATTTCTCTTTTAATTCTTTTTATTAGACATATTTGCTAGAGAAATGAATATGAAAAGAGAAAATTCTAAATTATATTATTTATACTTTAGACACCAAAATCAGAATTATAGATTAATAAAATTGGGTGATGGAGCTCACCATTCAATCTGCAATTACTCACAATTTATATTCTTGAACAAAAATAACTTTTTCTATGAAAATAAACAAATTGTTGTACATTTCCCTTCAAATTCATCAACCATTCAATACAAATATGTTAGTGAACTTCAACATTCCTCTCAATATTTTGCTTGTAGTTATCTTGATCTTGAAGGTTTTAGAGATATTTTTTTCATAGAAAAAGTACTCAATTGTTCAAAATTTTATTTTATAAACAGATCTTGAAGTTAAGGAAACAAAATCCAATTCATTTTACAAAGAGGCGCAAAGACAACAATACCCAAATGTTTTAGTTGTAAATTACATATTTGTATCAAAAACATATGGATTACTTCCTACCTATTTTGGTTGTTCAATAGGAGTTTATGAACTTATAAGTAATTTTGTTTGTAAAAAATTGAATAAGAATTATTTTTCTCTTATTGGCAATGTACATTATTTAAGGAAAGCTAAAGTTGGAATTACATTTATGAATTGCCTATGTATCAGTTTATTTTTATACTAATTAGGGTGTAGCACTTGTAAATTGTAAGTATGTAAACAAAAAAATTCGAGGATGCTATCCTGAATATTATTATGAAAGAAGTTTCTGCCAAACAAATCCCATTTGCTCAAAAGATTCTACAGGTCAGTCTAAAAATTTTTAGTCACCAAATTGTAAGAAACCAAATAAGCATCTTTTCAAATTTACAGTAGTTAAAAAATATATACTGTCTAGTTTTGAGAGAGGATTTTTGTATTCTGGACAAAAACACAATTACACTTCTTTTTCTGGAGTTTTTTATGTTTTGAATGGAAATCCTTCCGCTCATATCAAAATAATAAAATATCAAGAAATTCAAATTATCTGTAGAGAGTTTGGATTTCTTAGTGGAACTTTAGTTGAGCAAAACTTTTTACACTTTGGAAATAGTCTTTCCTCGTCATCTGTAGCGTATCAAACCATTCATTGTAATAGTTCAAAGTCAAGGTTGAATGAATGTCAATATAGGCAAAAAATAAAAACGTTAGGTAAATATAAAAAAATATTTATAAAAAGAGTTAAAGGATGATAAAAAAAAAAACAAAATAGAGACTATTCAATTTTTTCTTGAATGTTCAAGAGAAACAAGTTAATTTCTTTTTCAATTTTGTTTAAAATAATCTAAAAGAAGTTGAAAACTTATTTTAGAGCATCAATGCCCTTACAAAAATGCACTATCAATACAAAATACATGCTATTATCTATATAGAGATTCAAAGTTTCTAACTCTGGATGATGTAGAAGAGAAATGTCAGAAACTTAATTTAACATTATCTGATATTCCAAGTCATGAAATGTCATTTGCTCTTACATATATAACTTATGTAAAAATTATATCTATCCGATTAGGCGAACCTATCTACTACAACAGTATTTTTACTTTACAATACTAATTTAAAAAAAATAACCTTCATCAATAAACTATATTAGGATTATATCAAAACTTCATGAGAAAAACTAAACCCGTTCTTGTGACAAGTACTAATTTGCCAGTCTCTTACATATCACAAAAGATGTTTTTTCCTCATCATGTAAAAATAGATTAATTATATTTTTTTTAGGTTTAATAAAAAGAATCATAGCAATAAAAAAATCTTCTCTTAGGACTGCCAAATGAAAAAGTCTGAATTCTTTGCAGACTTCAGACCAAGAATATATTCAGAACCAACAACAGATTGTTTTCAAATTCAGTTTTCTATTCATTATGAAATGTACAGCTTTCTTCCAATGCATTGTAAGGATATCATGACAAAATCATATTTATGTCACAAGCAACAAGGTATGTAAAATGATTCATTGGTGTAAAATATTTACTCTTTTATTTCAATAGAAATTTTACAAGATAATAAATTAACTGTACAATCTTCATTTAAATTGAAATCAATTGATGAATTCAAATGTC